>JAIUCV010000627.1:0-464982 GCA_026724425.1 Erythrophleum ivorense | reverse complement strand
GCTGAAGGAAGGGTAGGAGTGTACCATTATAAGATAACGCATCAAATAAAAACCCTTACGAAAAATGATGTCTGGTTACTATTGTCCTTAGATAAGTCCAAAAGCCATTCAAAATTTTCAAAAACAATTAATTGTTCCCTTTCTAGAGGGAGTTTTGACTTTCCAATGTCCCTTCTTCTTGTCATTTCTCATTATTTTGTTTTTAAAACTTTTGTGCGCTATGCAGTATTTCAACTCATGTGGCATCACACAATTTCTCTATTGCTTGTGCCATGTAGGTTCGAAGGACAAATCTCAGGCAAAAACATTGAAATCGGCATAATCGGCGCAGACAAAAAGTTCAGGTACTTTCTCTGCTTTTGCACAATAGCTTCTGTGCTTTTATACTATCATGTAACTTTGTCCTTGTTAGTTGCAGTATTAATCAAGAAAGTTCCTGGATTTTTTTTTTCTAAATAAAAATGAACCAGTAATATTTCAAGCTACATTAACATACTTGGGACATTTTAAATTTTCTTCCCATATTTCTGGGACTAAGTCTATCTTAATTGTTCCCAATGACTCATGTTTAACAAAATTTCTATAATGATAAGAGAAGTTTGTATCTTTTTGAGTAGATTAGATTTCTTCTGAGTTTTACTAAAATTACTTGTATGCCTTATTTTATTTTTAAAATATACACGGATCTCCTTAAAAAAAAAAAGCTGCACTTTAGTTTAATTTTAAATTTTTTTACTAAAATATCTTTCATTAACTTAAATACATTTTTTAACTAAAATATCCTCTTAAATTTTTTTTATGAAGCATGTTTTAGTAAAAAAAAATAAAGATTAGATTAAAGTATTTAGTTAAAAAAATAGAGGAGATATTTGTATAATTTTTATTAAAATTCAAGAAAAGTATGTGTAATTTACTTTTTTTTTTTTCTGACAACTTGGGTTTGATTCCTCTAGGAAGCACTTTGAAAGTAAAATCTTAAATGCATCTAGATAATGTGAGAGAATGCACTCTTAAAATTACCAAAAAAGAGGATTTAATTTCAGCTTAAGTCAGAAGACACCCTTTGATAGTCATGTGAAACCTAAGGCTCAGTTGAAGAGTAATGCATATTGTAGTGAATTGTTCCTCCTCATTTTGAGATCTTTTAACATTGTGACTTATAAGCATGCTAATCATGTTTCAGGGTATTGACACCAGCTGAGATTGATGATTATTTGGGTGAAGTAGAGTAATCTGCAACGGAGGAATGAAGCCTTCTTGTTCCCCAATATAATGTTTGTTTTAGTGTAGTTAAAAGCTCAAAGTGTAGGTGGATTTGTGAGCGAGTTCATCAGACAAACCTTAAAGTCCTTCAATGATCATCCATCAACTTCCCCAAACAAACCTTGGTTGTTTAAGAATAGAATATCATGATATCATAATGACTTTTTTTTATAAAAATATTAATTATTTTCTCCTGGCTTCTTATCTTGTCAAAAATTAAGGCTGACAGTGAAGAAATTCTACAGAGAATAAAACAAAAGAAACAAAACTCAAAGAGGCAAAATAAGCAAACAAATGAAAGGCAAAAAAAAATATGATTTGAAGTTGCACAATTTTTATTCAAGCTTGTTGCTCTTTAAATACAAATCAAAGAGAAACTAAAATCTTAGAAATTGAAACAAATTAGAAAGGATTCTCCCACCAATCACTATCTCATCATAAAGCTTAAAGCTCGGACACGTATAACCTTCTCTAGTGCTTAAAAGTAGGACATGTATTAACAACTTTGACTAAGTAAAAGACTTTATTTGACAATTGGAAAAATAAATTGACACAAAAAAAATAAATTTCTGCATTATTTTTAACACTTTTCCATAATGCAAAAATCGAAAACACTTAACAAACACTTAAAATGATTGAACTTTGCTATTGGAAGTGTTTTTGTAAATAAATCTGCTTGTTGATCATCAGTGCTGCAATACTTGATGTCTATGCTTCCTTTGGCCACCGACTCTTTGATAATATGGTGTCTTGTTTCAATATGCCTTGAACAAACACAGGATTCCTTGTCATGGCAATGGTAGACTGATTATCACAGAAAATGGTTGTCCCTTCTTCTTGTGTCTCCTTCATGTCTTTAAGAATTCTTGGCAACCATATTGCTTGACACGTTGCTGAAGTAACAGTCATATTTTCAGCTTCAAATGAGGATAAAGCAACAGAAGGCTACTTCTTTGAACTCCAACAAATAGCTATACAGCCAATATTGAAAACATAACCAATGGTACTCCTTCGATCTTCAATGCAACCTGCCCAATCACTATTAGAAAAACCATTCAAAACAATTTTGTCAGATTTAGAATACCAAAGATCATATGAGCTTATTCCTTTCAAGTATCTTAAGATCTTTTTTGCTGCGCCATAATGCACTTTACTTGGATTCTGCATGAATCAAGACAATAAACCAGTTGCTTGCATTATGTCTGGCCGTGTATGGGTAATATATAACAAGCTACCAATCAAGCCTCGATAGCTATGAGCATCAGCTCTTTCTTCCCCATCTTCTAAAGTAAACTTCTGATTAGTACTGAGAGGAATCTTTACTAGATTACAATTTTGCATTTGACATTTGTGAAGATCTTTGATGTACTTTTCTTGAGACATAAAAATTCCAACCTTAGTTTGTCTTACTTCAAGTCCTAAAAAATAACTCATCACTTCCAAATCGATCATCTCAAATTCATCAATCATCAATCTCTTGAAATTCTTCGACAGAGAAGCACTATTAAAATTATAAATTAAATCATCCATATAAAGACAAACAATAAGTACCTCAGCTCCATTTGCTTGAACATACAAGATTGGCTCACTTGCACTTTTCTGAATGCCAAGCTTATTAAAATGAACATCAATTCTTGAATACCAGGCCCTTGGTGCTTACTTAAGGCCATACAAAGCCTTCTTCAACCAATACACTTTCTTTTCTTCTCCTTTAACTGCATACCTTGCAGGTTATTGTACAAAGACTTCTTCTTCCAAAACACCATTCAAGAAAGTTGATTTTCCATCAAACTGATAAACTTTCCAACAATAGTGTGCAGCAACAGCCAAAACAATGCAAATAGTATCAAATCTAGCTACAGAAGCAAATGTTTTATTAAAATCAATACCTTCCCATTGCATGTATCCTCAAGCCACCAACCATGCCTTATACTTTGTATTGATCCATCAAGTTTATATTTGAGTTTATAAACTCACTTCAAGCCAACAACTTCCTTCTCTTTAAGCAAATCAACAAGCTCCCAAGTATTATGTTTCTCCAAAGCTTTCATTTCTTCTTCCATAGCATCACACCATTCTAGTACCTTCGTTGCATCTTTAAAACACATGGGCTCTTGAGCATATGCAAATTGACACTTCTCTGTTCTTGCATAGATTTCTTTTAGAGAACCCGATTTTCCTGGTGATGTTGAAGAATCTGAACTTGAAACTGGAGTGGAGGTTGAGGATACTGGAGTTGAAGATTTTAGAGTTGAAGAATTGGATGGTGAAGAAGGAGAACTCTCAGACTCACCATTCAGTTCAATACCAGGGAAAAAATCATCTTCTAACAAATGGAAATCTCCACAGCCCTTTGTTTTAGTCCAATTCCAAACATTTTTCTCATCAAACACAACATCACGACTAATAAGAAGCTTGTTAGTCTCAGGATCATACAATCTATATCCCTTCATTTCAGTACTATATCCCACAAAAATGCATTTCACACTGTTATCATCAAATTTATGCCTCTTTTGAGAGGGAACATGAACATAAGAAATACAACTAAAGATTTTGAGATGAGATAACTTTGATTTCCATCCATGCCAAGCTTCAAAAGGAGTCTAGTGTTGTAAGGCAGATCTTGGACAGTGATTGAGAATGTAAGTAGCTATGTGAAATGCCTTTGCCCAAAATTTTTTTGGTAGCCCTCTTACTTTAAGCATACTTTTTGCCATTGCTACAAGACTTCTATTCTTTCTCTCGGTAACCCCATTTTGTTGGGATGTATAACTAGCAGTCAATTGTCTTTGAATTCCAAATTCCTCATAGAAGTTATCGAACTCGTTAGAAACAAATTCTCCACACGATCTGTCTGCAAGATCTTCAAAGAATGCCCACTTTGCTTCTCAACACAACTTTTGTACTTCTGGAAGATTGAAAATGCTTCTGATTTTTTTTTTTACAAAATACACCTATGTGTAACGACTATAATCATCAACAAACACAATGAAATAAGTGTTGTTATTAAGAAAAGGAGTTCTTATGGGCCCACAAACATCTGCATGCACCAACTCAATGAATCTAGTAGCTCTCCTTGCCTTCCCTTTTAGAAAGACATCTTGGTGTTGCTTTCCAAAAACATAGCTCTCACATATGTCATCTATATGCTGAATCTGGGGCAATCTATCCACCAAATGTTTATTAGACAAATATTTTAGACTTCCAAAATTTAAATGTCCATACCTGTGATGCCATAGCCAATTTTTATCTTCAAATAAGGCTTTCAATGCATGAGCACCATCAAGTTGAAAAGGAAACATAATGTTTTTTTCCATTGGCACCTTGAATAAGAGATTATGTTTACTTTTATTAAAAAAAATAGCATAAGAATTATCTTCGAAGACAAGAGAGTATCCTTCCTTAATAAATTGCCTAACACTAAGCAAATTAGAATCTAAATCAGGTATATAGAGGATATTTTTTATGCAAATTGCTAGGGAGGAATAGACCTGCACATCACCTTTCCCTTATGCTTGACTAACAGTCCCATCTCCCATCTTCACTCTTTGCTTAACAAACTTGTCTAAGTTGATGAAAGCATCCAAATTTGATGACATATGAATGCTACAACCACTATCTATATACCAAACATCTGGAGCACATACATTAGCCATATAGCAAGCAAGAAACAAGATTTCAAGTTTAGATTCATTCCTTTCTTCTTTTTTAGAAAGTTAGCATTTTCTCTTTAAGCCAATAATATTATTCAACATGTCCAGGTTTATGATAATAAAAACATTGAGGCTTGCTAGATCCACCATCATCGATTACTTCTTTAGAATGTTGATTTCGACCACTAAAACTCCACCACCTCTGCGATCTCTTTTACCGCGAACAGAGTGGCCTCCTCCACGGTGTGAGTGACCACCACGACCTTGTTTACTACTGAACTCTTAAAAGTTTTTTGACCGATTCTACACGTGTACTAAAAGCATGCTCCACAGTGCCTTGTCCACGTTTCTTCATCCTATCTTCATAGGATTGTAGCGAACCTATCAACTTATCAATGGAAATGGCAAACAAGTCTTTCGACTCTTCAATAGCAACCACTATATGGTCAAACTTCTTGGGCAAGCTTCTCAATAACTTTTCATCAACCTTTTGATCAGACAAGTTCTCGCCATATTTTCTAATTTGGTTAACAATTTTTATCAAATTAAAAAAATAAGTATTTAAAGACTCATTATCTTTCATAAAACAATTTCTCAAATTGCCTCCTAAGAGTCTGTAATTTGATAGTGAGTACCTTTGATATACTTTGGAACCCTTTCTGTAGAATTTCCCATGCTTGCTTCGATTTGGTTGCAACTTCAATCCGTGGAAATATAGCTTCATCTACAGCTTACTGAATAAAGAAGAGGGCTTTAGCATCCTTCTTTTTATTGTCTTTGAGAACCTCTACTGTGACTCCAACTTCACTATAGCCTTGTTCTACAAGCTCCCACAAGTCTTAAGAGACAAAAAGAGTCTTCATCTTGGTGCTCCAGGCGTCATATCCCCTTTTCTCGTTAAGTATAGGAATGGATGGTATGGAAGGATTGATACTAACGTTGTTGTTGGCCATGACTTTGATAGCAGATGTCAAAAATTAAGACTAACAGTGAAGAAATTCTATAGAGAATAAAACAAAAGAAACAAAACTCAAAGAGGCAAAATAAGCAAACACACGAAAGGAAGAGAAAATATGACTTGAAGCTTCACAATTTTTATTCAAACTTGCTGCTCTTTAAATACAAATCAAAGAGAAACTAAAATCTTAGAAATCAACAACAAATTAGAAAGGATTTATCCACTAATCACTATCTCATCAAAAAGCTTAAAGCTCGGACACTTATAACCCACTCTAGTACTTAAAAACAGGACATGTACTAACAATCTTAACTAAGTAAAAGACTTTATTTGACAACTAGAAAAATAAATTGACACATAGAAAAAATAAATTTCGGCAGTATTTTTAACATATCTAATATATATTGCTTATTTTAGAGTTTTAAGGTTAAGTTCAAATTTCGAAGAATAAGTATATTATGCTTGAAATCAACATTTTGGTTCACGTATTCCTGAGTAATCCTACAGAAATTTGTGCAGGCCGTTTGATGAATGGTTGCAATATGTTGAATCTCAAAATAAATGTAAGGATTAAAAAAATTTTCGAGAGATAAAATTTTTGAAATGGATTGTTCGCAATATTAGTGTAATTGAAGAAAAAATATTGAGAGATTTTAATATTAATTCTATGGAATACTATACCTCAAGGCCAAGCGCCAGATACATTGATACAACTACCGAGTACTCTGTGAAATTACTAACTTCTTACAATTTATTATGTGACTATTGGTTTATGAATCACATATATATTATATATAATAAAAGTTTATATACAAGTAGAATGATGATACATTGACAGATAGATAATGTCAACATGTTGTATTTTGTTTAACTCTTCATATTGCGTGCCATGTGAATAATATTGTGTAAAAATTTATGTGAATATTTACTTTATTTATATTGTATAAGAAAAAATAAATTTTAAAAATATATCTTTCACTTAAAAATTTAATAAAGAGATAAATAAAAAAGATAATTCAATCTATTTAAATGATAAATATTAATAAAAAATTAAATAGATATGTAAACCAAAAATTTATATGAACTGAACAAGTAATTGATTTATTATTTATTTATTTATAAATATATTTTTATAAAAAAATTAATATTTTAACATGCATCGTACGGTTCTATAATTTGTAGATATAATTATAACATTAAATATTAGCCAAAAATTAGCTTAATAACTTTACTTTAGAATGTATTCATCATAATAATTTTATCATTGAGTAGAAAATCCCTACCATAAATTATTTGTGTATCTCAAAACTTAAATAATTTACAATTCCTTCCTATCCGAATAAATGCAATTAAAAATTTTTTCACTCTGTACTGTTTCTTGCTAATAACTGTGTTACGGTGCTTGTTAGAATTTAATTTCTTTGTTGCTTCTCTTGCACACTCAAAAAAAAAAAGTGACGTCTAAAATAGTGGAATCGATGTTCATATAATCTAATGAATGATCAGGGACAATTAACAATGTAAAACACATATGATATAAATTTGAAACACATAGTTCGTAATATGGCTCAGAAAATCTCGTTTTGGAATAGATACAATTTCAAAACATAAAATAGAGAGAGAGAGAGAGAGAGAGAGAGAGAGGAAAAAGATTTTTTTAAAAAAAAACCAAAAAAGCCAATATGTATATACCAAAAATCGCCTATCCTAGGCTTAATTTCTCTCCCATCTATCACTTACTCACTTAAGGGTTCCTTCGGCTTACCAAAGTCAAAAACCTGCAAAACAAACAATAAAAGAAAAGTGTCACTATAAAAGTGAATGAAGCAATTAGCACTTATCAATGATTCACCTTTTGCCCTAATAAATATGACTGTGACCAAAAAGTTACGTAATAAAGATAACCCATTGGCCAAGAAACAAGAAAACTCTTGACGAAAATATTCATGAAAATGATACAAAACATATAACATGCCTCTCCAGCGAAAAAGGATCCTTGCTGGTACTGGTTAATTTCTTTCTTGGTAGAACTTGAAGAAGTAGTCTCAGTACTGTTCAACGCCTTAGGATCCCAAGTCCATGGGCTAAGGAATGAGTTATCTTTTTCTAGGAAAGATAGAAATCGAGAATGAACATCTACGTTGGCATTTTGCTCGATAGATTCTTGATTTTGATCTTTCACAAGTTGTCCCCGTTGGTTCTGATCCATGATGAAAAAGACTGGTATGTTTCAGAATGAACACTTCTGCATCCATCCCCATAGTACGAAACTGAGAATTTTTGTATGTGTTGGGAAGTTCAGTTTAAGTCAGATTCTACGCCCTTAATCCTTATCCTTATATATTAAGAGTTGGATTTAAAGACTATGATTTAAGAAACAGTGGCTGAATTTTAGAATTTTTTCAAGTAAATCCTGATAGTAATAGGAGTAGTAGTGTACATTATGGTCTTTCCATAGATTACAGGCCTCCAGGCCCATGAATATCCCATTCTTCTAGAAGACGTAATCAGGCCCAGGTTAGGCCCAATTGTTTGAGGGTATTTTTGGTTTTTTATATTTTTTTACCAATCAAGTCAGTGATGCTTGCATTTTAACTAATTTATTTTTGAAAAAAATGTATATATAATTTTTTATATTTTTATTATCAAAATTTTTAATTAAAACATGATAATTTTTTAACAATATTATAATAAGTACATAATTTTTTTAAATAATTATATAATTTTTTAATTAAATTATACATTATTTTTATATTATTAGATAGTTATATTTCAATTCAATAACTTAATAATAAAGATGTAAATATTTTCAACTAACTTAAATGTTTTCTTTTCCAATTCAATTCAAGCTTGATTCTAATAAACTGACAAGTTTTGGTGTGAAAAATTGAAAGAAAAAGAGTATGTTAAGATTTGACATGACAATGTACCTTTATTTAAGTTATTTAAATTTAATTTGAATAGTGTAGATTTTATATATTTTAATTTTAATTTTTTTATTTTAAAGAATATAAAATGTAAAATAAAATAATTTTACAATTATCAATTAAAAAATAAAATTTTATATTAAAAAATTATATATATATATATATATTTTTTTTTTTTTGAATCATTTACGTTTAATTTAAACAGATTGAGTGTATATTTAATTTAGCGTTAGAAGATAAAAAAAATTCTGTTTTACAACTCACAAAATACAAATCCTCTAATTTATTACTTTGGCTAAAAAATCATGTTTAAAAAAAAAAAAAACTAAACCAAAGACCGCACACCCATTTGCAGAGAATCCGGCTGCTCATTTTTACTGCCGAAGCGACGACCGAGAGTGACAACACCCCCCCCCCCCCCCACCCCCCACAAAAAAAAAGTTTCAGCCACCGTGACCGAGAGTGACGGACGGTGAGACAGCGACTTCCAGCCACCGTGATCGAGTTTCATCTATCAAATTTTGTTACATTTCCTGGAGATGTATCATCCATCATTCTTTTGGTTTTCTGATTTTCTCTGCTTTTAATCAAAACAATCAATAAAGAAAAATTAAAAAACGAAATGGTTGAATAAAAAAAAAGAAATGAAGTTTGAGAATTGTTCCTAATCATGGTTTGATATCTGAAGAGGTTTGATCTTTTTGGTTTATTGATTACTTCTATTCATGAAGAGGGGTACAATGCTGAAGCCTTTTTCATTTAACATCTCCTGAGATATTGAGTAAGTTTAATTTAGAGATAAACAGCAGTATGATGCTTATTAAATGTGCAAATTATTCTCTCATCAGTAGCATATCAGGTAATGGCCTGCGCTGCTTGATCTAATATTCTTGTTGGTCAGAAAAACCACTTCATTATATAATGCTCTTGATAGCGCGTGGACACTGGAACGGTGCTTCAGACTAAGACGGATATTGGAGCTCTATTGTCGGGTTATAAAATCTCAGAACGCAGAATATCTGTCTCACACAAGGTTACAGTGTTGACTATCAAGGAAAAGATAGGAGAGAATAATTACTTCTTTTATTTAGCATTTTGACTTCATCTTGATTTGAAACATTCGGATTATACTTGTTTTAGTTGCAGAAAAATTCTATCAACAGTGCATTGGCTGTTCCTTTTATCCAATCATCTCTTAGCCATAATGGAAGAGCACTTCAGTGAAAATGGGACAACTGATAATACTACTCTAGTAGTTCAGTTTATTTGAGGTGATATTTCTTATTAACTGCTGAATTTTGATTGTATTGGAACAGCAGAAAATTAATTATCTGTTATCTTTTTTAACTTTGTAATTGATGTGTGGGCAGGACACGGAAAATGTGAATACAGTACAGCTCCGGTCAACTAGTGTAAGGTCTCTATGATGGTTTACTCATGTTACATCTATTTGATTTCATGGAATTTGGGAATTTAATTTTAATACCAGGCCTATTAGTTCTCAATGCAGTTTGAGGTTTTCTTTGTAGAGGATTGCCACAATGCCAATATAATTATGGGTTCTATTTCGATGCCTCATTTGAATTTGATATGTAATAGTATACTGTCATGGATATGATTAGTGGTCATCTTTCTGTCTTGATTTATGCTTAAAAGCAACTTGTCCGAATACCATGATTCAGGTGCTTAGCGATTGTTATTTTGTAAATAGTGCATCAGAGGATGAATAAGAAAAGACATTGATAATTGTATGTATTTACCTTCATATTAGTACCTGAGATTGGTGATGGAGTGTTTGAGGTGCTTTCTACCTTTGGAGATACACATTTGGGTGGTGATGACTTTGAATACAGTGCATTCATGTTTAAAATTAATGTTTGTTATTATAATATTTTATATTTTATACAATATTACCTTTATTTTAGTGTATCATTAAATGTCTAAGGCGTACAAAATACATGTGTTTGATACACTATATGCTTGGAAACATAATTTTGTGCAATAACCAAAGGCAAGTGTTCCAATATTCAAAATTCATATTCTCTGCCAAAGCTACTCTGTTCTCTTTTCACAAGAAAACCAAGAAAGCACATGGTTTGGAGATTAGACCACCAATTGAAAAACAGATTTCCTAAAGAAAGTTCCAAATTTATTAAGAATTTACCTTTATAGATTCAGATTTCAACAAAGAAGTGCAGCTGCTTTCAAACTTTAAATTAATCTATATAAAAAAGAATGCTAAAAGATCACTTCATAGGATCAAATTATATGAAATTAGTTTAGTGAACAAAGTAAACCAAAACAAAAACAATTTATTTCTTAATGTTGGTTATTGGTGAAATGAGCTTAATGTTGGTTTGTCATCAGTAGCTAATGAATGCTACTGTTTATGTAATCCAGGGATAAAACTTTATTTTATTTTATTTTTGTGATAAATGACAGGCCAGAAAAGATTTTATAATAGTACATATCATTGGTGGAAATCCTAGAATCTAAATAAAACAAATATGATTTAATTTCTATACCTAGTGTATGTTTTAAAATGATTTAAAACTCTTATGCAGATCTAAAGCTTGGATTTATGGTAGACTTTAGGCATGCCCTGAATGAATTATGGTAGTTTGTAATAGGCATCATCTTACTTTTGGAAATGAATTAGCAGCCTACCTTCATGGCCATCCATTTTGTGTGCAACTTTTGTGAATTGACTGTAGGCTTTGCATTTAAAAATTTTCTTACTATTGACAAAAAAAAAAGTGTTATTCACTTACTCGAGTAACAAAATATTGGAATTTGAGATAGTGATATCAATACTTTGCTTTCTCTTCATTTCTTGACTTACTGTATTTTAGTCATGACCTTGCTTTAAATTTGTAGTAATTCGCTGATTTGATTGCTATCCTGATCTGATTTACTTGATGTTTTACATACTATCCATGAAGCCTTTAGGAACGGTTTGGGAAATGTTTTAGCAACGGTTTAAACCGCTGCTAGAATAAAAAAGAATTGTTTTTAGGGTAGTGTCTAATTAAATTAAAGTTGAATATTTTTAATATAGTAACTGAAATTACCATAAAATTTGGTTTCAATTCTCTATTCATTGGATCAAATCTTGATGATCAGCTCTGATTAAGTCTTATAAAATAAATAATGATTACAACCACTAATTCCAATATTTGAGTCAAATGGTTAGAGAGAGAATGTAGAATAGTGTAAGATAGATACAAGAGATAAAGCCAGCTAATTAAGTTACCTCAATGACAAGTATTTAAAGAGGAACTCTTTAAATATGTCTTTAGGCGTGGCTAAATATTTTTAATAGGCCAAGCCAATACCAACTCAATATGTTTGGTTTCTTACAGCACGAATATATTTTTTTATATTATTTATATAATATTTATTATATTTTTATAATTAATATTTTAATCATCAAATTATTTTTTAAAAATAAAAATATAAAAATTATTTTTTATCTTATCTACCTACTTTTTATTTTATTTTTTTTCAATATCATCCAGCTAAACATATATTAAAAGTCAATCAAATTCATATATATTAACTTATATTCAAATCAATCTATAGTTGGAAGAAAAATTTTATAATGAATATCAACTTGTATTGGGGATTGGAGGTCAATGGTCCATAGGCAAGGTATCATTGGCAATAACCTTTTAAATTATGCGTGCAGATTTTTTGCTTCTGCAAAACAGAAGCAGGCGGTGCTCTTGTTTTGCAGGAGCATCTAAACAGTCCAGATTTTATTTTAAAATTTTTTAAATTCTTTTTAATTTTAAGAGAAGAAAAATAATAAATAAATAAAATCTTTTAATTATCAACTTATAAAAAAATAATGTTTAACAATAAAAAAATTAAAAAAATTAAAATAAAATCTGGATTGTCCAGAATTAATCTGGACGGTCCAGATGCTCCTGCAAAACAAGAGCACTGCCTGCTCCTGTTTTGCAGGAATAGAGAATCCGCCCTCCTAAATTATATACGCATCGGTTGTCTTTGTCTAAAAAGGTGTCAGCCCCATATATTTTAAGTTTTAATCTATGGTTAGAATAATTTTTAGTTTCAAAAATCATAACCAAATTGTGTGTCAAACTATATATTGAAGCCTAATCACACATCTTAAAATTAATCACATTGGGCCTAGATTGATTGTAAAAATATTATCAAATTGGATATTATAAGCTTAATATTTCAATTTAGATGAATTTTTTTATAAGAAGGTCCAAATCCAATTTTTTGATTAGATCGCTTATCCAGAATATACTTAAATATAAGGAAAATTTTATAACTCATCGTATATATTGATACTCTGTTTGATTAATAGTAATAGTAATTCTTAAATGAAGAGAAATTCCCAAATATTTAGAAATTAGAGTTATTTAGCTTATTGGTCTTTTGAAGATATTATTATTATCAATTTAGTCTTTAAAAATTTATTGTCATTAATTTAGGTTTGACTGAATTAGATTTGGAATTAAAATAATATAATTTTTTAAAATATCATATTTAAATTGATAAAAGTAAACTTTGAAAACCTAGTTTAATAATATGGAGTATTTTACAATGACCAATAGTAAGTAGTTTATTAATATTTAGGTATGACGAATATTAAAAAATTAAAATTTATGTGGGGGGTGTGTGTGTGTATAAAACACACCAAACGTGTCCTTATATATGTCTGTGTGTGTATTATTGTGGGGTAAAGAATTTTTAGATCAAACCCAATGTGTTAATTCATGTGTCATTAATCTTCTTTTGAAGATCAATTTTAGATTTATAAGCAAAAATTAGGTGTATTCAATATATTTCTAATTAACTTGAGCTTGAATATTTGAATACTTAAATAAATTAATGATGAAACTTGGTCAGTTCTTGGGTGATAGAGTCAATTTCTGGATGGTCGATTCTTGTATAAATCTTGCAAAATAGAAAATGATTAGAGCCACAAACTCTGATGCTTAAGTTATATTCGTGAATTAGAGAAAATATAATTTAGTGTAAGATAAATAGGAGAGATAGCAACTCACTAATTAAGCTACTTTGACTATGACAAGGCAGAGTTCGGATAAGTGTAGTTTTAGGTGTGG
The DNA here is from genome assembly GCA_026724425.1 of Erythrophleum ivorense. Classification (NCBI taxonomy): domain Eukaryota; kingdom Viridiplantae; phylum Streptophyta; class Magnoliopsida; order Fabales; family Fabaceae; genus Erythrophleum; species Erythrophleum ivorense. The sequence continues at coordinate 451,079 of JAIUCV010000627.1, read as the reverse complement.
TTAGATACTTTTAATAGGCTGGCCAATAATGGAGATGAACAAGATGGATTCATATTTATTAACTTATATTCAAATCAATAAGAAAAATCATATAATAAATATTGACTTGTGTGGGGACTGTAGCTTAATAATGCAGAGGATTTGACAGGCAGAATGGGAATGTAAAATAAATACGATTGTAGAAAAAACTTAAAGATAAAAATGATTTTTATATCTTTATTCCAAAAAATAAATAAATATTATTAAATATTGATTATAAAAATATAATAAATATTACATATATATATATATATATATATATGTAAATCAGGCACCCATCATAGACTTTTACCTATATTATTAGTCTTCGTCTATGTTCTAAAAGCTGTCGGCACCGTATATTTCAAGTTAGCTAGAATGTATAGTTAGCACAATTTTTAATTTCAAAAATTGTAAATAAATTAATTGCGTGTCAAAAATGCATTGACGCCTAATCACGTGTATTAAAATTTATCACGTTGGCCCTTGATTGATTATAAAAATATTATCATATTGGATATTATAAGAAAGAAGTAAAGCTCCATATTTATTTAATAAGAAGGTCCCAATTCAATTAATTTTAGATTAGATCGCTTATCTATAAAATTTTATAAACTTAAATATAAGGAAAATTTTTAAAAGTTATGATATATTGGCACTCTGTTCAATTAAAAATAATATTAATTCTTAAATGAAGAGAACAAAATCAAATAAAAAAGATAATAATACACTTTGAATATCGAAATATTAATCTAGATATAATTATATCAAAGTCAAAACAGATTTGATCTTCAAGAGAAGATCATTATGGTTAGCGTTAATGGCATAATCTGATCCTAATTTACATATTTTTCTTTAAAAAAATATTCATGCATGCCCTATCATAGTTTGGAAATACTGGAGGATTTGACAGGAAATCCTACAAAAAAATGTAAAGATAATTGCTTAAATATTTTTTATTAATTAGGTCAGGGTATTATTCTTGAGATACTTGATGGAGGTTGTGACTTGTGAGATTTTTTTTTTTTTTTGGCGTTTTATCCATTCATGAATGTCCTTGAACAAGGAAATAATTTTCTTACGGAGTTCTACATAGGAATTAATAACGTCTTTTTAGGTTGAAAATCTTTTTCAATGTAAGAGCCTAATTATTTATAAAAGTTTCAATATTTTATATCCTTCTTACCTGTGATATTACTCATGCAATACTATAGTTTTCCTGTTCCCAAGCAAAGTTATCCTTCCTGTTTGCTTTAGGTGAGGTTATTGCTACATAGTACTATAATTTTCTCATGTTAGGCGTAGTCATCCTTCTTGCTTGTGATGTTTATTCACAATTCCATTACTATGTTGTGATATAGTTTTCCTATCCTGGGCAAGGTTATTTATCTTACCCGTGATACTACTCATGTATAAGTTTGTTGCTATGCTATATCAAAACTAAAGACCATACAATTTAGCTACTATGATGTTCTATCATCCTAGTACTAAAGACTATGTGAATAAAAGACCATTACATTATAATATCTAAGTTTCCAATGATATTTGGATTGAAGGAAACTTTCTCTACTTGTTTGTTGTAATTCTTCAAAACCAAACAGCGAAAAAGAAGGCTAATGCCCTTAATTAGTGAGCCAAATGTTTCAATTCAAGATATCACAATTCAAATGAAGAAGGAACTAAAGAGTTGAAAGATCAAAGCATAAAGAATGTATGTACTATAAAAGCCTTTAACAAGGACTGAAAAGGCAAGACAAAGTAAAAGACAATATCTCTTAAGCTTAATAAACTTATGTGTAGTGAGATGGATTCCAAACCTCCTTCATTGTGTTGTTGGGAGTATTTATTTGTAAGCTACCTTGGCCATGTTATAATGATGACAATCAAATCAAATTGCTCAATAAAGTTGTAAATGCCGTCCAATTAAAGTTTGATGAATAATAATTGTTGAGTCTTTGAACTTTTTAAGAGTATGTTAGATTGAGTTAGACGAATTTGAATTCTTTTAGTTGTGAGACCTTCATAACAATAATATATAATAGTGACTAATCAATAACTTATTAAAAAAATATTTTATATATCATTACATTTATTAACTTCATATATAATACATTAACATAAAGACATTATTGATAACCATTTTATTTATGGGGATTAAATCAAGACATACCCATGTGTGAGGAATTGAATTAAGAAGAAATTCTATAAAGGACTAAATTAAAAATATTCTATATGTGAGGAACTAAATTGAGAAGACAATTCTATTAATAATTAAATTGAAAAATATTCTATCCATAAAAGACTAAAATAGAATTTTAATGAACAACAAATGTGAGATGTATAACTAGAGGGATGTTATAAGTTCAACGAAAAATTAAAATTTTATATTTAAATTAAGGCTTAATAGTTCAAAGAAGTATAATATAATTTTTCATAAATTCAAATTTTTGGTAAGTTATTTTTTTCTTTGTCTTTTATTAACATTACTCACTACCATATCCTATGTAACAATGCCAACCTATTTGACAAAAGTTACCACGGGTGATGAATCCAATGGAAGGTAAAACTAATAATGACACTTGCTTTGGGCATCTATTCACTCCTTTACTTTTAAGATTTGTAAGGACAAATTCAAAGGTGAAGTTCACTACTTACCCTTTGATGAGTGACTTTACCACATTGCAATTTTGCACAATTGCACGTTTTATCCGCACTTACTTGTCACCGACTCAAAGAAAATGATTACAATTCATAATAGATAGTTAGTTCTAGTTTGGTAAGATTCCCAATTATTCCCTTGTGTAATGCATGATCACCATTCACCACCCATTTGCTCTTTTATTTTTTATTTTTTTATAACATGATAAATTAGATGTTTGAATTGAAGACCTCTTACTATTACTTATATCTCTCACTAGTAGATCATGACCTCATCCATTTTTTGCTTCTTATTTATTGACTTATTCATTATTTAGTTTGGTTTTCTTACAAAATTTATATGTGTATTTATACATGTTTATTGTCAAGTTTTTTTAACAAAAATATAATACTTATATAGAGAAATTTTTTAAAATGAGTCAATTATATGGTGTTAAAATATGGTTCAATAAATATTTTAGTCTTTTAATTTTATTTTTAATTTGGTCTTTTAATTAAGTTCATATCAAATTAATTTTTAACCTATCCATCATAGCCTTTTCCTTCTTCCAAAGTGTTAATAAGGTTTGGTATGAAGCACTAAGCGACAATTTTATGTTTATTAGCATCCTTGGCTCTGTCCACCTTTTTATTAACCTCGAGTAATTCCTTTCACCTCATGATAAATGGTGCTTAACATGGTAGTCCTTATTTGACGTTGTCATCTCTTCCTAATAGTATGTCAACAACGCCTCCACTCATCCAAAATTGACCCCTCCTCTTAATTGGTGCTATATTGGCCAAAACAAATCATACTTGCATCTAACATTACATCCCTCACAAGGGTTGTTCACAAGCACTAAGCTAGGTTAGATATTGACCTAGTTTGGTGCCATTTCAATTTTATATTAGGCTTTAAATTTAAAGTTTGATTCCTGGGTCAAGTTACCCAAGACATTTTGTTTAAAATGTTTAGTTCAAATTATAAAATAATCTTTGAAAAATAAAATTTCATATAAGCCTTTATGAAATTATATTTTGTCCTTGAAAAAAATTCAAATTTTCATATATGTTCCTGTAAAAATAATTTAATTAAACTTATCGAGCCAAACCAAATTAGTCAACAGGGTTGGATTGACCTTAAAAAAACATTTTTTAAGCCTAACCTAATGTGGAAGGGTTGCACCCTTATCCTCCAAAGATCCAATTGGTGTTTTCATAGACAAGCCCAGATCTAATCCATGGCTAAATTCTGAATCGACAAATTAGAAAACTTAGACCCCTCAATCTCTATCTAATGGTCTTTAATATAGAGGAAGAAGATCCCCTACCACAAATCTAATTGGCATTTTCATAGATAAACCTAGATTTGATCTATGGCTAAGTCCCCATTCCACAAATCAAAACACTTAAACCCCTTCATTCTTTATCCAATGCACTCCAATGAAGAGGAAGGAGAGGAAGAAGATCCCATTGTGTTGGAAAAAGAGGAAATTCAAAAGTGTATCAAGACTTTAAAGAAAGAAAAAGAATTCAATATAAGTAAGATTCCTATTGTCAAATTCATCTCAAGGAGCATTTGGCTGTGTGAAAGGTAAAGGGATTCCCTTCACATAATTGTGTATAATATTTATCTATCCTTATAATCATTATTTGTCATTATTCAATAATATTTATCTCTTTTTGAATTCAAATTAAAGTAAAGATACAAGAGTCTTTTCCCATCTATAAAATCATTTTTTTTCTTTTTGAAGACTATTTGGGGAAGACTAAGAGCATGTTTGGTAGATAGAATGAAAAGGAAAAGGGAGAGAAAAATTTTGCAAAATGCCTATTATACTCACATAGTCATTACTTAATAATATCTATTTCATTTTATAAATATTTTAAAATAAGAACCAAAAAATTATTTTTTATTTCTAAAATTATTTTTTTATTTTTTATTCCTATTTTTATTCTTAACTTTTTGTATATCAAACGGACTCTAAAAGGCTTAAGAATTGCAAAGGTCAATCAAAACCTCTTTCTTTGATGATGTTTTCCAACATTACAGGTTGTTAAAAATGGTGATGAGGATTGTTTCCCCCAAAAGCCATATTTCGAAACTTTGAAAGTTTAAAGTTTATGCCTTGTATCTTAGTATTGGGCTCCTCTGTAAGAAATGATGTAGTTTGATATTATTATCGGCTTACCTGAAGTTGTTGCCAAAGAGTTTTATTTCTTATTTTTCATTTGAATACAATGAATCTCTTATCTTTTGGCCCAAAAAAAAATTGATTTTTTAACTTTTAATTCATATTATATGTATCACAAATTGTCAACAGATATGCCTCACTTTACTGATTGGATAGTTAACTTAGTAGTTAAACAAAATTAATAATTTAAAATGCATATGATATGAATTAGATGATAACGGATTAATTTGGCATGAAATAAATTTAAAGGTTTAAATTAAAATAGCAAATACTGATTTAAACTAAGATATTTGCATATATTTTTATTGAAAAGTTAGTAATAAATACTTAAAAATTATGGAGAATTTTTTTTCCTTTTTATCTATACATTTTTATTGACTTTAGTATATTACACCAAAACAATGGTCAAATTAGAATCATTATTTGGTTTGTCCTAAACATGATAGACTCAAGTAGTACTGCCCAATCAAAGTTGTTTTTATTCTTCAAATTGGGTGGGAAAATTGAAAGAGAAAATGTGACGCTAATGGTAGTAATTAAGTGGCAAATATCACCTACCTACCCACCCACTTGCGAGTAGTGAAGTGTTTGATAATTTTTATTTACCAACAAATATCCAATAATATTCATAGTCATAGCGTGAACTGATGTATAAATGGTATCATGTATGTATAGTACAATGTATAAGCTTTGTTCTAACAATAATACATAAGAAACATCTAATCAGCTTGATTAATGTATCACTCTGTTAGAAATCAGAAATGCCCACTAATTAAAATCACAAAGTGATTAGTATTAATAATCACTTGGACTCAATCACTAAGAAATTACTCTTTACTTGTATTAATTTACTTAATTAGTTAAAGACCAGAAATTTCAGGCCAAAAGGGCCATGATGATTCAAGAAAAGCCATGTCTGAATCATCATTCCCTGGTAGGCTTAATTCCTTTGTTGCTCCTAATCCAAGTTCATTCTCCAATTCATAAAACCATTTATTCTTTTCAGTGTCTTCAGCACCATTGATCTCTTGTCTTAAATGATTTGAGATTTGGACATCATTTGACTCGAAGGATTCTGGATTGTCTAGAATGTTCCAAATATCGTAGTCTGATGAGTCCATTGGTATTTCAAGCATATGATCGTCATCTTCTCTGAGATAGTCCAATAGAGAATCCATAATTTGTTCTTCTTCTGGCTTTGAGAGATTTGAATGATCAGTAGAAGAAAATGAAGCAGGTGACTCTTTTGGGTCCTCTATGATGCCACTAATTGGTTCATTGGACACTTGTTTTTCTGAATCTTGCTCAATTTTCTCAGAGGAAAATGAATCAGAGGACAAAGTAGTGATAGATGATTCATCTGCAATATTAGACTGTGATGACTTAGTCTTCAATCTTTTCTTCAAGTGGGTGTTCCACACATTCTTGATCTCATTGTCTGTCCTACCAGGCAAATGGGATGCAATCTTTGACCATCTGAAATTCGAAAGCATAATTTATCAGATACTCTGTTATACCCTAGAATGAAAATAAACTTATTTATGAACAAAAACAAGCATATTTCATTAAGAAAATTATCTCAATTGATTTTTTTTTAAAAAGTATCCCTCCTTAATAACATTAAGCATATTTCTTATGTGGAACGTTTTCGGAACAAAATTTCAAATGCAACAGGACAATGAGAAAAAGTGCGCCCTAATAATTATTCAAAGATAACGTTCAGTTTAGACAAAATTTGAGCCTATCACTAACTAGAGATGGACCCAAATAAAGTGATTTAGGAGTAGTTACCCCTCTCCCTCTTTAAAAAATTTTATAAATTCAATTCAATTAGCATTGAAGAAAACACTAGAAAACTAGAATTATATAAATAGTGTAGCACATTTCATCCTCCTCATGCTGTTTTTTCTAGTCTCGTCTTTTCCCCTGACTATAATATTAAAAAAGAAAAAAAAAGAACATATATAATGATGTGAGAAAGAAGAAATATTACTTGTTTCCTAAGGCTTGGTGCAGCCTTATTATGGTTTCCTCTTCTTCTTTAGAAAAATTGCCTCTCTTCACATCAGGCCTCAAGTAGTTGATCCATCTCAAACGACAGCTTTTCCCACATCGTACAAGCCCTTTAATTTTATAAAATCAAGTGAGAAAGAGAGATAGGCTTAACTATTAGCTAATCAGACAAAATCCCAAATATGTCTACCCATAATACCCCAAAGATAAAAGAAGGGAAAAAGTCATTAGTTTGGAAGCACACTTTGATTTTCTTTGAAAACAAAAACAAAAAGACAAGGTATCAAATAGGCAAATTATCCGAGAGTCAAAATAGTGGTTTGGCTTTAGATGGAAAAAAATACCAGAGGAGAATAGTCAAGAGTAAATTTTAGTGTCCTTTATTTTCTAGGAAAATTGAAATTAGAGAATTTTTTTATTGACATAATGGCACGGAAATCTTAAAAAAGGAAAATTGTGTATGGTAATTTTCGATATCTGGAATGAGATTGAAGCCGGCTAGGTTGGTGGACACGCATTATCAGAAATAGGAGATACAGAATATGCTTAATTTTCTGGGGTCCAAGATTCCAATTTTTGGTAGATGGGGGCCGACAATTGGACCCAATAAAAAACACACACATGCACACAAATAAAGGGTCTGTTTTTGGGGGCAAATTTGAAGATAAGCTGTACATGTGCTGGTAAACATGGAATGAACAGATTAGAAGCAATAATGCTCCAAAAAAAACATGATGCAGATGTAAAACACGGTATAATAAAATATTATATTTAATTATAATTTGAAATGTTATATGCTATTTTTTATAAATGTTAGACATAATTAATGAGGTTTCAATGCAGAAGCCTAAAGTAGGTTCGATAAAAGAAAAAAAAAACATTGCAGATTTGCAGAAAAGTAATGCATTTGCTGATAAAAATGGCATGAACAAAGAGAAACAATATCGCAAAGAATGAAGCCCCAAGCCGTAACCTAAAATGGAGGCTTTTGTTTAAAAAAATTGCAGACTTTGGAGAAGTAATAGAGCAATGCAAGTAGGACAGAAGGATGATTAAAGGAAACTGCAAAATTTCAGAGTCATATGAAAAAGAATGAGAATTCAGATATATGATGACTTAGATTGTGAGAGAGAGAGATACGTACCTGCTAGTTTAGGAAGAGCTCTCCAGTTTTCATGGCCATGCTTGTGGATGAAGGTTATGAGTTTAAGGTCTTCTTCTGGGCTCCAAGGTCCTCGCTTCACTTTACTCTTATCACAGCATGGTGCTCTTCCTTTCCCCATTATTCTCCTCTCAGACACAAAGCCAAAGGCCTCTGTGTTTTCTCTCACAAACAATCAGACTGCTTCATATATATATATTTGCATACTCTTCTCTCCAACTCTCAAGTGAGAAGAGAAAGGCAAGGCTGTTCAAAATATAAACCCACAAATTAGGATGGTACTTTATGGTGTAATAAATAAAAGGGTATCTAGGCAAGATTTTGATATTGATATAGATAACATCTCATTTAATTTGATATATTTTATATTTATGAATTTTGATCATTTTCTTTTTTATTTCTACTGAAATCTCCCTAACTTGAGTTGTTTTAAAAGCATTCATCTAGTTAGATTTTTTTTTTATTAATATATATATTTTTGGCAAGTTTACTATCATGCAGGTCAGACTACGAAAAGTCACGGTGGGGATAGAGATCAGAGCCAACCATTTATAACATAATTGACATCCATGACTTCCCTTCTTTATGATGTCAACATTAATCTACCAGCTTTAATAATATTTAAATTGTTTTTCCCTCCTTAATTAATTAACTTCAAAAGGAATTAATTATTGTTATTTCAATTGAATGCTTGCTTACCAAATATTTTAGATATTTTTTTAATTAAAATCTCTTCTCTCACTATGTTGCAATAAATCTACTTCTAGCATACGGCAAGAAAAACCTGCAGAGATACCTTTCCAGTTCTAGATATGAAGGGCAAAATCTCATAATATTTATTACCTCTTCTTGATACCTTTATTCTTTTTTTTTTTTCACTTCTGAATTTTGTATTAATTGTTATCCATGCATGTGGCCTTTCTTTTCTCATCCTACTCTATTTATAATTTTATTTTTAATATTGCAGTAAGATAATATGATACATTCTTAATCAGTTATTTATTTGAGTATTATTTTATGCTTTTCTATAGCATATTTTTCATATGAATAGCATACAAAGACTTTTCATAAATTTTGTTAAAATTACACAAATCTCTCTTCTATTTTTAAAATTTACACAAATTTTTCTCGAATTTTTCTAAAATTACACAAATCTCCTCTAAAAATTGTTAAAATTATGTAGACATCTTTTTTATTTTCAAAATTTCTCTTAAAATAAAGAGTAAAATATACAAATCTTTTTCTTACATTTTTTTAAAACTATACAGTCTTTTCTTTTATTTTTTAAAAAAATTTATGTATTTTTTAAAATAAATAAATAGCAGATATTTGTGTAATTTACTCTTTTTATATATATTAATTCACAATATCACACACACACACACACCCATAATAAAGTTACAATTAAAGACTCGTTGTCTAGGATTATATTATTGGCAAATAGAATAAAATAAAACATGAAAAATATTTTTTTTTAAGTACAATATTTTATTATCCAACCACCAGGCCCTATTTTGTTTAACTAGTGATGTCATGGATGATATAATTTAGGGTTGGATTTTCCTCCCCAGGTGACTGGTAGTAAGTAAACTGCGAAAGCGTAGAAATAGGTACTGCTAGAACTGGTGAAATTATTTAAAATTAATTAGTGGCTTGGCCTCATTTGACTAATCGATGTGGAGATTCACCAACTAATAACAATAAATTTGAAATTTCAGTGCCAGCTAGCTCCCATAATGCTAATTAAATGCTTGATCGTTTGACTCATTTGTTTTCTCTCTCATTTATTTTTTAGAGAAAGACTTCATTTAATTTTTTGAGAATTTTTTATCTTTAAAGGTCACGGTTATATCCATTGAATGACATAATATTAATCATTCTCAAGTAGACTAATTGCTCACGTCTGCATATATTCTCATTTGTTTTTGAATTATGGGCCTGTTGGGATATGTCAAAGAGAGATGTAACTGGTGTAGGAAATTGAAAAAATTTAGATAAATCTGGTCCATTCAAAATAAAGGAAAAATGATATTTATTTACCTTGAATTTTGTCCTTCAATTTTTCTTGGCCATTCATTAATTCGTACAAATAACTCTTTATATTTTTTATTTGAAAATTTTTCGCCATTTAAATTAGATATTATCTCTAACAAATCTAATATTAAAAAGGAGAAATTATACTTATTCATTTCAATCTTTGCTTTCGCAACTTTTTCCATATCCAACTAATAATTATATAATCGACTAATTCGTGTGTATATTCCATTTTAATTAATTGATTTAAAAAATTGCAATTGAGAGTAAAGTTATGCTTAGAAATTTATGAGAGAATGGAATGAAATGTCAAAGAATATATTATTTTATTATTTGAGAGTTTAATAAAAAAATAAAATGAATCATTAATGGCATAGAATAACTAATAAATTATTTTTTAAATATTACTCTTATAATTAAAATGTCATTTTAGCAAGTTTTTAGTTAAACATGATATAATAGTAATTATGATATAATAATAATTATATCATTTATTCGTTCCATTCCATTATTGACCTTTCAATTTCGAGGAATACAAAAAATTAAAGTTTCAAATAGCCAGAAGTAATCTTGGGGACTATCTCCTACCATTTTATTCCATTTTAAAAAAAATTTAAATAATAATTTAATCTACTTTGACCATTTCATTCTATCCCTTCTACCATTTATCCAAACACACCTTTAATTTATGGTGAAAAGTTTGTAATAGAATCAATAAATAAACTGATTAATTGTAAAACTTATAATTGATTAGGGAAGAAATTATAATTGAAAATAAATTAACATTAGATTGGATAAATATAATTTTCTAAAATTAAATCACTAGATTTATATTAATTATAAATAGACAAATAAATATGTCAAATATACAAGTTTTAGTAAAAAGCCATATAATATATTTAAATACCTATTCATCATTTGATTAACATGTAGATTTATCTAAACATGTGGTAAAAATGTAAAAACAAGTCTCTTCACAAAGTACAAATGTTGGTATAGGACTAACCAAACTCTCTGGCTGCTTTTGACTCTATAATGTTTTTTTTTTTTGTGGACTGTTTTGTTTCTCACTGTAGTGCCGTTGTCATTACGTTCTTACAAACAAATATCTCAACGGGTAAAACTGTTGGCAGCCTTTGTTGAGTAGTAATTTTGTCGGTTTTCAAAGTAAAGCACGGTTAATTATCACAATGGCAATATGGACATTAAAATTAATCAGCATTAAACTCAACTAATCAATTTCCCTATTCACATTATAAGCCTAAAGCTATTATTAATTAAATTTAAAGTGAATTCACATTTATTTCGCTTCTATATTATTTTCAAATTTAACCGCCAAAAGTTAACTATCTTGTTTTTATAATATTTTGTTTCTAATATCATGTTCACTGTAAATCTAGGTGACATGGCTTAACACAAAGTTGATAGATTGCTTAGTGTTCAAATGTTATTAGAATATAGATCATGACATAACACCATATATTCAAAGTAGTCATTGCACCATGATATGATGCTTTTCAAAAATAATTGGACACTCAATAATCATATATAACAATTTCACATTAAGTTATATATATAATTTTAAATCTCTGCTTGCAAGTGTAAAGCAACATCGATGTTGAGACAAAATATTTTAAAAATGACTGAAATAAGACATTAAAATTTGGATAAAGGATCAAATTAAAATAATGGGTATTATTTGAGGACCCAAATAATAAATTATTCTTAAATTTATAATGATTAGGTAACTTGGAAATTATAGTCCTCCAATAGGAGTTATTTTAAGGAAAAGTACTCTATTTCTGGTGCTTTCATTTTCACCTTTCTATTATATCATATGTTGACCAGCAAGCTCAACCACAATTATTAGAGATCCAGGTTCAACCGGAATCATTTTTCCTTGAAGAAACCTCCACGTAGCTAGACGTGACCATGAACAATTTTCTTGGGGATATCAGTTCCAGTTTTATACATCTATGTATCCATATTTAACAGTTGATGTAACCCTGCAGCATTTTATTCTACACCAGTGAGAATATGAGTTGATGTATTCATATTTTATTTCTAATGTAATAATAAATATTTGATAATAGAGCATATTAAACTCAATGAGAGAGAGGCTTATACATATGGAAAGTAACCACAAAATGATTATTTATTATTAAGCCAATTGCACTTTATTGTCCTATTTATCCATAAGGTCAATTGCTACATGTTTCCCCTTAACATTCACTATTGCAAATACTTTATTCCCCTCAACTTAAATTTTTTTTTTTTTAAAGAAAATGCTTGTGTTTGTATTTGGAGAGTTTGTCCTAATCTATTCAGATTTGGCCTGTCACTTTAATAAATTGAGTTGATGTTCTTTGTAAAAAGTTGATAATTACCAACTCAACTCATTTTAAAGAGGCTAAGGCGGGCCAATCCGTTAGAAAAAATGTATATATTGTACAAAAAAATGTGGAAATAATTTTTTAAAAATTATTTTTAATTATGCACCAATCATGCTAAATATCTTAATTAAAATTGAAAATCATTAAAAAAAATTAAAATATCTTTTTAGTAGGTAAGGTAGACAAAGCCTTCTTCCTTTCTTTCTGATCCACCACTCTCTTGCCTCTCCATCTCAAAGGAGAGAAATTCTTCTTATTCCAACATGGCAACATCCATTTAGGGCAATTTCCAAAAGATGTCCATTGTCATTCTAACTAACTTGGGCTAACTCATAGACTCAATCTATTTTAACTGCTCTAATTAAATTATCAAGGATAATTTACCTTCACTTTAGTGTCATATATATAAGGATTATGATAAAATAACCTCATTTACTTTTGATATTTGGAGAACCAATTTTTTTTTTTTTATTCAATGTTCTAACTCAAAGGGAGAACACAAATGCAATTGGTAAATGTCTAATAATAAAGAATTATTGCAAAAATTAAATCCAAAAATCTTGTTCCCGCCAATTGAATCACATTTTATTTTATTTTTTAATATTAATCTCAACAGATGTTATGTTTTTTCAAAGAATTTAATAACAAAAATATATTAAAAAAATTTTCCACCTAAACCAAATCCTAATTCCGATGGCAAACAAATACAAAGTTTATATATGTTTCTTAAGTTTGAAAATATATTAGATCGATAAACTGACTCTGAATTGACATGAAAAAATTGAATGAAATATGATGCATGCATGATGAAAATATTAAATCGATAAACTAACTCTGAATTGACATGAAAAAATTGAATGAAATATGATGCATGCATGATGAAAATATTATAGTGTGATAGTGATCTTTTTTTTAAAAAAAATAATTTTCAAATGTGTTTAACATGGCTACGCTTTATAGGCCAGCATAGTTGGATATGACTCCATATTCTACTCTCAAATATTCTTACCAACTTACAATAATATAACTATTACAGCAAACAGTGGAATGTCGTAAGATTGATGTTGTGCTTGCATGTCAAATTAGGACATCAATTGGTGACAAGACCAGAAGTCTCATGATTTAGGTAACCATCCTAAATCGTTGCTTCTTAAAGATAATAATAATAATATTATTATTATTATAAGATAGAAAACTCATTAGAGAAAACAAAACATTCAGTCAATTAAAGTTCCAAACCATCTGCCCCATGCAATGCATTAATCCTACCTAGACATATTGGTATAATAAACCAGTCTACCCCACATGAAAATAACACTCTAATTAATCAAATTTTAATTAATTAAATTAATGGCCCCAAGTCTCTGTTAGGGAATTTAACCTTTAGAAGCCATTTTCTATCATCGTGTACCTAATTTTCTGACATGTTTTCTCTTAGGTTAGTAAGCTTTCACTTACCATTAATGACTTTTTGTGACTACCAAACTTAATCAGTCCAAGGGTAGAGAGGGATGGGGAGGGAGAAAATTCAAGAAAATTTAAAACTATAAGAAACAAACACTAATTATTTGAACATCATAAAATTATGACACACTATATTGCATAGGTGTGACGTATATTATTGGTGTGTTTGGTAGTTGTGAACGCAACCCCCTCAAAAGTCTACATACACGAGGGCCAGGATTTTGTTGGTGAGAGTTTAAGTTTGACAAGATATGTTCTTTAAAAAAAAAAAATAGTCATTAGTGAGTTACACTACAGACAAAATTCATTGCCACTTTAATTCACATAAAATGAAAGAAAAAAGGATTGCTATAAGACCGTGGCTTGCTATACCTAACTTGCAGGATGACATAATTAGACATAAATTATTAGCTGGATACCTAAATGACTCATTTAATCCAGTGAGCTAAGGGATTTAAGTTAATTATTGGATAAACATTTATTAATTGTTAACAGATAGGACGCATGGGCTTATTTCATTAGCATCTCGCGTTTAAGCTGTAATGCTTGGTGTCTGTACAACAAATGGTTAATTAAAGAAAATTATAATTATATCTTTACTTACAACTATGACTTTTAGCTCAATGATTGGTGCTTGATTTGTTGTGAGGGTGCAAATGAATCAAATTGTTCCTGAACAACTCAAATTTAGCTTGTTAAAATTTTGAATTTATTTCAGCTCATTTATTAAAATAAATGAATTTGAGCAACATGCAAGATTTGTGTGACTAAATGAGCAGAATTTTTAAAAATTTATTATCAATTTTAATTCGTTAAACTTGCAAAAAAATATATTGTTAGTAAAGTATTAAAGGCTTATATATATATATACACACACACACACACGCACAATTTTGTTACATTAACACACACTTGATAATATAAAAAGGCCAAAGACTTCTGCTAATTTAACTTATATACATGTCATATTTATAGTAATGTTTGTGAACCATTCAAGTTCTAATTATTAATCACAATCTTTAAACTTGATTAAAGCTCAGTTCAAACTAAGAATATTTATTTTAAATGCACAAACTTAACTAAGAATATTTATTTTAAATGAAAAATTGTAGCTTTATCTGACATTGTGTGTTGGTAGCCAGTACAAGCCAAGAGAAAGCAAATATTTTTTTGGTGGGGGGAGGAGGGGATTGAACAACACACTCAACCATTCGTGTTTTAAAAGAGAAACCAACTCAGTAGAGACTTGAAGCCAAAGCTAGAAAGGAAAGAGACAAGTATATCCTGCTGGTTTTGGTGGGGCTTGAGTTTGGTGAATGGATATGGTCATAGGCTGCAAGCATTAGAGGAAGAAGACATTGTAAAGATTTGGAACGCTAGACTATAAACTCTGACTGATTCGCTGGATATGACAGATTTGTAGCAAGTTCCTGCATTGAACAAATATGTTACACAACCCAAAACTCTCAACCTCACCATTATCACACGTGGCTGCATCTAAAGTCATCTGGGCCGACTTAAACTTTTATCAGATGGGCCCACCTTGATTCACTTGCAGCCACGATTCAATTTTAAATGTTTTAAATTACCTTGGAATAATTTTTTTGAGATTAGGAAAAATAAAATAAAATAAAATAAAATAGATTTTGATAGAATGAATTATGATTGTAATAATTATGTTTGACACGAAAAGAAATAAAAACATCATTCATTTTCTATGTTTTTTTGGATTAAAAAAAATATAAGAATAAAAAATAAAACTAAGTAAATGACTATAGTATCTCATTGTTGTTTACTTTCAAACAAATATTTTTTAAATTACTAATAATATTATTAACAGAAAAATTATAGAAATATTTATTTTAGTTTTTTAGTTCAAGAAACATTTGTGTCTATGCTTTGGATATCAACTCTTCATTAATCTTTGTAAAGTAACATAAATATATCAAATTTTAAGCTGCTATTAAATATAAAAGAATATTAAAATATCTAATTTTCTTAAAGTTGTTAAAAATATTTTTTCCCTTACCATTAAAAAATTAAAATTGTTAAAAATTTCAAAACTAAAAATAAATAGAATTCACCCTATCATTCCTACAAAGCAATCGAACACCCTATCATTCCCACACAGCAATTAACACTCCATCAAAAATTTAAAGCAATCTACAATCCCACGTGCACAGTAATTTCTAGCAATAAATTTTCTATTCCCAAGTGTAAATATCCATTCAAACAAATTTCCATGGCAATAGACTTTTCATTCCTTAGTCCATAGTGATTTTTTCTACCAACCAAGCAAGGCATAAGAGGAAAACATACTTAGTTAACATATGAAAGATATTTACTTAGTCCCATTACAATTTTTACCAAATAAAAGCTAAGATCAGGAGTTGGAATGGCATTCTGCAGCTAAAATATCATGTAACATACCCACAATATAGTAGCCATACGAGCCCAAAACAAAAACCAAAAAAAAAAAGGTGGAAGAAAAAGAAGCAAATAAGGAGACAGGGTTTTCACAATAACGATGTTAAATTCCTCAGCAATCAGTCAATCACCATATCCGATTGGCAATTTGATTCCCAGACACACAAACATCTGACGCACTTCCCTGACAGAATGACAGAGACAATGAAGCAAATTAAGTTCCTACACCATTGGTTATGAATTTACAGTTCAAGAGTTCATTATAAAGGCCACCGTGGGGTTTGAAAGTAAAAACTTGGAATCTGACTACACTAATGATAGCCACAAAGTTTAGGAACAAAGCAAATTCATAACATTGTTGTGTTTCAGAAATAGACAGAAACTGAGCTTCCACTCTTGATTTTAGGTTACAGCTACATTCGACAAGAAATAGTACGAGACCAAGCCTGAAAGAGCAGAGTTCCTAGACATGAAGGGAATTCTACCTATTGGATACCACCCCTCAGTGCAAGCACCAAGTGAAGCACAGAACCACCCTCAATGTTGTACTCTTTAGCTGTTTTGTCATCTGCAAGCTGCTTACCAGCATATATGAGCCTGCAGAAAGTAGCAAATATTGTAATTTCCAATCTTTCCGGTAGAATAGCAAAAACTCAATTCCACAATTGCTCATGAAAATTAAACATCTTAGAAACAACTATCATTGCACATACGCGCATTGTTCAGAAGATTCATCTACAACAATTTGAATATACATAGTTGATGAGAATTATATAAACATATCATCTACAAGAAGCAAGGAATGGAACTATTACCAGAATTTGTTAATCCAAATGCTGGATGAAATTAAAGCATGTAGATGAATAAGCATTCCAAACAAATTTAAATTGTAAAACTTAACCTAGCTTTACTTATCTGTTAATTGAGCAGATGCCTCATAAAGACAAACAAAACAAATGCTACATTGAGAGGAGGGAAGAGAAAAAAAATAAGGGGGGGCAAACAAACAAGGCCTCTGATGTAGTTCACTTTCTGAAGTCTTACCATTGACAAGATAACAACTTGGTCTAAATTACTAGAACACAAGACTGGCAAGCAAAACCCAGCTGGTTCAAACTTTAACAGTATGGCAAGAAAATAAACCAATAATATCCCAATGTTGCACATTTTTATTTTTTAGTGCAGAATCAAAAGAAAGAGATTATCAGAGACACAAAAATGCCTGCAATCAGAGAGCTACATACACATTTTCGTCCACAGGTTATCACCTAAGGTCAAATATTTTTCAATGAATTGCCCAAGTCCAATTAGTATGTTAAGGTAAACGAAGGGCAAACCTCTGCTGCACAGGAGGAATTCCCTCTTTTTCTTCAACCCTTTCCTTGATCCGGTCAATGGTATCAGTTGGCTCAATGTCAATTTCAATTTCTTTCCCAGTTAGAGTCTTCACTTTAATCATGGTTCCTCCTCTAAGCCTCAAAACCAAGTGAAGCGTTGATTCCTTTTGGATGTTATAATCAGCAAGTGTACGACCATCTTCCAGCTGCTTCCCGGCAAATATCAACCTCTGCTGGTCAGGAGGGATACCTTCCTTGTCCTGCAAATGTATGTTCCACCAATAGTTAGAAACTAAGGCTTCAACTAATAAATTGAAGAGCATGTTATAATTAATAAATTCCCCATTAGGTCAGTAGCATTGTATAATATCACATAAAAACAGACAGATATATCATAGACAAGACACAATCAATCTGTCAAATTCCAATACCTTCCAAATAAAGCAAGATTCACCTCACCCTTATGCCAGAGGAAAAGTAGTATGCACATATTTTTCAAGAAACAAGCGTAACAATATAGTTGTCATATATTTTCGTACCAATAGGAATGAAATTTAAGGAACCTCTTAAGTTCTCCCATAATACAAATATGAATAAACTACCATTCTAGAATGAAATCCGCACACACCCATGCAGCAATTTCTAACATATATTAACCTACCCTAGAAGGGACATTCAATATTAAATAAAAAAGAAAAAATAAAAGGTTACTATCTCATGCATGCAATGATAATATAGTTGACCAAAAGCTGGAGTGCTGTTGTTCTAAACAACTAAAAAGGCATGAATTTGGCTAGGGCATAAAGCCTAGCTCCAGCTTTTTAGGAGTTTAGAAAAAAAATACTCCAGCTTTTGGCCAATCCAAAGAACAATTCAAACTACTGTTTTTTCTCCACAGAAAGGCTTCAGCAGCAAGAACTATGTATTTCAATTTCATACCAAAATCAAATTCGTTATAAAACCCTTATTAATCAGGCAGACTAGTGTATCAGTGCAGAAACAAAATAGGAATCAAATATCACCAAAATCACTCAACGTCCAGCAAAATCCTCTCCAAAAGCAATCATTAAAACCCTAAGAGGTTGGACACCCAAAGACCGTGACTCAAAACTCCCACACGCCTACACAAATATACACATAACAGCAAAAACAGTTCCAATAACAATCCCAAGCAAACTAACCATGAATAAATGCATCATATCCAGTTTGGCTTCCAATTTGATGAAATTAAAATCGATAGCCAAAAAAAAAAAAAAACAGTGAAGCTGGGAAAAGAAAAGGGGAACCTGAATCTTGGCCTTGACATTGTCGATGGTGTCACTGCTCTCAACCTCGAGAGTGATGGTCTTTCCGGTCAAAGTCTTCACGAAGATCTGCATCTTGTTGTGATTGTTTCTTCTTTACGAAGAGGAATACCCACGAGAGACACTGAAGACAGTGAGAGAACAGAGAAGAATTTTGCGAAGGAGAAGAGAATCCGTAGATTTGTGGAGAGACATAGCCTTGGGTTTGGGAATTTGTGCCCCCATTAGCAAAAGGATTGGACGAACTACTTCTCGGCCCAATATTATTCCTTCGGAAAATAAAATTACATGCAAGGACTCTTAAAGGCCACTTAGTACGGATAAAGTTAATTATGAAACGAAAATTAAAAAAATAAAAATAAAAATGGAATAGAATAGAATAGATTAAAAATAATAAAAATTATTGAATAATAACTCTAATAGCATAATAAGTATTATAAATAAAAAGAAAAGAAAATCATTATCCTTCCAAATATCAAATGGGCCGTAAGTGACAATTATTTATGATAAATGATTTCAAAAATTAAAATTATTTAAAAAGTCAAAGAACTAAATTTCTTAGTTGATAGAACCAAAATGCTTTTAGTAAAGCGTATTAGGGGTGCACATGGGTAGGGTCGGGTCAGGGCGATGCTTGGCCCGAAATCTGGTCCGATTAGGGTCTTAGGCGTATTTTTATACCCGTGGCTCAATCTTGCTCGGAGAAGCCCTATTTTAGGGCGGGTTAAGACGAGTCAGGGCGGCCCTAATAAATAGAGCTGTACATTTTTATACCCGTGGCCCTACCCTGCCCGAAAAAGCCCTATTTTAGGGCGGGTTAGGGCGAGTCAAAGCGGCCCTAATAAGTAGGGTTGTACATGAGTAGGGCCAGACCAAACATCTAATATGTCCGATGCCTGACCCGATTAAGACATCGAGCTTGTTTTCATACTCGTGGCCTTACCCGACCCTAATAAGTCTGATTTATGTTGGGATAGGGTTGGTTAGGGCTGCCCAAATTAATTTTTTTTTTATGAATTGATACTTGTAATATAAAAATATTTTTTTACAAACTTATAAGCATATATTTCAAAATAATGAATTTTTAGAACTCTTATATTTGTATCAATAATAAAAAAATAGTCTAATATTATCAAGTAAAATATAAGATATACTAATATAATTAGCCTTAGGTAAATATATATTTTTTCATTATTCAACAACAGAAATGTCAATAAGCATTCACATCAATGATAAAAATAATTAAAAAGTAAAAAATATTTGCATAGGTAATAAAAATTACTGCATGCAGAGATAATTAAATGAAATAAAAATTTAAAAAAATATAAGATGACAAGATATTAATAACTAAAAAAAAGTAACTATTAGGGCGAGTTGGGCAGAACATACCTTCACGTCGTGACCCGACCCGACCCGAAATAATTTTATTTAAAGTTATGTCCATTTATATTTTTAGCCCGACCCGATTAGATCGGGTTAGGGCGGGCTCCTAGGGTCAATCGGACCAATGAACACCCCTAAAGTGTATGTGTCTCCCACATTAAGTCAAATAAAAGCTCGTCTTTGTTGTTGCCACCAGTTATAACCATTAAAGTCAAACCGTCTCTCTCCCTTAACATGGACAATTGCTCTGAAAAAACTATCTAAATTGGTAATTTTTCTTTCTTTTAGGGTTATGCTCCGAAGAGTTTGGTCTCTATCAGCCTCTCATTCATATTTTTCTCCTTCGCTATACATTCTCCTTACTCTCATAGCTAACGATTCTTTCAAGATGTCTCACCCATTGAAGCCACTGCTTCTATTGTTTGAGCAATTCTTACGTATATCTAGTGTGTCACGTCATTTATATACTCAACGATTAAGATTTACTCTGCATGTGAATCCCATCTATACTGCACATGGACCTTACCTGTATAAATTCAATCTTGTCTATTAATTTTTCTTAGGTGCACCATACTCTAAGTGCACCTAAAAAAATTTCCTATTGCTTCTATGATTGTTTTATGGGTGCCTAAACCATCTTGTGACATTGTGAAATCTGCCTTGGACCTTACTAGGCTTCATGATGCCTATTGTCCACTATATGATTTGGATATGTTTGTGGTGGTCATTTTGTGAGACACCAAAAAAGAAAATTCTTGTAAAGAATGATAGCCAATTAATTATGACATGCATAGTCATAGAGCCAAATTTTGGAAATTATGCAATGTGTATTTTTAAGCCAAAAAAGATTTTGTTTTCTTTTGTCTTGTCTATCTAGCTGTTTTAAATCTCAAAACCATGTTATTTTGTTTAATTTCAGAGAGACAGGAATTTCAAAATTAGTCAATTGATTTTGGTGATATCAAACATAAACAACATCGGTTTAAGGATTGAATATATTTAGGGAAGTTCAAATCATCAGTCAACAATCATTTACATTCATTTATACCAAGTTAATTTATTTGTTGAGTGATTGTAACTTTTCCTCCAAAATGACTATTTTGATTAAAGAAAGATGTTTTGGAAAATTAAATTAAAAAAACCTTTATTTTTAGATGACCAATTTGAAAAAAGGAATAATCTTTGAGGGACTAAATTATTAATTTATTTTTAAAAAAATTAAGCCTAAAATTTGATCATCAAATGAAGCATATTTAAAATTTAGATGTTCAAAATCTTTTATAGATTGGCCAAAACAAGTTTGAGCTGGCAAATATTTCAATGGATTGGCCAAAAATATAAAGCATATTTAAATTTTGGGAAATCAAAAAAAGTCTTAGCTAAACTTACATATTTTGTTAGTTTTATAATATATTATTACCCCATCTTATATTACTTGTATTATGTTTCATTCAAGAGACCAAAACTCAAGTAAAGAAGGAATTAGGGGGTTAGGAAATTGAGGCCACGATAATTTATTAGGATATAAGGATATAAAGATTTTTGGAAAAAAAGAATAATGAGAGGTCAAAATATAGCATGGATCCTCTCCATTTGTCATCAAGTGGATCCCACGTACTTTCTCTCTTTTTCATCCTTTCTTCCTTTAAATTGAGAAAATAGAAAAAAAAAATGGAGAGGATCCAGCTTTTCACTTTTTTGTATTGTTGGGAGTCACTATTTATAAATTTCTTTTGAAGTGTTATGGATGATGATTAGGTCTAGAGCCATAGAAAATGTCTAATCAAGTTAATTTGCTATGTTAAAGTTGTTTTATTTAATATAACTAAGCAATTTGTTGTATATATAGGGTGATAAATTACAGTCATTGAATCTTTAAACCTTTTAAAAGTGAATTGGAATAAGTTGAGCTAATTAAAATTCTAATGATTATGAGTTAAGCCAAAAGAAAATTTAATTTTAAGGCTTGGTGTCATGAATTGTATTTTTTATGAGAAATTCTTATTAGTATTCTTTTTTCTTTTTTTTGGTGATATTGTTGGACAAACTCTATTTTTCCCCCCTTAACTTTATATAAAGTTTTGATTTTGTCCCTCATTTACTTTCAATTTCAATTTCATCCTTTATCTTTCCGTCTCAATGCTTTTCTTACAAACATCGTTTATAATATTAACAGTACGTGTAAGGTTACATGGATAATGGGACAAAAGTGAACTTCACCCTTTGTTGTTTTACTTTAAACTTTAAAATTCGACCATTTTTGTTTAAATTTCAAAAACGTGGGCCGGGCTTAGAGTTTACCCCTTGTATCACCATCATGCTTGGGCCTGGACCGTGTTTCAATTTTTGTTGACGGGACCAGTATCAAGGCCTGAAAACTTTTTAATTGGAATCCTACAGTACTCTCTAAATTAATCAATCCAAATTGACAAGAAAAAAAAAATACACAATTTTTTTTTTCACTTATAGCTTAAACCCTTAACCTAGAGGTTGGGTGGGTTAAATCAGAAATTTTGAACCTAAGTACTGTACTTTTTTCAGAGGTCTTGTTTAGTGGTTAAAATATATATAATTCACCTTGACATTAAAAAAATTATATATAATATAATTTATATTAGTATCTATTTAATTTTGTGAGTTCTGCACTTTAAATTCAGTATATTTTATGAGAAATAAATAGTATAAATAAGAAAACTATTGAAAAAAGGAAAAGGGAAGGGGAAAACAAAAACGAAATGTGAAATGCGGTTCCTTCTTTTATGGGCACACTACATGTACCTCTTGAACTTATTATTACAATTTTAATTTACAAATTTTAAGACATAACATTCTTTAAACTATCACAAAAATAAAAAATGTGACATATTAGTAAAAACAAACATTTAAAAAGTCACGTGGTACTTTGTATTTCCATTATCGTAACTAATTTCCCTCTACATAATTTTTTTTACTTTGGACGAGAAATCAGGTCTACCATTGGCAAAAAAATTTTGACTATCTCAAGGGTAAGAAACAGATCTTAAAATTCCTAAAATCCTTGCTTTATGAAAATAATAGTTTTAAATGATATATGCGTTTTTTTTTTGTGATAACTTTAAAAAGTATATATAATATTAAATTTTAAAGTGTGTAATACCAAGATTTTAATTAAAGTATAGTTGATTCACATGCACATATAATTTTTCCCTCCTTCCAATGGAAGAGAAACGTCGGATGTAGGACATTGCGGCGATCAAATCATTGATTAGGCTTATATATGGTCTAAAGGATGAGTGCTTCTCCTCCACAAGATTGCGCTAGAGAATCCAAACCCATGATTACAATTCAAAAAATTGCATTAAGCTTCAATACCCAATGGTTGTACTCTGTTTAAATGATAATACTAAAATAAAAAATCATGACCTAAAGAAAAACATTAAAAAAAATACTCTTTTTTGGGGGGGGGGGGAATAATCACTTTCCGTATAAATAATTTTAATTTTGTTAGTTTAGTATGAGTTTATTCTATTTTGGTTTCAATTTCAATCCATTTATCTTTTTAATTATAGTTTCCGTCTTGCATATTTATATGTAAATTTTAATTCTTTACTGAAAATTTAAGAATTCCACCTACAATTTAGATCTCAACCAATGAACTTATAAATTGTCTTGGGTTTATAGTTTATTTTAAGTTGTTATTCAATGCTTAAGTCTTTAGTTTTAAATTTTTATATATTAAAGTTATAATTAATGTATATTTTATCGGATAAAGTGTATTTTACCTTTCAACACATATCTATGACATGAGGAAAAATATTAAAATTAACAACTAATAAACTTTATAATCTGCTAGGAAGTTTAAAGATATGTTTTGTATGACTTTAAATTTTACGTGTTAAAAATGTAATTAAAACTAGCATTAACCTTTGCAAATGTAGAGATTTTTTCAAAAAAGGTGGAGCTCACCAAAAAAATTTTAAAAAAAGGCTTCACAAAATTTAAAAAAAAACATATAAATAAAGTGTGTTAAAAAGTAATAAATAATATATAAACAGTAACAAAATAATGAATAAATAATATAAAAATAGTGTATGAATAATGTTAGGTTATAAACAGTACAAGTAAACAGTACTAACATCACTTCTTTTATATATATAAAATAGACATATTTAAAAAAATAAAGTATATTTTTTACTAAACATTAACATCAATTAGATTTGTTTAGTGTTGATTATCAATACAAGACATTAAACAAGTCACTTGTATAAAACAATAAACTCTATCCTCAATGTACTAAATATATATATATATATATTACACTTTTATTATGGAAGTGCTTCAATATCAAAAATCTCAACTATTCTTGTTGGGACTTTACTTCTCCTAGAGATATCTATCTAACTTAACTGCTTGAATCAACAGATAGGAAGACCATGGACTTAAAACCAAAAGGAACCTCATCACTATACATAGGTTATCACGAATAATTCGATGATAATCTTCCTCTTTCTCAAAATTAAACAGAATGATATGCTCCCCAACTTCATTAATTGTAATTACCTTTTGCATTCCAGTTCTTCAAAATCAGTGATTGTACTGTCATTTTGTTAAAATTCTTGCATATAGCACTTTTGCCAATGAGAGTACGTTCATCAAATCCTGAATCTTTAAGTTCTTCACAGTGTAGTGTAACTAAATCACCATCTCCTTCAAAAGCTTCCTAAATCCCCTTCTATGTCCATGGAAATAATAAACAAGCAGCAACCATGACATCACTTGAGTGTTTGGTGTAAGAATAAATTCAAAATAATTATATGAAATTAGAATACTAGATTGATTACCTATAGAAGACATGGCGACAGATTTGGGATACCCTATTGATTCTAAATACCTGAAGGTTTGAAGAGACTAGGGCTTCCTCTATGATTTACACTCCCTATCACAACTTATAATGGAATAAGTTGTGGAGTTAGAATTCAATGTGAACACAGAAGGGACTTAGCCAAGTTTAAATAGAACTCTAATACCCACCCATTATGAGCCTATGAGTTATGGGCCCGCACTTTTATCCATACCAATCAATTAGATATCCAGCCAAAAATAATAGGATCACTAATAATAAGTGGGTCCAAATGTATCTTTCATGGATCATAGATTAGCCCGTTTTTATTCAAAACTAAAACAATTGATTGTAGCCCACTATAATTCTTACATTCTCCCACTTGGGTAAAATCAATTCTTCATTTTTAAAAACTTTTATTTTGAAAACGACTTTCGGGCTAATGACTAATTTTATAATTGTGGCCACATTTTTTAAAAATAAATGATCCAAGATACGATATCTAATATAACTCCATCCGACTAAAGTCAAGTAACACTAAATCATGGCAGTTATCATATCTATTACTAATATTAAACCTTCCATAGTTACAATTGTCACTGACTCCGTCAACTAGTCATTAGTGTGAAGTGCAGCAAGAAGATAGTATGTCAATGTGATCCAACAGTCTAACTACTATTTTCTTTGTCAGTCCTCACAATTTCTCTCAAGTGCTTTAAAGCCAGAAAAATTGTATGGTTTGTCAAGAAACCATCATGCCTCAACTCCAATATGGCATTGGCCACGGGCATAGTAGTCCTAATGATACTGAGTTCAAAATTTTGCAATTGATGTATATATACAAAAATACAAAATACCAAAAATTCAATGCATTATCAATTAGCAGAAATACAAATCATAAGAATGTCAAAAATATCCAAAAAAAAAATGTTCAACATAACAAAAAAATAATATAAAACTCAAACTCCCACTAACCAAACATATCAAAAGAATTTACAATGCCCATATTTTCAATGTGTCTTTTAAATACAATGAGCCCAAATCTTTTGATTAAAGGGTCAGTTAATATAGAATCTGTGTCTATATATTTAATAATTATTTCATTATTTTTTACTAAGTCTCTAATAGTTTAAATATTTTAATTTTAGATGTTTAAAAACACTAATAATTTTATTATTTTGTGTAAAATGCTACAATACTATTATCACAATAAATTCTTACTGGTTGAACAACATAATTTACAATATAAAGCCTTATCATTAAACTTCTCAACCAAATGACATGAAATAGCAGTAACGTAACAACTAATAAACTCCACTTGCATAGTGGAAGGGGCAATTAGAGTCTATTTTCTAATTATTTTTCTACCTTAATTTTTAAATTTTTAAATTTTTCAAGAGTATCATAATTTTCTTTAATCAAATAAAGATAATCAAATCAATATAAATCATCAATGAAAGTGATAAAGAACCTATTACCACAAATAATATGAGAAAAAGATTCACTAATATTTATGTAAATAATTTTTAAAAGACTTGAACTTCTAGTCATACCTTTCTTCTTATTCTTAATGAACTTCCTTCTAATACAATCTACATAGGTCTCTAAATTGTCAAACTCTAAAAAAGGTAAAATATCAATTTTAATTAACCTTTTAAATATTTTCTCAAAGATATATCCTAAATGCTTGTGCAATGATAACAGAAATTTTTTTTTTAATTTTGAGACCCAAATATTTAAAGATGATGAAATATTGTCAAAAAATCAAGGATAATTTATATAAATCATCTATTAAATGTCCATAACCAATAATTTAGGAGTTTTAACATTAAATTAAAATAAAAACTAAATTTATCTAAACAAAAATAGAAATCAAATTCCTCCTAAAAAAAGATTCATAAAAAAAGGTCTTTCAAAATAGTTTCATATCCAGTTGCCAAAACTAAAATGACATCTCCCACTGGCTCCAACACTACTTTAGGATTCTTTGCCACTCTCATTTTGCTTTCTCTCATATTTGGTCTCTTCATATTCTTGAATTCCTCCAAATTTCTGCTTATTCTTTAGCCAAGCCTTAAATTTTGTACAATTATTCTTTTTATGCCCCTTTTCTTTACACCAGAAATACCATATGTTTTTCTTAATGAGAGTTGATTTATGACCTCATATATCATGACGTTGACCATTGCTTGGTTTCTTTAAACTTTAATCCTTATGAGAAATATTGGATTGATTTCTCTTATGTTTCCAATTACCACTACCAGAATGGGGTTTACCATAGGAAGTAAAAAAAGCTAGCTCACAAGATAGGTCATTCTTTTCTTTCCTTAATTTTTCTTCTTCAGCCACACACTTGATAATGAGGTCATTAATGGTCCACTTCTCACCAAAGATATTATAGGTAGTTTTTGTGTAAATTTGGCAGGTAGACAGTTCAAGGCATGTGAGACAATGAAATTCTCATTTAGGTCAATGTTATGGGCTTTCAGCTTGGTTTGGATGTGAACCATCTTCAAAATAAACTCTCTTACTCCCTCATTATTGTTATACCTCATATCAGTCAACTTTTTCATAAGATATCTAGACTCAGCATTATTAGATACTTGGTATCTTTTTTTCAAGACAGCAAAAAATTCTTTAGCACTTGTGGTTTCTGGTAAACCACTAAGTAGATGCTCGGAGATAATTCTCTTAATGGCTATCAAACTGAGTATGTTGGATCTCTCCCATTTGGCTAAAAACTCTTTCTATTCAGTTGTACTCTTCTTATTTACTTCAGGCTTACTCTCACGTAGTGCCAGATCAAGGTCAGCAATTCCTAAAGAGAATTCTAGGTCTTGCTTCCACTTGTTATAATTTGATCCAGTTAAAATTTCAATTGAAGCAGAACAATTATTCATAGAAAAGGTAACTGTAAAATTGAAAGGTATTAGGATAATTAATAAGGACAATTTTATTCATAACTTTAATTAAAACAAACTATCACAATAAGGCCAACATAATAGTACATTCCCCTTTGGGTAGAATGCACAAATCAAGGTTACAACCCAGATCAGAACTTCAGATAAGTTAATCAGTGAGAATACATTGGTTCAAATAGTTATCCCCTTTGGGCAGATAAATATCTTAGACTAATATATTTCCCATTAACTTTATCCCAAATAAACTTCTAATTATAACATACAATAACCCCCTTTGGGCAAGTTATATCATGAGATAATTAAAAGCCTTCCTCAAATTACAAAGGAAATTTTACGCATTAATATGAATAATTTCACTTTGGTGTTAATTATCCATAATAATTTATAAAACTCCTTGCACAAGAATTACTTGCCCAAAATTATGGTACAGTATTTAAAGAGATAAAATATTACACCCCTACCATCCATAAACAAATTCTATGACATTCTCAAAGAGGCTTCATGCAAATAAAATTAAAATAGAATCATTTGTTTCTTAAAACAAACATATTAAGGTATATATATTAGGCTTGAGAGTAAAAAAATATATATTATAATTTGTGGAGAGTGAACATTATCATAAGGTTCAAAATATAATAAATTAATTTTTCAATGTATCACTTTTCAGAAAATTATTCAAATAAATATTAAAAAATAT
Source organism: Erythrophleum ivorense (assembly GCA_026724425.1). NCBI lineage: Eukaryota > Viridiplantae > Streptophyta > Magnoliopsida > Fabales > Fabaceae > Erythrophleum > Erythrophleum ivorense. The sequence continues at coordinate 422,275 of JAIUCV010000627.1, read as the reverse complement.
TTTATATATTAATATTTATATAAAAAATATTTATAGTAGTCAAAAAATTATAAAAAATATTCCAAAAATTCACATTTAAAATAAGGATTGCAACGCAAAAAATGGAACTGAAAAATTCCATCTGTGGAAGCCACACCCTCCCTCACTCTCTAGAGGCGCAAGTGGGCGTGCTCCAGGGTGGTCTTCTCCTACCTTTAGCAGGTCAGCCCATGAGCTGAAACGGGTCACGCAGACCCATGGGCTTCTGATCCAGGTTTCACATTTTCGGAGCTCTTTTCTTGTGTTTTTGATGTGTTTTTCACTCATAATCTCATTCTAAACCCATTGGAACCAAAACCTCCAATTATTTTTGTGGATTTGAAGACTTTCTAATGCAAGAAATTTCTCTCTCAAAATTGACGGTGTGGAGCTCTTTTCAGACGCCATTTTCGTGCATTGTGGTGTGAATTTAATTCAAAGTTTCATTCGAAACAAATCAATAGGCAAATCCCCAAATTTAATCCACAAATTTGCATGATTTCAATGCATAAATTCAAGTTTTGAAAGAGTCTTCATGGCCGAAAATTTTTGAAAGTAATTGCACTATAACCAGCCAATTTTTGATGCAATTGTTATGTGGGTTTCTTTTATATGATCATAAGAAACATTGTATTCGAAAATCATCCATCAATTTGCAGTAATTTATGAGATTGAAAATTAAATTCTATAAACCCTAACTATGGATTTCGAATTGAAATTCTCATGGAATTAAAAGATTTTGACGCAATTGGTGTGTGGTTTTGTCTCTTATCATCACAAGAAACACTATATTCGAAAATTGTACAACAATTTGAAGCAATTTGTAACAATTGAAAATCAAGCTTGAAAACCCTAACCTATAATTTCAAATTCAAAATTCTCCTTTTATGGTTCACAATAATTTGAATTTCAGGCACCAATTGATTCAAAATTTCAAATTCTACAAAAGCCCTAAGGTTTCAAGTTTCAATTTTTTGAAAATCATCCAATTAAGATTTCAAAAATTTATATGAATGAAAGGTTAAAGTTTTGAAGATTGCATTCATGTCTTCAAAACAATTATTAGATTCTAATTCATATAATTGAGGCACTGATACCAAATATAAGAATAAATTTGAAATAATTATATGAAATTAGAATACTAGATTGATTTCCTGTAGAAGACATGACGACAGATTTGGGATGCCCTGTTAATTCTAAATGCTTGAAGGTTTGAAGAGACTAAAGCTTCCTCTGTGATTCACACTCTCTATCACAACTTATAATGGGGTAAGTTGTGGAGTTAGAATTCAACGTGAACACAGAAGGGACCTAGCCAAGTTTAAATAGAACTCTAATACCCACCCATTATGGGCCTATGAGTTATGGGCCCGCACTTTTATCCATATCAATCAATTAGATATCTAGCCCAAAACAATAGGATCACTAATAATAAGTGGGTCCAAATGTATCTTTCATAGATCATAGATTAGCCCGTTTTTATTCAAAACTAAAACAATTGATTGTAGCCCACTATAATTCCTGCATTTGGTTCAATGGAGGGGAAGGGAGGGGAGGGATTTTAATGGAGGGGAGGGGAGAGGTTTAATGATATGTTGTTTGGTTGATTTGGAGGGGAGGGGAGGAAAGGGATTAATAGATAATTATACCCTTAATTAATTTTTGTTTGTTTTAAAGATATTTTTATAAAAAAAAAGTTTTTTCTTACTTTTTATTATAAAAAATATTTTTTTTATTCAAAAATATTTTAAATCATATTAAAAAAATAAAATTTATATTATATTTGAAGTAAAAATAAAATAGGGGCAATTTGGTCAAACACACCCAAAAAAATTTCTCTCCCTTCCAAAACCCCCCACTTTTGGAGGGGAGGGGAGGCAATATTTTGCCTCCCCTCCCCTCCCCTCCAATTTTTTCATACCAAACATTGCCTCCCCTCCCCTCCCTTCCAATTTTTTCATACCAAACAAGGGGAAGGGTTCCCTTCCCCTCCCCCCCAAATCCCTCTAACCAAACACTAGGTTAATTGCCACTACATACAATATTACATGAAGACCAAGCTCCTCCAGCGTAGAGATGCTAAACTCAAAGGATGTTTAGTTGTTAAGCTCTCACAGAAGAGAGATTTTTAATTTTTGTTCTCTTTGTCTTGTCCAAGTGTCTTAAACCTTAAAACTACGTTATTTTGCTTGATTTTAAAGGAATGGGAATTTCAAAATGAGCCAGTTGGTTTTTGTTAATATTAAACAAAAAGAGCATAAATTTAGAGATTCAAGACACTTAAGCAAGTTCAAATTATTAATCAAGGATTACGGGAATTCAATTATATCAAGTTAATTTATTTGTTGAGTGATTATAACTTTTCCTCTTGATAGACTATTTTGATTGGAAAAAAATGTTTTGAAAAATTAGATTGAGAAACTTTATTTTTAGATAATTGAATTAAAATAATAAATAATATTGTAGGGACTAAATTATTAATTTATTTCTAAAAAATTTAAACCTAAAATTTGATCATCAAATGAAGGATATTTACAATTTAGACATTCAAAATTTCTATAGATTGGCCAAAACAAGTTCAAGCTCATAGATATTTCAATGGATTGGCCAAAAATATAAAGCATTTTTAATATTTGGGAAGTGACAAAAAAGTCGTAGCCAAACATTACATATTTTATTAGTTTTATAATTTATTATTATCCTATTATTATATTACTTGTATTATGTTTCAATCCAGAGACCATGACACAAACAAAGAAAGGATGAAAGGATTAAGAGATTGAAACAATGACAATTTACTATATAAGGATAAAGATTTTTGGAAAGAAGAACAATGACAAGTCAAAGGGTAGTATAAATCCTCTTTATTTCCCTTTTTTCCTTTTGTCATCAATTTGGGGAGAGAAAAGAAAAGTAATAGAGAGAAAAAAGTGTATAGAATGTACTCACTTGATCTCACCCACTTTGTTTCTTTTTTTTCTTTCCTTTCGTCAAATTAATGGAAGAAAAAAAAACAAAAATAAAAACTAGAGAGAGTTCTTCTTCTTCTGTACCATTAATTGTCTCTATTTATAAATTTCTTTAGAAGTGTTTTATTGATGATGATAAGATCAAATTGCCTAATAAAATTATAGAAGTTAGTTAATTGGCTTGTTGTGCTATAGTAATTTTGTTTAAAAAAATTTGGATAACTTACTATATCAATCCTATGTATATAGCTAAATGAATTATAATAATCACTGAATCTTTGGACCTGTTAAAAGTGGATTGGATTAAGTAACACTAATCGGACTTTTTAGGATTATAAGGCCCCCGTTACAAACTTAAACCCAAAAAAAAAAATTTAATGCTTGATGTCATAAATAGTACTTTTATGAGAATTTCTTATTAGTTTCTTTTTCCTGTAATATTGTTGACAAACTATTTTTTTCCCCTTAACTTTATATGAAGTTTTGATTTTGTCCCCCCATTTATTTATTTTCTATTTCAATTGTATCCTTTTATCTTTCCTTCTCAATGCTTTTCTCTATACAAACACCGTTTATAATATTAACAGTGCGTGTAAGGTTAGGTGGATAATGGGACAAAAGTGGACTTTTTGTTTTAGTTTAAAATTAGACCATTTTTGTTTAAATTTCAAACCCTTGGGCCGGGCTTAGAGTCTAACACATATCACAGCCATACTTGGGCTTGGACCGTGTTTCAATTTTTGTTTATGGGACCGGTATCAAGCCTTGAAAAATTTTTAATTGGAATGTTACAATACTCTCTAAATTAATCAAATCTAAATTGACAAGAAAAAAAAAATACAAAATTTTTTTTCACTCTATAGCTTAAACCCTTAACCTAGAGATTGGGTCGTTTAAATCAGAAATTTTGAACCCAAGTTCTGTACTTTTTTTCCAAAGGTCTTGTTTAGTGGTTAAAATGTATATTATTCACTTCAATATTAATATATATATAGTATAATTTATATTAGTATTTATTTAATTTTTTGAGTTCTGCACTTTAAATTCAGTACATTTTATGAAAATAAATAGTATAATTAAGAAAGTTCTTTAAAAAAAGGAAAAGGGAGGAGGAAAACAAAAAACAAAATGTGAAATACAGTTCCTTCTTTATGGACACAATCCATGTATTTCTAGGACTTACTACAATTTTAATTTATAAATTTTAAGGCATAACATTCTTCAAACTATCACAAAATAAAAAAAATGTGACATATTAGTAAAAACAAACGTCTAAAATGTCACGTGATACTTTGTATCACCATTATCTTAACCAATTTCCCTCAATCGGGTCTACCATTGGCAAAATTTTTTTGACTATCTCAAGGATGAGAAATAGATCTTAAAATTCCTAAAATCCTTCCTTTGTGAAAATAATAGTTTTAAATGATATATACTGTTTTTATTTTTATTTTTCTGATAGCTTAAAAAATTATAATATTATATTTTAAAATATGTATACCAAACTTTTTAATTAAAATATAGTTGATTCACATGCACATATAATTTTGCCCTTTTTTCCAATGGAAGAGAAACATTGGATGTAGGACAGATCAAATCATAGATTAGGCTTATATATGCTCTAAAGGATGAGCGTCTCTCCTATACAAAATTGCACTAGAGAGAATTCAAACTTACGATTACAATTCAAAAAATTGCATTAGGCTTCAATATCCAATGCTTGTACTTTGTTTAAATGATAATACTAAAATAAAAAATATGATCCAAATAAAAACATTAAAAAAAAAACTCTCTTTTGGCAAAATAATCACTATCCGGATAAATAATTTTAATTTAGTTAGTCTAGCATGAGTTTATTCTATTTTGGTTCTAATCTCAATCCTTTTATCTTTTTAATTCTAGTTTAATCTTGCATATTTATGTGTAAAATTTAATTCTGTATTGAAAATTTAAGAATTCAACCATTCATGACTCAAATTTCGTGGCTACAAACGAGGTCCCAACCAATGAACTTATAAATTGTCTTGTGTATATAGTTTTATTTTTTATGTTGTTGTTCAATGCTTAAGTCTTTAGTTTTAAATTTTTATATATTAAAGTTATAATTAATGTATATTTTATCGGATAAAGTGTATTTTACCTTTCAGCACATATCTATTAACATGAGAAAAAATATTAAAATTAACATCTAATTAACCTTATAATCTGCTACAGAAGTGTAAAAATATGCTTTATATGACTTTAAATTTTATGCGCTAAAAATGTAATTAAAATATGTTTTAAAAAAACTATATTTTTTACTAAACATTAACATCAAGTAGATTTTTCTATTGTTGATTATCAACACAAGACATTAAACAAGTCACTTGTGTACAATAAACTTCATCCTTAGTGCACCAAATAAAGAAATATATATATATATATATATATATATATTACACTTTTATTATGGAAGTGTATCAATATCAAAAATCTCGAAAAATTTCAATAACTCTTCTGAAAGTAATTAGGAATGAACTGCACTGGGCGTACCATTAAATGGGATATTTTAGGTTGGTACGGTGTTAATGGCCATCTGTACACACATGGCAGATAACCGCATTATTAGGTGTTTTTTATTTCAAGCAATTAATTGCAAATTAAATACGCAAACAATTATAATAAATATTTAATAGTACCTATTTGTGAATGATATCTAATAGTAATTTTAATTATGATGGTTTGTTAAGGAGGACAATTTTTTACCAATACACATTAATTTTCTGAACAGTTATAGAGTTCATTTAATTTATGCTATGACTTTATGATATTTAATATAATATTTTTTTTATATACCATAGTATCATACATTGATTTAGTAATGTAAAATATGAATATTTAGTTGTGCGTACTAATAAATGTCTTTATTTCTAAAATTTTTAAATATCTCTTTTTTTTAGTTTAAATAATTACATTATAACAATTTATTTTATTTTTAATGTTGTTAAAGGGAAAAATAATTCAAAAAAATTAAATAATTTTGAAAATTCATGAGTAACCTATTACCTCTTCTTCATATAAAAATAAACTACAATGTGTTATAATTTATATACTTATTTATATTTTATAAATAAATTTTGTTCTGGTGTTAATTATTATTAAAAAAAATCGCAAAAGTGGTAATTTCCGAAAAATACAAAATTCATCTCTTTCAAATTTGTGATGTGAGGTGACACAATTGTTTTGATGTCCTCAAATAATATTGTCTTACTTGGGATGTGATATAAAGCTATTATCATATACACATACCACTTTATTATCACAAAATAACGTATCAAACATGGTCATCTAACGCTAATATTTAAGATACTATGATAAGTGAGAGAGATCACATGTTCAAGGTCACAGTGTATCAAAACCTTCCTAAATAAATATTAGAGTTTCAAATGACTCAAATATAAACAAATAAATAAATATAAATATAAATTTCTATAAACAGTTATTTTATTATATTTAGAGAGAGTGATGTTAATTTGGTTTACTTCTTTAGAAAAATATTTTAAGATTAAAATTTTAAATCTATTAAAGTACTTGTAAAATCATTTCAAAAAATAGTTCAGCTCAAACAAAAGTTAAAAAAAAATCGCTAAACGTAATTTAAAAATAAAAAAAAAAAAAAAAAAAAAGCGAAAAAGCGAACATGTATATATGGAGTTGGGCATCATGAAGAGGCATAAATGAGGAGTGCTGAATTTTATGGTTCATCTTAAATACCTATCTCACTCCAATATCTCAGAAAGGAAGGAACACCAGAAAAAAGACCTCTTTATTGCTTTTCTTATTTTCTTTATGTAAATAAAAAAATATTCAAATACATTCAATATCATAATTTAATGTTTACCAAAGAAAGAAGAGAAGCATTAAGTTTGTAACATAAATGTTTTCCAACCACATTAATTAAGTCCTCATCCTATTTCTTTTTTTTCCCCCTCCTTTTTTTATTTCCAATTAATCTCAATTACTAAAAATAGACAAAAATCGATTTTTTTTGTAAATACATGATGATCATCTCAAGTGAGTAGGTTTTTTGCGGAATTAAATGTTGCATTTAAAATTTGATGGCTCCTCTTAATTACTCACACCTTCCTTAGCATGAAAGCACCGAATACATGAGACAAAATTTATTATTTATTCATCTGTTTTTATGAGTAAATTCTTGATTTTAAGTCCATAATTGTACGTACCTGTAACTCATGTGCATTGGGCATTGTATCCTTTTTAATAATCAGTTGGCCAGGAAAATAATGATAAATAATTAAATATTATCTCTGATTTCATATAAAAATAATAATTAATTAATTTACAAAAATTAAAAAAATTAATTTAAAGTAATTAATTTTTAAATTTTGTTTTAAATAAAAATAATTTTTCAAAAATGTCTTAAATGTGTGTACTTTTTTTATAAAATTAATGATAACTATTGTTTATAATTTAAAAATCTTATTTAATAAATAACATAATTAAAATATTATAATTAATATATACATTAGTGATTCAATTCTTATATTTTAAACTAAATTAACCTTAACAAATATTTTATATATGAGATTAGAAGTAATATATTTATGGATAAACGAAAGTTTTTTTGTGTCCTTTCTTTTTTCCTTATAAATTCCTTTCCTGTTGTACCAATATCACAAACAGAGGGGGGAAAAAAGCATGTTTGTTTATACAAAATTTTTGTTTTATTTAGTGCTTTCTAAAAAAATTGAACACAAATCAATAAAAATAAATAAATGATCTCTTTAAATAGAAAATATTAATTTATTTACACATAATTTTGTTAAATTAAGTGATATGGATACCTTACAATTTTAACATTCTCGTATAGTTAGAATGATCCAATCTCCACCGTAAACCCTAAAAAGGAGGCCAACAATTGCTAGCATGGGCACAGATTCCCTATTTATTTAAAAATAAAAAAGTCAAATCGAATAATTTCCAAACATTCATTACCTTTCTACTAATATATGTATAGGTTTGGTTCTATTTAACTCAGTTTTGTACCAAAATTTCTATAATATTATAAATTATATAACAATCTTCTACTAATTTATGATATTACTCCGTAATATCTTGCATGCCTGAAAATATCTTTTAATGATTTGAGCTTTTTATTAATTTAAAAACTTGTTATTTTATGATTTAAACTATAACTCTTTATGAAAAACATGGAAGTATCACATAGATGATGATGTTATCACATTGTTAAGAAGTTTTGATATTTTGCTATAGCATTTTATAGCTACCAGCTAATCTTAATTCCATAAATATTTATAAAGATTAACCCCTAAATCATATTTAAAGTGGCATTACTTCAATATTCATATAGGTAAAAATTTGTTATTATATTCTTATTATTCCAAACATTTAACAACTCTATTAAAATCCTTGTTAACCTCTTTTTGAAATAGTATGTTGTGATTATATTCCTAGAATTCTAAACACTTAAAATTCTATTACCTTCTCTTATAACAGTTTCTCTTAATCATTTAACTATTTTGTCATTACATTTATAAATTTTACCAGATATTATCTACGAGTCTAATCAAAGTTAAAATGTTACCCAAAAAAATTATTAACTATTCTAATTAACATTACAAATTCATATGATAGTCATCAATCCAATAAAACACATATATATCATCATTTATATTTATATTTAAAGTTATCTAATTCAAATATAAACTTCTACATTCATCTTCTTCAAAATTATTCCTCAAATATTTGTTCTCTATCTTAAATTGACAAATAATTGCTTTCACAAAAATAATACTTGATCCTTTCGTGAATAAGAAACACAAAAGGTGGTTTTAATTGTAGGCTTGGAAACAAAATATTCATCAAATCATCCATCACCACATAATATTAAACATATTATAAAATAATGTAACTAGTGCAGGCTAGTTTCATTCCTTGGAACAGAGCTCTTTTCACAAATCTATTGAAACCGAATTTGTGGCCATAGTGCATCCACGAGATTTAATATAAAAGTTTAGTCAGTACCTTGTTCTGATAGCGTCTGACATCAAGCGGATATCTGCAATTTCTCGTACAACTTGTCGCAGAATTTTCAATGCTAAACCATTTTTGTCCAATTTCCACCCATGATTTGATCCAATTTTAATTTCTGGTCGAAAATCCCAACGCTTCCTTGTCGCATCAAAGCATACGAAACCCCTCTTTTCTCAATTCAGAATTATTAAAAGAAAAAAAATAGAGGAAAAAATTATTTACCTTAAAGGTAATAAAATAAATGAATTTAGATTGATTATGTCTTGACTTACAAAAATTAAAGTATATTAGTGTACCGCGTTAAATTTGAAATTGTAGGTTCTCAGTTCAGAAGACATTAGCCTTTGCAGGTTAGTCTGTAAAACGGGATAATGTAACTAGTCAATCAGTTGATCAGTTATATTATCAACTTAACACGTGTTCGCTAGTGATTGGAGGATTCAGGTTTTTAAAAATTATGATTGGTTGAAGAAATATTGGCAGATAATGAAACTTTAAATTTACAAATTTGTCCTGAAATGTCCCACCTATTTGTCCTGAAATATCCCACCTATATAATGCCTCAATTTCACGATAAAAGTGACCAACTTGTATTTGTTTTAGCTGAGTTATGCAAAATTGTTTTTAATTCTGCTTTTGCTATTGTTTTAGAGTGTTAAGAAGGAAAGTAGTGTTACAAAATCTATTAGTTATAATTGTATTTTTTAGTAATATCTCAAGTAAGTGGGACATAGTATTTAAAAATTTATTGGCATAATTATTGAAGGTGAATATGATATTATTCGCAATAAGATATATTTGTAATATATTTTTATATCTAGCATTTTGTTTTTATTATGACTAAACATGTAGATTTTGGAACATTTGTGTAATAATAATTTTATGATCCTAAAAGTTTAGTTTGGAGAAATAAGTTGTTATTATTGTCATTATGCAAGTAAATTTGAATACTTGAAAAAAAAATTAGAAGAAAAAAATAGGTATAGGACTTATCATAATGAAAATTATTTAAATGAAAAAATAATGTCAACAAATTTGAAATAATAAAGTAAATAAAAAAGGCTAAATTTTCAAAATATTTATATTTATATTTAAATATGAAAAAGAAAGGGTAGGAGAAATAATGTTTGTAAAAAGTAAAAATGCAATTCTTAAAATTGAAAAAAAAATTATTTAAGGAAGAACAAATATATATAGGATATGTGGAAGACCAAAGTTATTTAGAAAAGTCCAAATTTTTTAAATAATTAAGTAAAAAAATGTGTAAAATCTTGAAATATTTATATTTATGAAAAAACATACTAAAAAAATTAGTGTAAGGGCAATAGTTTATTTAGGAAGATAAAAAGTAGTTCTTTTAATTTTAAAAAATTAATTAAAGAAGAAAAAATATGTATAGGATATGTGTAAGTAAAAATTAGTTAAAAATATTTAAATGAGAAAGAAATAATGTCAAAAATTTTGAAATAAAAAAATAAATAATTTCAAAATATTTTTTATTAATAATAAAAGATATACAAAAATTAAGGTAGGAAGAATTATTATTTTCAAAATAAAAAGTAGTTATTACAATTGCAAAAAAAAATTATTTAAAGAATAAATAATATGTCTATGATATGTGTAAATTAACATTTTTAAAATAAAAAAATGATGTATAAAAATTTGAAATAATTAAGTAAATAAAAATTGTCTAAAATTTGATAATATTTATAATAATAATAAAAAATAACTGACAAATTGGAGTAGGACAAATAATTTTGTTAACAAAATAAAAAGTAATTCTTAAGATTTAAAAAAATTATTTTAAACAATAAAAAATAGGTATGATATATTTGTAAATAAAAATTATTTAAATAAAAAATAATGTCAAAATTTTGATGTAATTATGTAAATAAAATATCAAAAATTTCAAAATATTTGTATTTATAATAAAAAAATATACTAAAAAATTGGGGTAGGAGAAATAATAAAGTTTGTAAAAAATAGAAAGTAATTCTTAAAATTGAAAAAAAATATTTGAAGAAGGAAATATATATATATATATATATATAGAGGATATGTGGAAATAAAAATTATTTTAAAAAGTCAAAAAATATGAAATAAGTAAACAAAAAAAGTGTAAATTTTAAAATATTTATATTTAAAAATACCAAAAAAATTGGATACTATGTTTTAGTCCCCTGTCATTGAATAGCCCTTTGATTGTACATTCTAGTCCATGTAATAATATTGACAACATACTCGTCGATGAATTTAGAAATTGAGTATTGCTAGTAGTTATACGATACATTTTTAATAATGTCACTTTTGTTGTTGTCATTCTTTTAATATATTGTATATTGATATTTAATTTTTTATCTTTTTTTTTATTAGATTGATTTGGTAAAGGGATTTTATGAGATGTACTTATAATATCATTTGTCTGTAAATTTTTGTGATATTGTAAGTTGAGATTATACCAATATATTACTTGCTCTCAGTAAATAGTAGTTCTCATTTTTTTCCCACCCTGCTGAACAAACACTCAATCTACTCAAACTTCAAATTTTGATAGGTTATTCAAAAAAGAGATGTGAAGGCTACTTGTCAACCTAATAACTTTATGTTAAAAGAAATAAGCAGCGACAATAGGAGCTAGTGCAAAAAGACATTGGCATTAACATTCTCAATGCATTTTCATACATTCCAATTCAATGTATCGAGATATTAGCATAACCAATTTATCTTATTTTATATTATCTAATCATTTTAATGACTTTGGTGAAGTAAATCCTCATGTCACCCTCGCTTTTATCTCATTTTAAAACCTGTCGACAAATTTTTAACTCTCTCAAATCATTCATAGAACTTTTATTCAATATATTTATATTAAGTGTTGTGCACGTCGATTATTTCTTTAAACTTGGAGGATCATCATAATTAGGATTTATGATGTTGCACGAGACAATTTTTTTAATTAAATTTTTGTCCTTATATTTTAATTCTTAGCCCACTGTACAAGAACGATAAGAATTAAAAAAATTATGACAATAATAACCATAATGTAAAAAGAAAAGATTTTATTATGACATTAAAATCATTTATTATAGTTATTTTTTTATTTTTTATATTAACGTAATCTTATAACAAAAATTACATAAAATTTTCATTTGTTATTACGTTTCTTTTAATTATTTTTTATTTTATAAATTTTCTCTTATATTTAATTAAATTTAACAAAATTTAAAAAAATTAATGAAATTCAGACTGGTTAAATCCAAATTTCATAAAAATTAAAAAAATGTTACATGAAATTTAAATTTAACCCATGTGAATTCTATAAAAACATGTGTTTGGCATTTTTGTTACCCATCTATAAATATTTTTTGCTTCATTACTTTTGGGTGATTGGCAAATTTCATTGCCATCTGTCCGTAAAGAAGCCATTCCCCTACCCCACAAAAAAAAATCTGAATTCTTTGCCCCTCGGTTATATTCATTTTATTTAAACTATTTAGATTTTAAAATAATTTTTATTATTTGTTCAAAAATGATGATTGCAATTAAAAAATTAAAAAATTTTGAATTTAGATCCGATCAAATTTAGAAAATTTAGATAAATTGGCAATTACTGAAAAACAAGAAACCGCAGGGTAAAAAAGATGAGTGTATGATCCGCTCCCTTTTACTTCTCTGCTTCCTTTCAATAAAACCAAAGAAACACCGACACTTTTTGACATTGCAGATGCCTGATTTTGACTATCAAAATTATATACAAGGGACAGCCTAATGCTTGGGAATGCCCACCCACGACGGGTTTGTGGTTTCATGGATTCATCAACGTCGCTACCTCCAAGCACTCCGGAATGAAATTCCAATCATTATACCACACAGCGATGCCAAACAGCAAAGCCCAGAGTTCTAATTCTTCGCCTTTTGTTGGTTAAAATTGTTAGAAATAATAATAACCAAAATTTTGTACTTAAACTTAGGCCATTCAGAAAACTAAAATGGTATACAGACTTATTGTTTAAATTTTAAATTTAAAAGACATAATTTAAATTAAACTAACCTGTCTCTTAGTATGCGCATTTATATATATATATATATATATATTCTTTTTTTCAGTAACTTTTTTTTTTTTAATATGTCTAAGGTCTTTAGTATTAAGACCTGTTTGAAAATGCAGTGCCAAATCACGTTCACATAGAAACATAAATATTTCACTTCATGTCAAACGTGATTTTGAACGTTTTTACCGCGTTTCCAAATACATTATTACAAGGTGTGGTGGAACAGGCCGTAAATCTTACTGGTATAACTCTCATCTCTTCTTTCTTTCTTTCTTCTGGTGTACAAGCATTAGTTGTGTCAAGTTTTGTCTTAATTTAATGTTTGGCCTAATTTGACCTTAATCAAAATTTTAACTTTGATGCTTTAACTTAACCCAATTTACATTAGAATTGATTCAAGTTGATTTAATTAGATTTTTTTAATCAAAGTTTATAATAACATTTATAAAATGACTTTTTAAAAAAATTATCATATAAATTTTTATAATATATAAAATTAAGTTAAGTTAAACTAAATCTATTATATATATATATATATATAAAAGTCATGGTTTAGGATATTATTCATTTATTTTTGTTTATAACATTGTTTATAACGTTATTTCATGTGCACAGCTATGTATTATTTTATACTGTTTATTCGTATTAATTTTTTATTATTTTTTTAAATTTTTTGAGCGAGACCCATATTTTTTAAAAATTTTTTTAATGGAACTTCTGAAATCTTCAAAGATTAGTACTAGTTAATCAATATAGTTGACGCCTTTCAATCAATTTTTTAACTAACATTTTTTTAACGTAAAACTCCAAAACCTCGTAATATTACAAACTACTATTTAACAAAGTACATATTTTCTGGATGGATGCCAAGGTACCTTTCTGTCACTTCAGACTCAGCTACTAAATTCATTTTAAAGCTCTATACTCCCAGAATTTATTGAAACTTCATAATGTGAATCTAACGTTGTGCCTACACACGGTCCAATCTTCATTTATAAGCTCCAATGTTGAAACCATCGTCAATTAAAGGCACATTTAAATAGTTTTCATTTTTTTTATTGGGAAATTCTTAAGACGTTAACAATAATAAATATGAAATTCAGCCCATAAAAGTTAATTCAATTAATAACTTATTTAATTGTTCAAGTTTTTAACCAAAATAATAAATCTTTTTTACTGAATTTATCTTAATTTTAAGAATTGGTGTAGTTATTGACAAATAATAAAATTAGTGAGAGAATAAATTTTTAAAAAAATTGAATTTCTATTGTGATAAGATATTACGCAAAATTGTAAGCAGTTAAGTAAATGTGTTTGAATTGAAAATTACCCAATTATGGTAACAATTTCTCTCAACCATTCCTTGCATTTAATGCTCCCATCACTTACATGCCCCCTTTTTCTTGAATTCCCTCCCCACTCCTCCACTACCCATTAATTAATTGCCCCACATTTAATGAACAATTAATCGTTTTAACAAAATTCCCCCAAAATAAATAAAAAATAAAAAATTTAATAAATTAAACTTAATATTTCTTTCCCATTTTTATTTAAATAACGGAATATATATATATATATATATATAGTCGCATATGAACAACACATCATTTCTATTTGTGTGTGTGTCTATCTCTCTCCCTCTCTCACTGAAAGCATCGAGAAGAAGACGAAAAAGCTCTGTGAAACCCAGTAATGGCTGCCGACGTAAGCTCTCTGGTTCGAATTCTGGGTGGGGGAGGCTGCAAGGACGACCAACACCGGACGGTGGGGAGTGATTCGAACGGCGAGAAACCAGTGGCTTTGATTACTCGGGACTTGCTAGGCGGGTCCTCCAAGTGTGACGCCGAATCCCAGGAATTGGACCTCGACTTGCAGGTTCCTAGTGGATGGGAGAAGCGCTTGGACCTCGAGGTGCGTTGAATCTATCTCTGTATTTCTGTTTGGTTATCGGGAAAATGAAAATAAAATTTACTGCTGTTGGGTAGCCGACTGGGAAAACTTGTGGTTTATGGATAGTGGAAAATCCACTTGTTAATGTCTTAATTATATCTCTGAATCCTCTTCCTCAAAATCTGAGCGATTGAATTATCGTAATTTGGAGTGGAATTTCCAATTCCTTTTTGATGCTGTTCTGTTTCATTCTTGTTGTTTTGCTATGGTTTGTCGTACAAATTTCTTCCACTGAAAACGGTTTTTTTTTTTTTTTTTAATTTTGTTTCTTATGCATGTTATGGATGCTTGATTTAGAAGTTTTGTGATTTGATTTTGTGGCCTTCTGATTGGCTGCTGAGAACCGGGAGGGAAAGAAGGATTTATAATGGAAGAAAAAAATCACATATTGATTTGATCTCTCAGAAATACGTTAAGCTTTTGGCTTTTAATGTAACAGCAAGCCTGCAATCAATCAGTTTCGTTTTTGTACACTAGCATTTATATCTTACAAAACAGGGCCTTCATCTTTCTAAGCTTTTACGTTTATATGGTATCATTTCAGAGCTTTTCAGATCTTTTTGTTAATGCTATCTACACAAAATTTCTTGTTGTGACATCACCTTTCGATTAAATTTAAATTGAGCTTGACTTCATTACATGAGTGAAATTTGTATGTTACTAATAATCTCATCTTTATTTCTATGCTTATTCATTACTGACTTTCTTGAGTTTATTTGTTACTATGGTCAAGGTAGGTGTTTACTGTCAATGTTTTCTAATAAAATTATAACATGTAGATAAAGAAGATTTCAAGGAACTTTTTCATACTTATGAGATCATATGTAAATATATTTGTTATCTTCGGTTTTTCTATGGTTGAGTACTGATGGGTATTTGTTGATCTTTGTCCATGGCTGCAGTCAGGGAAAGTCTACATTCGGAGGTGCAACACTTCAAGCTCACCTTCCATGTCTGAACAAAAACTCCAGATGAATCCAGAAGGTACAATAACATACTCAAAACACAATTCGCCATTGAAGGTGCCTTTGAACCTTTTTGATGAAACTAGCTTAGATTTGAAGCTTGTTTCATCTTCAACGCCATCAAATAATAATTATCAAAGTGTATGCACCCTTGACAAAGTGAAATCAGCGCTTGAAAGAGCAGAGAAAGAGCCAATTAAGAAGCGAAATCCACTCTGGAAACCATCTTCATCACTGTCATCATCACCACCTTCATATTCATCTTCATCCTCTTCGATTAGAGAAACTCAGGAAGAAGAAAGTGAAGAGAAATTGATGTCATCACCAATGGCTGCTGGATGCCCTGGATGCTTGTCATATGTACTGATAATGAAGAACAATCCCAAATGTCCTAGGTGTAAGTCAGTCGTTCCTTTTCCATTGATGAAGAAACCTAGGATTGACCTCAATATATCAATCTAAGATATTGAGGTATTAATAATTGCATCTTGAAAATTTTTCTTTTGACTTTGTAAATGATAGATAAAATTAGGCTGTTGAAGGATAGGATTATTTGTTTACGAAATATTAGTCAGGTTTATGTATATTGCAAATGGATTGCCGTTTTATTAGCGAAGCTAATAGAATATTTTATACTTTCTCCCTTTCTAGTTTTATTGGTATTGTACTTTGCTCTTGTGGACTCCATTACAAACTTTTGGTTTTCATTGGAATTTCAAGGTGTTTGATACAAGATTACTTTTCATTTTAGTCTTGAATGTCAAGAGACATTTAAGAATTTTGTGCTCGGTGTATTAGAGTCAAAAAAATTAAGATGATTGGCGTTATTTGAGATTCCAAATGGCATAAGATAATACTAGTTTCGATAATATGTTACACTTGTAAAAATTTATGAGAATTTTATATCTTAATTTTTATAAAATTTTTTATTAAATTTTTAATTATCAGGCCAGAAATAAAAATTTTAAATGCTATATTGTCTTATACATTTTATATCCTATGTCATTTTAATCAAATTCAAACCAACATCAAGAAGCGTAAAATAATTTTGTGCCAAACAAACGCATCAATTTAAATACTATTTAACATATCATTAACTGATCGAAAGGTTGAAATTGTAAATTCGAAAAATTACCAATAACGTATAAAATATTGTACGAGACCTTTTATCTATTTAATTATTTTTTATAGACTGACTTAATGATCTTTCATATTCTCTTCCATCAAATTCTCCATGATTCTCTTAATTGCTATGGCAATGACTGTAATAAATTCTGGTGGTTGAATTAATGAGCACCCTTTGTAAGTAGGCCGCAGTTACACATAAGTAATCGACTCAGATGCAATAGATGCTTTTTTTTTCTTTTTGGGGAGAGTTATAGTTAAAGATTTAAAATTAAAAAATTTTATTTTAAAGAATCATTATCATTAAATTTAAAAAAATTTATTTAAAGCCAGTAATAATTTATTTTAAAACAATAATAATAAGTCTTTCAAAATAATTTTTTATAATTTTGAGTTCTCAACTATAATTATCTTTTTTATTTCTTTTAAGGGGGGAGGCAAATACAAATATGTCATGTATCTATAATTTTGAATAAAAGCAAATTTCATCATTCATAATGAATTTGTTTATTATTTGAATAATCAAGTTTGAATTAATTTTTTGAAATACAAAAGCAAATAATATGCGTTTACTATTCTTTAATAAGAATAATATAACTCAAATGTTTGGTATACTAGTATCTTAAATGTCAAGTAATGTCAAAGATATTTACGTTAGGTACTCTTTATCCAGATAATATATGTCATTTAAATAGAAGATGTCATAAAATAACATTTATTTTAGATGATATTTCTTTTTACCATTACAAAAAAGAAGAATTACAGTTAAGAACTCAGAGTTAACAAAAATTATTCTAAAAGACTTATTAACACTAAATATCACTAATTTTAATTAAATTTAATGATAATTTATTCTAAAATAATAATAATAAGTATTTTAGAATAATTTTTTTTAATTTTAGATCTTTAATTATAATTTTCCCTTAAAAAAAATCTCATGTCTTATCTTGGGGTATGCAAAGCTGGGCTAGAGGTTCAGCCAAAAAAAATATAAAATTGAATGAGCAATTCTTACATACACTTGATGCACTATGTTATTTATATATTCAATGATTAAAATTTACTTTGCACGTAAACTCTACTTATAATACGCATGGATCCCACATATACAAATTTATTTTTAATCCTTAATCTTTTTAAGTGCACCTAAACAAATTTTAAATTGAGTTAGCCATATCAGCCACTGTGGCCCCACTTAATCCAATGCTTTAATTTGTTAAAAAAATTATTTAATAGAGATTTATATAATTTTTTTTAAAAAATAAGATATAATTTTATAAAAATATTATTTTTAAAGATGTATTTTACAATTTTAATAAAAAAATAGAACTAATTTAAGACTAGAGTTGAGCCCAACTCCATTCCAGATAACATCGAGTTGAGCCAAGCATGAAATTAGATTAATGTTTAATCGGACTTGACATTTGTGCAATTTTAATCATATCTTTTTTATTGTTTAACAAATTCCTTTTAGTATTTTTTTAACTTATATAAAATAATTATATCATTTCTATGTTCGTTTTCAATCACATATCAAAAACTGAACATCTTATATCCTGATATCCAAATGTGAAATAAACAACCTGCTGAATGCTCCCACATGCAATTTTTTGTCTTTCTAATTCAATCATGTAGTATTATTTAAAAAATATGATTGTACTTTGTCCAATGGTAAATGATAGCCATGAAAATGTCTAACGCCTCTGACAGACAGAGACACAAACGAGTGGCTTATCCAACACGAAAGGGAAAAGAAGGAAGGAATAACAAAGCTCTAATTGGTAATTATCAGTACACACTCATCAATGGCTTGTAACGTTTCAAGTACCATAATTTAACCGTCCAATGACTTTCTTCTTCTTCTTCTCACCACCTCCTGTGTAGTTGCTGTCTGCTACCATACGAGTTGCTTCAGGGAATTATTTTTCTAGTTTTTCAAATTTTCCACAGAGAGAATAATGTACACTGGAGTATATTGATTTTAAATAAGTACCATTGAAGATATATCAAATTTTAACTTTTAAAAGTTATTAAAAAATGATTAAACTCATAATTCAACTTATAAAAGTTTAGTTATACAATTAGATTATTCAAAGCTTTCATTTTTCCTAGGCCTCCCATGTTAAAGGTTTTGGACAATTCTATAATATCATTGTATTATTATTTAGGTGACAAAATTTTGGCTATTAATTTAATTTAATGATATAATTTAAAGATTAAATTTTATTAGTCTGAAAGACAAATTTTTGTCACGCAAACCATAATATATATGTTAAAAGTGGTACTATAAAATGACACGAAAGTCTTAGATATTGGTACTTGCTAGTTGATCTAGATGCGTTAATTAGGCCTAACCTAGCCATCTCCTCGTACTTAAATATAGATTTAAAATTAAAAAAAAATTATTCTTCAAAATCTGTTAATATTCGGGATCATTGGCTTTAATTAACATTAGTAATAATCTATCTTAAAAGAATAATAATAGATTTTATAGAATAATTTTTTAAAATATTTATTTGTAATTCCCCCTACTTAAAGTGGATTCAGATTGTTGAGAACATAGGTTAGATTTCAATTTCTTTTTTATCTTAAGTATTTATTTTTTTTAATTTTGAAGAAAGTAAAAATAAGATAAAAATAGTTTTCAAACTTTAATAAAATAGAAAAAAAAATAAGGATTGCAACTCAATCATACCTAATTATTTGTTTTTTTTTTCAATAAAAATTTGTCTAATTTAAGGAATAACTTGGCCTGTCCCCCTTAATCTCTAGAAAATCAAGCTATAAAGCCCTTTTAAAAAGTGAATTATGGTTTTACTAGTATGACCTTGGACTTTTATCAGAGTTGAACAAGTTGATCCTTATGGGCTAGTCCATATTGCCTTCACCACACCTCATACTCTTCAAAATTCTAAATCAAGCATTTTAAAGCTATTTCCATTTTTGAAACCTTTTTTTTTTCTCAAAATTTCGTACCTCTATTTTATTTTTTGGCATTGACTAACATTAATTGATGGTTCAACCACTTGCTGTCTAAATAATAATTTCTAGCCAGCATGATAGCCCATGACCATGAGTTACACACACTTGATGGAAACATTAAGCAAATTCAAGTTAGGGTACATAAATGCACTATGGTTGTTTTCTCCTCTTGCAATAAATTAGACCAACAAGTTATGCTGCAAATAATTATTCTTCACAGATACTGGCTTCCCAAAAAGAAACCAAAAAAAAAAAGAGCACCCGTTGTGGATAAATTTTTTTTAAAATTAAATTCAGTATTTTAAATGTTTATTATTAAATTTTTAATTAAATTAAAATAATGATTTTTTTATAAAAATAATCACATGTTATTTTATATTAAAAAATTTGGTAACAAATATTTATAAATTACATTTAAATCTTGTCCTTGTCAATATTGTCAACAATTATTTAAAACATATTAATCTTTGATTATGACTTGAGCCAATCAACTGTACATTTAAAGTGAATTGATATTTCAGTCCTGGTGCGTCTTATCTTAATTTAAGTCATTAAAGTTTGAGCGTTTCATTTAACCTTTCAAATAGTATTTTGACTTTAATACCATTCTCATATTAAACTCGTTAAAAGAGATAAGGGATGTGGCCTTATGTTCATGAAATGTTCAATTGTCTTTGAAGTATAATGATAGAGCATTGAAATAACATAACACGATGCTTTGTCATGACATATATTTAGATGACTAATAAATATTCATATTAGACCATATCATCCATATGTGTTAACTATATGTTATTTCGCTTAATGTAAATATAATATTAAAAACCAAATTCTTTTTGGAGGAGTGAAATTGTTAAAATCTAGAGAACCAAATTTAAAACTAATATAGAAGATAAAATTATTAATTCACGCTTAAATTTAAATATCTGTTTAAAAAATTTTGGGCCATCCTCTAACTCAACCATAAGAAGGGTGTGTAGACTACATTTTAAAAATGGAAAGTGATGTACAAAGTGTTATGTCCCTTTGATGCTTGAAAAAAGCATTCACCAACACTTAATGCTGCATGAAATCAATTAAGGCCATTTACTCTACCAATTCACTAATAGACCTAACAAAACATTAAATGGCCAATTTAATTTTCATCATAACCATTAAAGTTGCTCACCTAACTTCTCATAGGACTTTGATGTTTATTCTCTGAATTTTTGAGATATTGCATGCTCACTCATTTACTTGCCCCATTAATTAATCAACTGAACTTACTGCTTTTGATGTAAACACTTCTACTTCCCCATCAATTGATGGAGACTTTTAAGCATTCTTATATACACTCAGTTTATATTTTTAATTCATAAAAATGTGTTACACATAATTCAAGAAATTTTGTTATATTGAATTTGTAATTTTTTTATTGTTAATTCTTACTTATTTATAAATAAAGTCATTTAATGTGATCAATTCAGCCTACACACGAGAAAATAAATAACTCACTCTCTCTACTGCTAGTTCCTTTTTATTATGCCAAAAATAAGAATTTATACCTATAATGGAGGCACCTTCTACAGATTTTATCATCTTCATATCTCCAATTAATGTGAGCGTATATTATTACACTATATATTACAATTCTAAGTTTTTTTTTTAAAGTTCTAATATAGTATCATGTCCTGTTGAAATTAATAACATTTATATTTTCTGGCGCAGGTTATTTATAATTGGAATATCAACATAACTCGGGAATATCTTGAAGAAAATCAACGAAATATATATATATATATATGAATTAAATTTTTTATAATACCATTAATAATATTAATTGGTATGGCTGGAGCATATGGATGTTGACTTGAAAGGATATGCTTCCGCATACATCTGGATGCAATAAAAGCTAGGTTGGAACTACATATTTCTTGTGTACCTAACTGTTAATAGTGAAAGTGACCACCCTCATTCCAAAATTAATCAACATAATAACTTCATGCATATATAAAGGTCAATGACCTAGAAAGGAAGAGAAGTAAGGGACAAGTGATAGAGATTAAATTTAAGACATCAAAATTAATTTTAATCTTAAGGACTAAAGCTAATGTTATCTATGTGAATTACCAATTTATTTGCAGGGTAGGTGTCAAAATTAAATATTAGAAGCTCGTTTTCCTAAATTCTTGTTAGGATTATCGTCACGAAAATTAACAAGATTAATTAGTTCAACCAAAATAGGTATCAACCACCCTTAACCTTTATGATATTGAGGCATATATGGAAACAGTTGAATTGAAAGGTCTTAATCTGAGTCGAGCAATAAATGATCCTTTTGGAGTGTACCGTTATTATTATTGGAGGTTACCTAGCTCTTACGTTGTCCCTTGGGACTTTTGGCTTTGCTTAATATCTCAGTGTCCGTTTGAGGAAGTTAAGTCGATGATATTTAGGTGTTGTGCTTTCAAATGAATAATATTATACTTCACGTAATATTACAGAGATCATTACTCTGAGTCCACTATAAATCTTAATTATAATATGATTATTACATATAAAATAATATTTTATTTATTAACTACATAAAAGTCAAATCAATTCTATAAAATATGATTGATAAGTATAGTTTTAACAACAAATCTAATAAAATTAATGAAATATTTTTATATTTAATAATTTATTACATCATATTTAAAAGTTATAATGGACTCGAGTTATAGTATAAATATAGGTTATCCAGCAAGGTAAGCATTGTATAAGTTAATTATGGGTGATTTCTTATTTTCTCTCGGCCTACAATGGCGCAATCAAGGATAAAATTTGAAAACTAACTCCATTAACCTAAAAGTAAAACGTAGGCCTAACTTCATGAATTGGACTAAATATATCCATGAGCCCAAGTCAGCAGTATATATTTGGTCCGATTATAACTTAGGGCAACTCATTCTTTAAGGTTATGGACTTGAGTTTCAAGCTTAAACTTTAATCTGGGTTTGGGCATAAATAATTTTAGGGCTTATATAAATGATTTGACCTGAGTCTGATTTTGGTTCAGGTAGTCTCAACAATCTATTCAATTATATACAACGTTTTCATATATGACAAAACAACATAATGAACAAACATACCTAAGTTGCTGCATAGAGGACTATGGATCTTTAAGATTGTTCTATGCATTTTTGCAACAAATCCATTCAAATAATCTAGAAGCATATGAATAGTCAAAACAAAAGGTTATAATGGCTTAAGATTGAGAAGACAGGAGCGTACAAAATGCATATAATAGTTCTGATTCAACCCTTTCAAGAAAACCCACCACGCTTTGCCAATGCTCATATATCTGACAAAAGATTCATCGAGAGTCTCTTGATGAGCCCAAATCTCTTAAGATCTCAGTGACTAGCGGCATGTGGTGGTGGTTGTCAAGGATCGAAGGATGCGAAAGAAGTTGACGCGATGGTGGAGCAAAAAACTGTGTTATCCTGAAGAACAATACTCTCCAACCATGAAAGATAAACAGGGAGGTTAGGTTGTGGATAAACTACTAGAAAGATTTATCCCTCTTTTTTTTTTTCTTGTTTACAAAAGAGGCACAAGGTGTTGGAAGGAAAGAAAGGAGCAAAAAAAGAATCAAACTCAAGTACATTAAATCCTTTTATAACTTAAATCTATAGAAGATACCACTTGAACTGTAAGGACCGAAAAAAAAAGGGGGGCAGCAGGGGAGGGCTTTTATTTATATTATGCACATATCTTATTTCCCCTTAAGCTTCCCCTCTTCCTGTTGCCTTTCTCTTCTGCTACTGTTCACTTTCTTTCTCTGCGCGTGCGAAGCTTTCCCCGAGCTGGCGTCATCTTTTGCCCACCGGAGGACCACCATCGACGTCGCGTAGCTGCTCCCAGGCTTCCCTGCTGCCGGATCTAGTTCAGCGAGGCGAGGAAGGGAGCCCGCTGTGCCGTCAGTTTAGGTGAGCTACCTCCCATTTCCTATACGCCTCTCCTCCATTTCCGGTTACTGTGTCCTTCTTTAAATCCATTGCTTCTGCCTATTCCCTCCATTGTCGGCCTATCCTTGCTCTAAGGAAGGAGAAGGACAGTGAGATCCTCCCTTTTTAGCTTGGCTGGCCGATGGAGAGCAAAGGAAAAGGATTTTATTTTTGGGTTATCTAACCATATGGGATATGCATAAATCCTTAAATTTTCTGCTCCCTTAGAATGATATATGAGCTTAAAGGAGGAAATAGGATATTAATGGAAGGATTTAAGTTAAGAGTGGTTGTGGCATGTGAGTAAGGTTCAGAGAATAAAAAGGTTGTGTGTTGATAGCTATTATGGAATTATATGAAAAATAAATAAATGAATGACCATGGTGAATCTATGTAGTGATTTTGGTGAGTTTGGATGTATCAGGAAGTTCTATGAGCATTGGCGATGGAGGAAGCTAACCTTTCAAGGAGAAACAAATAGCGTGTTAGTATTGGGGCACCGTCTGTGAGTAAATAACAGATTTTTGAAGCGCTTATTACTACCATTAATTGTGATATTGTTACCTTTGTTCCAAATCATTCCATGTGAGATAATATGTCATTATATATATACATACATGTATATATTCATGTGTTTTTTTTTTTTGTGGAAATGAATTGTTTTGAGGGAGGAATCGTTGGGAGAAGTAATTTTTATTTATTTTCTTGTTAATGGGTTTTACTTGGTTACTTATTTATAATTATGAAATTATGCATTCATATTCTTTTGATTTAGTTAATTGCTGTTTGAGATAATTTTGTCCTTTATAATTTAAATTCCTTGCATAAAATAGTAATAATAACAACAATAATAAAATTTGGCTAATGATATATATATGTGTGTGTGTATGAATGTGAATTATGGATTGTGTGTGTCTTATTTTTAAGTGCATGCTATAGTCCTTGATGGAAACCAGGCCATGTGTTATGAAGGGTTTTGGGTGGAGAAAGAGTTACCCGTTAGGAGTAGCCACCTGAAAGGAATGGGTAAGGAGCTGTCCACGAAGTGTAGCCTCCCCTAGAAAATATAAGTTATGATGTGTAAGCACGAAGGGTAGAGAAGGAGTTGCTCGTTAGGCGTAGCCTCCCAAGTGAAATAGGGGGAAAGGAGCTGCCAACGAGGTGTAGCCACTACCTTACTTGACCTCGTGAAAAACTTTCCTTAAGTAATCGTATTGCGAGACTCAGGGTCTTGATGGGTAGTCTTGCATGCCATAGGTCGAGGATTTGCTAACTAGTAAAGTCTGATGGTTAACGTATGTATATTTTTAACTCTTTAGTCACGACCTTTAATTTAAATGAGAAATTCTGTTATTTGCTCACTGAGTTGTCTCACTCTTTTAATTTTGAATTTTTCAGATAGGGTCACAGGATCTAATCTGCCTCCCTCATCGTAGGTTCTGACGCGTAGTGGCAGTGAGCCTCCTTTTTGGAGTTGGGGGCTTGGTTATTCTTTTATTGTGCTGTTGTCTGTTGTAATTGATAGAAGATTGTATTGTAAAAGTATTTCAAAAGTAGGCCCAATGGATATAGATTTTATTTTTCCCTTTCCCCTATTTTGATCTTTTGATGTTGATCATTGGTTAAAGAGAGCGGAGCTCTCTGTTGTTATTTATACTGAATTCTAGCTTTTTGTAGAAATTTGGGATGTCCTATTTTTAGAGGACATTCTGCCGAAATTTCTACAAAAAGCCAAGTGTACAAGGAAAGAATTATGCATATTCAATGAGGTGGATTTGTACTTAAATTATTGCTATTCAGCGTAGAACCTCCCCCAAAGATCATCGAATCCGTTCTGTGCGGCAATTCAAACCGCAAATAGGAGATCCATATAAATTTCTTGTGCCGGTCATTCTTTTTGTTTCCTAAGGGAGGGGGGTTATGATACGAACTAAGACACTTAGGAAATTTATTTTCCTCTTTTAAACCATGTGCTTTGTAAGTGTTGGAAAGGAAAAAAAAAAAAAAAGTAAATGTGCCCATGGTGAGGCCCCATGTACGGTGCCCCTATTTGAACACAATACACTTAGTCCACGAATGAATTAGACTAGTCATAACTTATGTAATCGAACTTTAAGTTTATATATATCTATATATGTAAATATGATATTTAACCATGTGATTATTTGCACAGAAATAACTTTATTCATAAAAAAGTGTTATATGTATAATGAATTAGTTTTTGACTTGTTTGTAGATAAAAATTCATTAATACTTTCCATTTGTAAACTATCAGTCAAATTTACTAATATGGTGTTCTTTGTTGTATATGAAATATTCAAAATGATACATTGTAGGAAAAGTCAATAGTCAATACAATTACACTTCTTCACTGAAGTACGTAGATAAGAAAATTTATGATTTGATTCGTAGTGGGTGTGCCCGCCAATTTAATTGAATTCAAAAATAAAAAAGAGGATTCTAGTCACTAAGAAAATTTGCCCATCATGGGTTGTACAATTTTCAAAAAAGAAAAAAAAAAAGCAAAAGTGGCATGGAATCAAAGATAAGAGAGAGCTAGTTGTAACAACCAGAAAAAGAAAAGAAAAAAAAAAAGGAAAGCTAAAAATTTTTGAAATCCTAAAATTTTTTAAGTGATATGGATTGTGAAAATTGCTCGGGTGAGATAGTGCCAAAAATCCTTTGAGATGGGTGAGGTGGAGCCAAAAGTTCTTAAACCAAGGGTGAGGCTAATCTGAAAGTCTCAAAAACTCAGGTGAGACTAGACCAAAAGTTTCTAAAGCTTATTATTGGCATTGATATGAAATCATGGCATGAAAAGCATGTGTTGTATAATTGTGAATGGTTTGCATGTTTTGACTTGTTTATATGCCTTAATTGCTTCCTTGAATGAGTGTATGAACTATTGAGATTCCATAAATCTCACCTCCTTCCCTCTCTCATCTCATATGGTTCAGGTGGAGCTCAAGAGCCTAAGAGTGGAGGCCATGAGACATAGAAGGCCTTGTTTTGATATTGTGCATACTCACATATAGTTTGATGTATAGAAAAGTTAAAGTGCTTATGTATACATATTTTTTTGAGATGTAAATGCTTAAGCAAGTGTAAAAGCATGTATAAATGATGTATAAACTATGTAGAGAGCCAACGTAATGAAAATGTGGGATTTAACCCTTTTGTATATGGTATGTAATAGTGTCTTTGGCCCGTAGCATAGTGAATTTGAAATATATGATTATTTGGATCACTTGAACATTTCATATATACTATGTTTATACTTTAAAACTTGTCCAAGAGGTGCTAAAATATGTGGGAGGCCATTTGGACCCACTTTGAACCATTTTGAGTGCCAAAACTGCCAAATTTGTGAGTTTCGTTAAAGTATGACCAAATGAGCTTTTCTTAAATTTGGCATGCCTCTAGAGTCTATTGAGAGCTTCTTAGGAAGCTAAAGTAGGTAATATTTGGAGGTTTAGGGAATATTTGGTGAATTGTTGAAGTTAAAATTTTTTTTGATTTTGGTTATTGTACTGTGCAACTAGGTCCGAAAAATGAATTTGTGTCATTCATGAGCCAAACAGTATCCAATTGTCATGAAATTTTATGAAAATAAACTAGATATTCACAGTGACCTATACCAACTAGAAGCACCTCAATTGGAGTTCTGTAGAGGGAGAAAGAACTTTCTGAAGTTCTGTGTCAGTATTAGGGAAGCCATCGGACCTTCGTTACTGTTCCATCAGTTTTCGAGGTCCAAGAGCTACTGAATGATCTGAATTTATTTTTCCTCTTTAGCTAACATCTGTATCTTTCCCAATTAGTATAGTTTGGCTAAATTAGATTTTTGTGGAATTAGTTATGGATTTTCAAAGTTCATGACAGCAAGCTACATCAGTACCAGGGACAGCCGTACCTGTCTCTTTTTCGATGTCAAACATGGTCCAAACGCTAAGATTATGGTTGGGAGTTATTTTTAGTGTGAAGTTAACATCCAGAACTTTCCAGAGAGCTATGATTTACTTGATTTTCATTTTTTTAAAATTAGTTATAATTTTTTAAAATTAGAGCCAAAAATCTGACTTTTAGACCCATTTAAAAAATTATATTTTATTAGTTTTTGGCTTCATATGGTTTATGGGTTATTCAATGATATGATTGACTCTCTTCAAAAATTATATATCTTGACTTCAATAAGTGAAATTTCAAGCAAAAATAAAATTAATTTAGTTTAATAGATTTTAGAGTTGTTTGATGCATAAAATATTTAGAAATAAATACAAAAATGAAAATAAAATAATAATTTTATGAATAGAAAATGATTATTGTATTTTCATTTTAAAAAAATAATAAAAATAAATATTATTAAGTAATAATTATAAAAATATAATAAATGTTATATAAATTAAAAAAAATCTTTTTCCTTTTAACTACCAAACAGTACCTAAGAAATATATAACATTGAGGTATGGTCAGTGACAAGTGATTTATTTTTTCTTATCAGATTGAGTTCTGCGTCGAATCCGAGCGATTCTCGCCCAATTTACAGGAACAATCATTTGCTTTTCGGCAAAGAGAAATCAAGGGGACCTTCATAAATGTCCGTTTTCAATTGGGCCTTGTTCATATTGAAATCTAAATACAGAGGGCCAGGCCTCTTTACTGAAGCCCAGAAACCCAAATCAGGAGACTAACTTGTTGGCCCAAGACCTCGATCCCATTTAGAGTGTGGTTGGACTTCAATAAAAATTAAATTCAACATCACGACTTAGGCCCAAGAACCCAAAATAAACCCACCTCAATTAAAATTAAGGACCAATTGTATAATATTCTCAAAAAAAGAGAGAGGATATAGGTCCATTGGTGTCCAACTAATACTGAGTATTCGATGCTGCCAAATTTGTCTTAAAAAAAAAATTTCGAATGTCTAATTTTAATATCTGAACTTACTCAAGTATGGAATATCTTTTTGATCAGATATTTTGGGATATCCGAAATATTTGTTCAAATCGTCTTATGTATTTAAAGGGTTTCCAAAACTCTTTTATGAAACTCTTCGGGCTTTGCCCTTTTTTCTCCCAAAAGAAAAAAAAGAGAATTGAAATTCTGGCCTGAAAATTGTATACGAGGGAGAGACTGATGACGAGAATATATATAAATTAAAGGCCAAACTTTATGTTGCTTAATTATAATTAAATTAGTCACTCTTTCCTAATCAAAATGTACCTGCATGTGAATATATTTGATTCTGAATTAAACTTTCGATTTTTTTTCCTATATAATTTTTTTAAATTTCAAACTTGAATTTACAGATCCTAACTATTTAATTAGTCTGATCACTAACAGTAGACTCACAATGTACCAATAAAAAAAAAACACACCAAATTATTATATTATTAATTAGAGTTAAATATGTTTTTTCTGCTAAAAGAATTAAAATTAAAAAGTTGAATATAAGTATTGCGATCCAAATTCCAATTCAAAGATACAGATATCATATCGTGTGAGTACTAATGAATTGAAATTCAGATTAAATCATGAAACTACGAAGTATATAGTTGCAAGGTAGAAGATCCCCTTCCTAGGGTATCACAACCCAAAATTGTTAGGCATGTGACCCTCAGCGCGATCTTACATGCATGCTGCCTTACGAATTACATATTAATATGGCATTAATTAACAAAATTTTAAAATTTAGATACAATTCTTATATATTTATTATTGACGTTTTTTAATAAAAATATCACAAGTGCACGAGTTTATAGTTAAATATCACATAATTGTTGTCTTTTAAACAAATTTTGTTTATATATATGCCATGTATTTATCAAAAAAGCTAGTAACGAAAAAATATATAAAAAAATTGTATTTAAATCTAATTTTCAGTTAAATATCGTAGGTAAGGTCATCGTGCATGATGTAACCCTAAGCCACAAAAATACGTTTGGCCTCTCGAATCTTAAACAAGGGTTTCAAATTTTGAAAGATGTTCTTGCGTGTCGTTATGGGTAAGGGTAAAAATGATTGCTGAGAACATGAAGACAGAGCTGGCATGTGCTTAAGCCATAAATTTGTATGCAACTGTTGAAGCACGCGTCTCACAGTTGGACTTGATTTGTGGCCTAGAATTTTCAAACTGCTTTGGATTCTGATTCTCTCTCTCTCTCTCTCTCTCTCTCTCTCTATACATATATATATATATATATATAAATAAAATTAGGAAATTTATTTTTATTCGATCTTCTCCTCGTCCTTTTACGCCACTACTAGGATGGATGGTAGCTATACATAGGCTGGCTTCTGTCAAACAATATCGGTCGTTTGGATTATTGAAAAAAGCTTCGAGAAATTCTTCGCTCCTCTCTTTCTTACTCATCAGACATTGTTATAATAGGTTTACATCTTTTTCATTAATTTGCAAGAAGTTGTGATTTTTTCCGTTATTTTTTGTGCTAACACGGGTATACCAGTATTTATTTAATTTTATTCATATATATATATATATATATATCTATATAAGGCCAATCTTTTATATAATATCATTAAGTCATGGTTATATATATATATATATATATATAGCCAACCGAAGAAGTTTGATTTCACATTATTAAAGCACAAACTGAATATGGATAAGGGATAAAATACATAATTAAAGTATGACAACGCCCATAATTCTCAAGTTTCTTAATTTAGTAATTGAATTCATTATTTATGCTTATATATAGATAACATAGTAAATAATTAATCATGCAATTAAGCAGTGGCATGTGTGTGTGTCTGTGTGTGTGAAGCTTTCTTTTATATCTGTTAATATGAGATACCTTTTTCAATTCCTTTTTTTTTTTGTTGAAACTATTGATCTTCCTAAATTATTTAAAGGGAGTTTAACTATTGACCTTAAAAAAGTTTTATCAAATTTAATTGTCAGTTTTTCAAAACTATAGAGTTATCATTATAAAAAAATCAAGGGTTTATAGTGATACATTCACAAAAATTTCACGTAAATTTTGTCACAAATTACAAGTTTTTTACGATTCTCACAATAAATTCTCATAATATTTTTTCGTGAGAATTTCGTGAAAAGCATCATGACAAAAGTGTCGTTGTAGCAGGAACTAGGTACCAACGATTCTCACTGAATTTTTCTTTGGAGAAAAAAAATATTTAACAAAAGTTTGATTGATTCTTACAAAAAAATGCTATGAAAATTATAAATAAATAAACACCAATAATTTTTTTACTCTTCTCATAATAAAATATGATGAGAATAGTAAAAAAAATTACTTTCCAATATCATTAATATTATGGTGATTCTCACAATTAACTACCATGTGAATTAAAAAAAAATTATGTGTTTTTTTAATTCTCATGATATTTTACTATGAGAAAAACAAACTTTGAAAAAAAAATTTGTTGTCATGGTAATTTATCTAAAATTTTTGCAAAATTTAAAAAAATGTGTTTCAATTCTCATATAATTTTTTATTCTCACAGTTAATTACTATGAGAATTGAAACAATTTTTTTAATTCCCACAATAAATTATCATAAAAATTGAGAAAAAATAAAACAAAGTTAAAAGGCCTAAAATGTGTATTTCACTTAAAATTTTAGTTATTTCTCACTGCATTCTCATAGTAAAATATAGTGAAAATGTTAGAAAATAATAAAACCCCGAAGTCTTTTTTTTTTTTTTTCCTTATGCAACCCTCTTCCTTTTCCTTTGCTCTCATTTCCACTAAACCACCATTTTTGGCTAACTTCCACCATTTGAAGCAAAAGGCAACTCTTTGGGCAATGGCAAGCGGCGAAAGTGGCGTCCCACGTGTGGGTGAAGCTTCTTCAAGTGAGATTAATGTTTTTCCTCTTATTTCTTTTAGGTTTGTTTTCTTTTTGTTGGATTTTCATCTTAGGTCCTTCAAGTTATGATATTTTCTATTTCTCTTGATACTTATATTGTTGTTAGAAGCATTGAAATGGTTGGTTAATATTATTGTGTGTTCTTGGTCTTTTAAGGATTTGTTAGTAAAATGGGCTTTACAATTAGGTGTTTTTTTGTTATTTCGTTGAAATTTGGTTGGGGCTTTCAATGTAGTGATTTGGATTATTTTGAGTATTCTTTTGGCAATTTTTGGACATTGTTTGCATATTAATAGATTTTTAGGGAATTAAATCCAAATTTGCGTAATTTAATTAAGATATTTATTGTGAACTTTTGATGAAATTAACTTAGAGGTTTTGTTGTACATGTGATGTGGTTTGTTTTGAGAATTTTTGGAATTAGTTTACGTATTATTAGATTTTTAGAGAATTAAATCCGAATTTACAATATTAAATTAAAGTATTTGTCATGAGCTTTTAATGAAATTGACTTTGGGATTTTGTTATGCATGTGATATAGTTTGTTTTTAGCATTTTTTGAAAATTTAAGAATTAGTTTGCATATTTTAATTTCTTCTAAGTTTAATTTTAAAAGATAACTTAGTTGTTTTCTCATGGCTAAGTTAGAAGAGGATACCTTTTGCATAAAACTTGTCAAAATTGACTTTGTATATTTAATTTCATGTTGACTTTGTTAACTTTCAAGTTTAATTCCTAAACTTTGCTTGATTCTTGTATTTAATTAGTTAGATGAGAAACCATGTATTATGTATAGAAAAGGTAGCATATTTGATAGTTAGGCTTATAGGATGTTGAGAAATAACTAGAAACTTGTCTATGAGTTAATTAAATAAGATTAACTCTTAATAGTCCACTATTTTGAAACTTTTTTGGAGGAGCGCTATCAATAAATAGAAATAAAAACTTATTTTATAACTTATTCAAGTAAATTTTATTGTGTCTCAGTCATGTTTATCTAAGCTATACAATATATTTTGTATGCTTGTAGAGCCATAGGGAGATGTTACTAAATATGCTTGGTTAAGTTACTTGATAGATCTTTTTGAGCATTATTGTTGGATGTGTAATAAAATAAAGAGTAATCATTAAAGGATTACATAAGACTTCTTTGTAGGTTTGGAAAAGTTTGTTGGGTTTTCAAATCAACTAAATATATTTAAACAAGAAAAGAGTTTTAGATGTTTTATTATAAAATGTAAATATATAAGGTATTATAAGTTGGATGAAGTCAAGATGCATTTGTATAAAAAAAAAAGTTTATGCTTGATTATTACTATTGGCATAATCATAAAGAGCAATGTCTTCCATTGGCTTCAATTGATGCCAACGTTCATATGGATTTTAATCCCTTTGAACATATGGTTATAGATGTGGCTTGGGCATCATTTGAGCATAGATGTGACATGCCTAAAGACCTTAATCCAAATTTTACAAAGTTTTATGATATGTTACGTGTTGCACAAACTTTGTTGTAACATGAGTGTGAAAATTATACAATGTTGTTAGTGGTTATGGGATTGTTAAGTATCAAATTTGATTATAACACCCCCAAGGTGTTTAATAATGAGATTATCCCAGTGATGATTAAGATCTTACCTACTAATCATTGAATGCCATCTAATTTATACCAAAATAAGAAATTGTTGTCAAAACTTCGTTGTGGTTATCAAAAAATTAATTGTTGTAATAAAGGATATATGTTGTATTATGGCAATGCAACTAATGGTAAAAAAAATGTTGATTTTGTGGTGAAATAAGATTTAAAGAGGCAAGATTAAGAAAAAAGAAGTTTAAGGAAATCCTTAGCAAACAAATGTGTTACTTACCAATTATTCTAAAATTCTAGAGATTGTTTAAATTAAAAGTCTCAGCCAAGTATTTGAGATGGCATTATGAAAACTATCGTGAGAAAGGTGTGTTGTTACATCCATTAGATGAAAATGCTTCAAAGCATTTTAATCAAACTCATTTAGAATTTATATCATCCCATTAGTTATGAGCTAATGGCGAGACTAAATAATGGATGACTAGTTATTAGATCTCGTGGTGTTAAACAGTAAGAATCCTTTAAACACAATGCCTTTTCTTTTTTTGGTATTGTAATTGTTACTTTATTTGTATTTTACTATAAAACTCTCTCAATTTCCTAAGTTTTATCCACATGTTGAACTAGTCATTATATTGTCTTAGATCATCTATAGCAAGTTTGAGTATAAATAGACAGGATTTACCAAAGTCCTTGATATTATTAAGAATTTATGGTTTACAGAATTTAAGGTGAGCTAATTTCATAACTTTTTTGGTATTATAATAAGCATGGTCAACGTGTTATTATTATTATTTAACTAAACAACTTTGCTTATTTCTAATGCAAAAAATGTGTGCTTAGGATCATAGTGCTGAGATATACAAAATATGAAGGAAGAAGTATAGCATTGTAATTTATGCATCCTTCAAAGACATTCGCAATGGAAAAGCTAAAGATGAATGGTTATTTGAAGTAGCCAAAGCTGAGCTAGATAAGTATTAGCAAATGATGACTTCAATCCTATGTATATGATCAATAAGGAAAATAGGGCTCTAGATACTAGAGAATGCCTACATAAAAGTAGGCATATGCCATTCTCAGAGCATAAAAGAAGGACGATAAACATTCTTTAAATGTGCTAGTTTCATTGGATTAATTTTTATATTATTTTAATTAATATAATTCTAAATTTTTTTTTATCTAAGTGTTGTGGGAAGTGGAATTGGGTAGAGAAGTTCAGCTTCCTAAATATTTAAAAGGGTCCAACATAATGAGAAGTAAAGGATTGAGTTGGTAAAAAAGCCTCTGGCACTTACGTAAGTTACTTAACTAGTTAATAAATAAGATTGTTATTATATGATTATGAGTATATGATTTAACTTGTTTATTGATCTAATATATTAACTTTCATAAGTATACACAAGGTGAGATTTGTTCATTTGGAATTTCATGAATATAAATTGATAAGTACATATATTGTTACTTCATTAATTTTTTGCTTTCTCACCTTTGAAGTCATTATGTTTCCTTTGTTCGTTTAGAGCAAATGGTTAACTTTAGGCAATTATATGTTTACTTTATGTATCTAATATTTACTTATTCTTGGTTGATAAAAAGCCAATATAAGAGAGTTTGTTAGGGTCAAATGATATTAACTCTTTCATATGGCTCAAGGTTGTCAACGAAAATAACAAGAAAGAACAAGAAAGGTCGTGCATATGAGTTTGGTCAGAAACTAGTCTCCTTAGTTCTAATAGGACATAAAACTTTAATTATGGCCCTGGTGAGCTTTTTCATATAAAAAGGCGCATAGAGACCCTTTTTTAAAAGAAATTAGATGAGAAGCTCTCAAAAAGACTTATTGAGCAAGCCCAAGTTTAGGAAGTGAGTCCCACCAAGGTTGTTGCTAAAATGTAGAAGGCTTAAGAAGCCAAGATGAAAGCTTTCATGAAAAAGATTGTCTCATTTGAAGATAAGCATTAAGAGAGGTGGCACCTCCCAAACTCAACCCATTCATGATGATAGTGATGATTGATAAGTATAAATTATGCATGTTTTTTATGAGATTAAATTAAGTAATTAAGTCTAATTTTTGTGGTTTTAATGCATTTGATGTTGGATTTAATTGGCAATTTTTAAAGGTGGTAAAACATGAGTCAATTAGCGAGAAACTAGGCATAATCAGTAACGAACATGGGCTAACTATATTGATAAATACATGCATGTAGAAAAGAGAAGTAAGGAAAGTTCTGTGCTAACCAGAGGTAGACATGGGTAAGTCATGTCAACCTACATGATCATGTTAAAAAGCCTCGAACCAATATGTTGTATTTAATGTAACACGGGTTGACTATAATTGGTGGTTTCAAGATGAGGTTGCCTATGTTCAACTAAAAATGAGGGATTTTACAGGGTTTCTTCAACATTTTGAGGGAGGGGTCTGAATGGAGACCTAAAGAAGTTGAGATACAGAGTAAGAGAGCAGATTTAGAGGAGCAAGCTGAGAATTTGTTGAAGATATGAAGTTCATGCTAAAGAATTACTCAAATTTACCATTAGTTTAATCTTTATCTTTTTTCTTTCTCTCTTAAATCATGGATCTATTCAATTATATTATTGCTTGTTTGTTAATTATCATTATAAGAAGCTAGATTATAGATCGAGAATTTAGATAAATCCATCTACTGATTGAGTAGAACTTATAATTCTCTTGTGATGATTTTAATTAGATTAATTTATTACTTTCTTTCTCTTCTTCATGAACGGTAGGCCAGCATTTACCTTATGTATTGTGAAATGATCTAGAGGTCAATCACAATATAAAATCACTAGTGCAATAAATTTAGATGACAATTTTATAAAGATTTGAGTTGCATTTGAGTAGTATGTAAGTATTATCTTGTATTGATTCCTTGCGTGTAATAAGTTTGTATCATCTATATGATCACAAAAGTAGATATAGGCTTAATATGAGTATGATGATTTATCTCAAGAGAAAATTTTATTTATATTAATGGAATTGTTGTTAATCCAATTAAATTAGTTACAATAATCTATTCTAAATGATACGTAAAATGTAAATAGAGGATTCTACATTTTAAAGCCTTTTCATTCATATTCAGTACTTGTTTAGAGCATCTTGTTACCTTTAAATTTACATTTATCAGTTTTAAATCAATTAGATAATAAGATAAATTATGATAACTAGTAGTTAATTTTCTTTCTTGTGAGTACGATATTATACTCCTCAGTTTATTACTTGTGTGATTTGTATACTTACAAGATCATTCACAAAAATGATGATAGTGATAGTGATGATAGTGATAATAATGATGATGAGGAGGAGGAGGAGGAGGACGATGGGGATGGAGATGATGAATAATGATTATAGGGCTATTGTTTATATGACATTATTATGACTTTGTAATTTGTCACTTTAAGATTTTAAACACAGTTATTTTAGGTTTAATTTACCTTGTGACATTCTTAACACATGTATTACTTACCTATTGATGTTTTTCTTGTGTATAATGCTTTGTTATTAGTTGGCTGCATCTAGAATTTGTATTTCTTAATTGTTTAAATAAGAGCCACTTGATTAAATGAGGGTTGATGGTTGATGAACAATTGCAATGTAAATAGCAAAAAATTTGCAGCATTCTCATTCATGAGAATGCTGCAAATTCAAATTTTTTTGGTTAAATTTCAATAATTTTTTGTGTTTTTGTGGTGAAAAATAATGAAAATGCTATTAAAATTGTTAAAATTCACAAATTTGTTTAAGGCTCTCATAGTAAATTACCAACATTAAATGTAAAAAATTTCTCACGATAAATTATTGAGAAAATTATTTAAAAATTTGCCTTAAATTGCAAAATCTTTTTATGATTTTCATGATAAAATATAGGGAAAACACAAAAAGAAATTTGAAATTTTTTTGTCCTCAAGATAAAAATTTTGTGAGAAAGTCATCACAACTTTTAAAAAAGTTATCACAAAACTTTTATTATGTTCTCACAAAAATTTTTTGTTAAAAAATTATTCTTATAAAAAATTATATAAGAATTGTGAATTTTTACAATTATTTTTTTACAACTTAAAATTTATCATGTTGGCTGTTGTTATTGGTAGTGGTGGCAGTAGTGCTGATGGTGGCCAGAGCGGCAGCGGCAGTGTTATTATTGTTATTATTATTTAATCTTTTCGTACCTTCGTACAAGAATGATTGAATATTATTTTAAAGTTGATCGTCAATGATTCCTTAAATTGCAGCATATATGAAAATAGGCTGTAAAGTTCTCCATTTTTGTGCTGGCACGCGTAGAAATCAGGTGTGGTATTGTGCAGTACAATTAAATATATATTTCTATATAATTAACTAATTGCTTGAGATGCACTATTGTATGCATGTTAATATTTTTAATTAGTTTTAAAATATTTTTTAAATTATAACTTTTTTGAATTTTAAAATATAACAAATTAAGAGAAGTAGTGGGAATTTTACTATTTCCCACACACACTTCAACTTTTTTTGAGAAGTTAAAAAAAATTTTCAAAATACTTTTTATTTTTTTATATTAGATTGAAAGATCAAAAACTAAAAATAAAAATAAAAGCCCCCAACGCATATATAGAAGCATAGATAATTAGTTCAAGAACCTAAACCAGCCATGACTGAACAATTTTAAATGGAGTCAAGACTACAAAGAAGAAACCCAGTTTACATTAAGCAACTACATAGGGTTTTGCATTAAAACAAGTCACAGATTGAAGTTTTGCTAGTAATTCTAAAGTATTAACTAAGCAAATATTTTTCAAACAAACGCATCAAATTCCTAATTAAGCTATCATCACACACACGTATATCAAATAATATTAATTACAGTCAGTGGTAATCTTATACTTTGCGCTAATAAATTTTATACTCGAGAGATTTTGACGTTGTACTTTCTTACAATGGGATATATAGTGTATTCAGAATTTTATTCATGGACTTTTCCTTTAAAAAAATCAAACCCGGATTACTATAAGGTGGGATATTTTTCAAAGAAGACACATGATCATGCTGTTTAATTTTACTGGATTCATCCAACAATTAATTGGTGCCAAATTTTGAAATTATCTTCAATTGAATTGCTCATATATAGTTTGCCATAGTGATGTAAGCCCAAAACTTGGTCTAATTTGTACAAATTTAATTATGATTTATGAAGATCTTTTAACATAATTAAGTATATGATCATCAACTCTGTAAATAATATAGCATGTATGGTTTCCAATTCTGGAGAATATATAAGATGAAGCATCAGAATAACAATTGGGGTTAACTATACAATTTTTACAATGAATGGATCAAATTAATAGAATGAAAACATATGCAATTCTGTCCAAATTTGTTGAATTATGGAACCCATGACCTTGTAAATTAATTAAATAATATTTTCTAATAATGGCGTTAAGCATACGTTAATTTGATGCAATCATCTCTCAGCTCTCTAAACTGTTTGGCAGCTAAATCATTTAGGGTAATCACATCTTTTAATCTATTGGTAGCTGCAAATAATTTAGAAATTATTGTTGCAAACGAAAACTATTAGATTTAATTTTTGGCCGTTAAATTTTCAGTGTTTTGTGGGGTCTCGGATGATGCAAAAGCCAAAGAAAGATAAGGACGATTCTCTTTGCAAGTTGTATGCTAGGTGTGACCCCTTAACCTACCTTCAAAACAACAAAAACCTTATAATAGTCATCCGAAGATTCAGTATCAACATGCTGATTTTTTTTTTCAATTTACTAATTCAAAGATTTTTGTATCCATTCCATTCTTTTACCCAATGTATTAACAGTTAACAGAGTTGATGATGTTTCGTGTTAACATGTGACATCACACTCTTATCTGGGATTGCCATATGACATGTCACCCAAAAGAAAAAATATGCATGTGCAAAGATTAATAGACTGAGACAAAAAATCTTTAAAATACTAAACCCATCATTGGAGGACCAACTTGATATCTCGGTGTATAGTATCCAATTTTTCCTAAAACAGGCAAAAACATGCGAAGATTTGGGGCTTGTTTGGTGTCTTAAACTGGGATAATTTTTCTTATGCATGAAACAAAATATGCATGTAATTTTCCATTAAAACTGAATCAACTTTAATTAGTACCAATTGGAACATGTATGGCTCCTAGATATAGCCCCACTCACATGCATGCCCAGTAATAAAGGCGTGAAATTTCCTGTCAGTAAGACTTGGAAAAGAATATCAGGACAAACACAGTCTATTGGATTCTGCTTCGAATGGACACCATTTGTTTTCTTATTTTTAACACCTTTGCAAGAGGGTATCAAATATTACCTGCCCGCATTAATATTGTTCTATGGTTTTTCTAATCAAAGCTCAAATTTTTATTCTTCATGCATATAAACATTTCTCGTCAATTAATATCTCTAATTAAACTTAGCCCACCTTGTTTTTAATCTAACGAATAATGACTCCAGATTCTTTATCTGCACTTTCTCCACGTGAGTTAGATCAGTTGGTGAACTCTATGATAGGTTTTTAAATGCAATAGCGATTGTACTGTGATTCCGATTGTACTTTATTTGTAACCACAACTTTTTTGTTTTGTTTTGTCTTTTTCTTTTTTGCAATGACAAGACTTGATAATATTACGGACTAACCTGGAATATATATTTCAGAAATTTCACATGGCTAGTGTCAAACATAAGACAACTTAAAACGCAAGTTAGAATAGCAAGACTGCTGTTTGGTAATACATAACTGCTACTACATATATTGTTGACTAAGAAGAAAAGCAAATAACAACTTGGTAACGTTCAAAATATAAATAAAATGAATGTGGCCATATATCAAATGAATGTAACCATGTCTTTCTGTGGGTTAGTTATTTTCTGGGATCTTCAATCAATCATGAACAGCTAGGAAAGCAGAAAAACCTTTGGGAAATCAAATACATAGAATTTGAATGATTATTTTGTCTGAATCTCTGCATGTTCTCTCTGAAATGAAGAAGAAGAATTAATAGAACGTGATGGCTAGCCAGCATAGCTTAGACAGTGCCAGGTTGATATGATATCAACTCGATGTTGACTTGCATGTGCCTCCTGCGCACTTCAAGCGCATGCAACTTTATGCTATTTTGTTTTTGTCTTTTGTTTTATTTTTTTTTTTGGTCCTCTTTCAACCATGCGTCCACGTATCTTTCTACCATCAAACCACCATTACCTTTCAACTTTTCAAGCTTAGTTGTGGTAAATTTTTTTGATTAACAAAAAGACCATCATTTCATTAGCAATTCTCAATAATATATTTAAGAGTTGAAATTAACCTTGTATATCTGTTTAATTTTATTAATTCTGAAGATATATACAGTAAATATAAGACAAATAATAATCTTTTTTTCACAAAAGGATAGATTATGATTTATTCATTGTGATTCGGCCTAAAATGAATTTGTCCTCACGAGGTTGAAAGTGACTCAAAACTCGAGTGTGTGTGTGTGTGTGTGTGTGTTTTTTTTTTTTTAATTATCACTTAATCACCTTAGGTAATTTTACATCAAAATTTTAAGAAAAATAATTATATGAATGTTAAAATAATTAACAATTTATTATTAAATGCCGGTTTCATTTAAATATTTTAGAGTGTTATGAGATTATTATTGAGATTAAATTGATAGTTTTAATTTTTAAATGTCAAATTAATTTGTATTTATACATATATATTAATCAATATAATATATTACAAAAAAGTAATATATATATATATATATATATACCATCCCAATAGTATACGAGCTTTGAACTATATTAATAATTGTTTGAGATATTTTATTCTTTATTATGATTTTATATAGTTTATGTAAATGACTCTTAATTTTTTTCGGTAAATAAGTTTGAGATAGGAGATTAAAGGATTTAATGATGATGGATAATTTTGTACCTGCTAAATATGGGTGTGAGGATAGAAAGTGTAGCATCTTACCCATATCCTATCCATGATCATCCCTAAAGATGTATATACCGTCTTTGCTGGTCCAAAAATGTTATTTAATGTTCACTCTTAAAACGCTGTCTCATAAATTTGGATTAGCATATGATATAACTTTATTGATCAGGCGTAAGGTGATGGCCCA
Source organism: Erythrophleum ivorense (assembly GCA_026724425.1). NCBI lineage: Eukaryota > Viridiplantae > Streptophyta > Magnoliopsida > Fabales > Fabaceae > Erythrophleum > Erythrophleum ivorense. Next base: position 380,605 of record JAIUCV010000627.1, on the reverse strand, counting down.
CTTCAATCCATGCTAATCAAGATTTAAGTCGGATCTGATTCAGCACCCCAAAATGGAGAAAACATGATTGGTTACCTTTTTCTAATATATTTTTCCAAATGAAAAATTAAATATAGCTTTTTAATATTATACCAAACAAATTGACCAAATTACATAGATTAGTGACATAGAATCGACATATATACAAGTTTCAGAGATGACTACGTACATATATTTGATACATATAATTTACATTATTTATATATATATATATATATATATATATAATCACATGCCTGAATTTCACAAACCAGATATTTAATTCGTTTAATTCTCTTACGAGCCTTTCTCCAAAGCTTATCTCTTTGGTCTATCCACAATATGAAACGAATGTTAATTTATTGAACTACTTGAATCTATTTATGACAAACATATACGACACTAAAGTTATTTGATATGATTTTTAGTGTGTAAGAAGCTTAGCGTTGTTTGTCAATCTTTTTAAACTCAAAATATTTGTATTACTATTACAAATTAGTCAGAAAAAAAAGAGCGTCAATCACTAATAAATTTTTTAATATTGTAAATTTTGTTGTAGTCTATATGTGAAGCGTTGAAGAGTTGAATATAGAATCCAAATAAGCCATGTTGATAATTAATTCAATCCTCCATTATAAATGATCAAGAGAAGCATATATAATCCAATAGGCATATATAAGGAAATTTCACCCCCTATATCAATATTAGTAATTACCAAATGAACTTATCAATTGATTTTTGATTTTTTTTAAATTTTTAACTTAATTTATGACTTATTTTAAAAAGAAAAATTGTAATCCATCAATAAACTATTCCTTAAAGTATTAAAATTGCATTTCACATCATTTTTCAATCATTAATAACAAAATTTTAGTTAAGAAGCATGACTCTCAATGTTGGCTAACTGAAATTTGGTCGCCCTTAAAAGGCAATTGCATTTCGGTTGGCCAACATGAAAATTAATATATTTATAAATTAGTGTATTTAATTAAAAAATAAACATATTTAAAAAAATAATGTATTTAAAAATAATATATTAAGTTTAAAATTAAAATAATGCATTGCATTAATGTAATAGGAGGCGACTAACGTTGGCCAATTGGATTTTAGTGAATTGACTAAACTTCAATTAGTATCTTTTTTTATTTTTAAAATTAAAGATCTTCTAAGTCTTTTGGTTTTAAACATGAGGTGTGAATTAACCAAAAGATTTTTTAAGTTTTAAACTTCAAGTGTGAATTAAAAAGAAAATTGTAAATTTTGAAACCCACCAATTTTTTGTTCTTTCTTTCTACATATACAATTCTTTTTCTCTAATCTTCAATATCTTTTTCTCTTATCTTCAATAAGCGTTGTTCTTTCTTTATTCATGCATAAGTCATTGTAAATTCATCATCTTTGTCACATTCTTCTGTCTAGTTTTTTCTGTAAATTTCATTGTCTTCTTCTAGTTCACCTATTCTTCAATATCTTTTATATTCATTTTCACATTATCTCTTTTCTTTCTTGTGCAGATAATTGGTTGGACGGGTTGCAGAAATGTAAAATTTTATTTTCTTGGCTTCTTTTGTTTCATGTATTTATCTATTCTTCAAAATAAACCTTTTTCTTCATATTTTGCTTTTCGTTTTTCATCCTTCGTGTAATTTTGTTGAACTTTTTTAAAATTAATGTGTTTTTGTGTATGTCCTAAATTTGCAGAAATGGTGAAGAAAGATGAAAGAAGAAGAAGAAAGATGCAAATAAAGGCCACTGAGAAGAAGAAAGATAATAAAAATGTAATATAAAAGAAATAAAGATATTATTTTGTTTAACAAACCAAATAAATATAAAAAGAAACATTAATATTTATAAAACAAAATAAATATAGAAATTTAACATTTAAAATTTAAAAATATAATTAATCAAAATAAATAGTAATTACTAATAAGTATTAATAAAAATAATTATTTAATAAAATAATTGTGTACTTTTAAATTTTAAATATGGGTATAAATCAAAACATTAAAGAAAAGTAATCTGACTGAAATTCAATTAGATCAAATCAATTTCCTTCTTCAATGAAATCAATTAAAAAACTGTACAAAAGTTGCAAAGCTGTAATAAATTGACGTGTATATTAGATAAAATATAGAGTCACTATTTATTAGTATTTTACTAGTAAAATTCAATCGATAACAATTGCCTACTAATTAAAATTTGACTGAATTATTTGACTAATATTTCAGTTAGAAATAAAATATTTCTGACCAAAATTTATCATTTTTCTTGCTAAACAACTTCAATCAATAATTTGAATTTTTGTTATAGTAAACAATGTCAATCTATGACTATATGACATTAATTATATCTTGGAAATACAGTATTTTACAAATTTCGACTTCATTGGCCTTATAATTTAATATTTTTTCTGGTCTCATATATAAGAAATTTTTTTAAAATTTAATTTGATCTTATATATGAGAAACAAACTACCTATGTCTAGTATATTAATTATAGTATTTTAATCATACTCTTTATTAAATAAGTTATTCAAATTATAAATAGTAATTATTATTAATTTAAAGAAGAAAGTATATATATTAAATAAAGATATTTTTAAAAATTAATTTTTATTTGAGATAAAATTAAAAAATTAATTAATTTTAACTAATTTTTTTAATATTTATAAATTAATTAATTATTTTTTATATATAAGATCGGAAGGACTGAAGGAGTATTTATTTAACATATACACAAGACAACTGTAGAAAATCATGGTGTTAATTAATTAATCGACTTTCTGGGACAGACCAACGACTATTCTCCGGCTTCAGCTTGATTAATATAATTTGATGATTTCATGAAAATCCATTTGTAAGCTTCGCATGTACTTCTTCTTGCCATCGTCTTTTTTTCATCTCTTTGTATTCACTTCATTTTATTTATTTTTTCAACATCAAACCGTACATATGATAATCTATTTTGCCCCGAACTTTCGTTCGATTGTCTCCTTAATTAAATAAATCGATGGAAATTATTAGGGACAAAGCCATATGAATTTTACTTGTGTTCAAGCTCATCCAAGTTATTGTGGGGTCGATTTGGAGTACGAAAACCAAAGAAATGGACAACTCTTCCACTACGATTTGTCCATGACATCTTTTTTTGCGACCCCGTAAGCATATTCCCATGCCATTGAACTGCGAGCTTAGACTTTTGAAACTTTTGATTTTTCAAAAATTTAATATTTTCTTTCCTTCGTAGGCTTCAAATTAAATTGAGTAGCCTCAAGACTGATAATTTACGCTGTTTGCTTAATTATTACCGATCTAGAAGAATTGACATCACATATTTGATATGAAATATTCCATGACTATAGCACGGAAAATGTAGCAGTGCATACATTTCCTTGTTATTTTTTAAATGTTAGGCAAATGCATTAATTTTTTTTCCAAATTAATGGACTATATAGTATATTATGTTAATTTTCCGTAAATTCATGTTAATTACATATGATTTTTTTTATTCCAAAAATTACACTCAACTCTCCAAATATTTTAATATATTGCAGAAATCTTTTTTTCAATTTATTTTTTTATCATATAAATTAATTTTCACAACATGAGTATGTAATTTTTTTTTTAATTTTGCAATAAAGTAACTCAATTGAATTGATATTAAGTTTCAATGTGAGACTATTAATTTATTCTTAATATGGTATAATAAATAAAATTAAATAATTTTATTTTTAAATTAACATATTCTGAGTAAAATATTAATTTTATTGATAAAAAATAAATGAGAAGGGGACCAAGTATAATTTTTAAAATAATTTTTTTTTTCTAAATGTTTACTAAATATCAAATTATTCAATTATGATCATTTAAAGATGTTAATAATATACTGTTGACCTGGGTAAAAAAATTACATGCCTATATATATATATTTGTATTGAAAATATAATTAAAAAATATTTAAGATATTACATTTTAGTCTTGTTTTTGTCATATACCTTACCCACATTACTTCTCTTTGTAAGACCTAATCACAAACGAACACCAAATTAATCCAAAGGAAAATATATATCCAACACCAACCACTACTTGTTTGAAATTGATTTGGGAAAGACTTACCAAAACATCTTTGACAAATAAATGAGCAACATAACCATTCTGGCAAAAGGTTGCTGGCTCATCACTTCACCATTAATGATGCCCAACTACACACATGGAACCTCCTGTTCCCACATATGCATATATAGCTACTTGCACATTATGACACAAGTAAACAAAAGAACATGATTAATATCGCTTTGCTGGTGGTTTCACTTACCTAATTACAAGAAATTAGAGAAAAGTAACTAGCATCAAGCCACATCTATTCAGTGTATGGTCATGGGGGAACATCATTTCCTCTTCACATGAAGTGCATTATATATATATATATATATATACACACACGTTACTAGAGATAAGAAGGTTCATAAAATATAAATTAAAAAGTTAAAGGATTAATTTGGTGTGAAAACGATGTATTAATTTAGGAGACAAAAATATTAATTTAGCCTAAAATTTAAACCTACAAGGCTATAACAACACATGCTCAATAAGTCTTGAAGCTATTGCATGAGAATGAAGTGTTGATCATGGAACTAGGATATGATGAAATATTGTTGTGTTACGATATAGTTTCCCTTTGGTGAAGTAATACGTGATGGGGTCGCGTACATTGCTGAATTTTCGTTTTGATATACTGTAGTATGCATGGCTCTGAAGTTCTCAACAGCGACCCCTAGCTAGTGGCTATATAGGTGGCTCCGTGGTAGGCATTTGTTCAGAAGAAGGCAATCCATCGTCGTATTTATTGGCCTACCTTGCCTTGACTTGTGCGTATGAATAATGCCACTTTAAGACAAAATCTAACCCATGGAGTAGGTTTTGAAAATCAAGTCGTTTTAGTAGTTGCATGGTCTTTAACTTCCACATACCATCATGTGTTTTTCTTTTAGTTTGGTTACACTTCTTCAAATTCCATCTTAAAAGTTCATTTAAATTTCCAACCCATATATATGTACAAACATCTTAATTAAAATTTGATAAAAATAAATCCCCAAAATATATCATATATATATATATATATATATATATTGTTTTATCGATTTTCTGATCGCAAGGAGCCGTCTGGTATACAAAAAAAATAAAATAAAAATAAAGTCATTTTGTATATAAAAATTAATTTTCAGATTCTTATTTTTTAAAAAATAAAAAATAATTGTAAATAATAATTAAAAAAATATAATAAAAATTTCACATAATTATTAAAACAGAATTTTGTTTTCCCATAACAAACGGCCAGTAAGTGAAAGCTGAAACTGACTTTAAAAACCTTCAAAATATTTAATTTCATCTTAATTTATGTTGCGATACTGCGACTACGTACGAACTGTTTGATCTTAAAATCTGTGGATAATGTGATCCAAACAAATTGTTTTTCAAATTGGCATATATTATTATTATTATTATTTAAAAAGGAGGGCTAGTGCCAATGGGTAGAGATTTAAATTGGTATATCACCGTACAAGGGCCGTAGGAACAAAATGACGAAATTATCCTCGATCAAAGCACAAAATGACGTTTGCATTCTAATAAATATCTGACCCTTCGTAGTAAGAATTAGAAAAAGGCGCTGAAGGTCAAGGAAATTACGTTGTTGACCCGCCAACGGCCAGGTTCAATCAATCATGACGCATCATTCAACCTCCCCTCCACGCAGTGTCTAGTTCTTTTTTTTTTATTTGGCGCTATTTTCTAAATTTTGATTAAAATTAAAATATATTTAATTTGATACAAGGTTAAATATATAAAATATATATGTAACAAATAAATAAATAATAATATTCTTACTTTTAATTTTTTTAAAAAAATAAATTATAAAAACTAATAAATATTTAAAAAAATTACATCGCAAATTATACTATATATATTATCTATCAAACATAGCCTAAACAAACGTAGGTTATGACCTAGGTTATGCCCTACGAATCCAAAATTGCACATTAAAATTGTTGAATTTGTGAATTTAAGTAAATTCATTAAAAAAAAGATAAATTTGTAATATAAACTCATATTATAAATTTGTAAGAATTTATATTTATTAATAATTATATATAAAATGTAATATATAAAAAAATTATTTAAATATAATTTAAATTATACTAATTTTTTTAAAAAAATTATTTATATTCTATAATTTATATTTTTTAATATAAAAATTTTAATCAAATTTATATATAAATATTATTTTTGTGTCACTTTTTGTTAGATTGTACTGAATTTAAAATTTTTTATATTTTTTAAATTTAATTTGACTCAACTATATAATAATTCATCAAATTAAATTAAAAAAATATTAAATTAATCAAATTTATTTGATTTAAAAATAAATTAAACATTTATACTAAATCTGAATTTACAACCAAATGAACTCAATTTTTTTAAATAAAAATTTAAACTCGTTAAAATCATATATGGAACTCCTGAATTTAACAATGCTGCTCGTTGCCTTTGTCATAATTTTCTCCGTCTTCATGTTCCCATGCCCATTTTTCCCACCTATCCCTCCGTTTTTCTCGCTTCTGAAATGCTTTCTGCTCCTCTAGAAACTAAAAGATTAAATAAACAAAAAAAAAAATTAATATGAAACTCTTGTCTTCAAGATTTGGCAGAGCAATTAAAATTCTGAAATCTTTATCGTCATCTGCGTCCGAATTCGTTAGTGATTCTTCATAAGATTATTGCGGTGTGTTTTATTTCTAGAGTTGAAATAATCTCTCACTCCGAGATATTTTTCTAACCAAAAGACAATCTGAAACTGGAATTGAAGTAAATTGAAGGGCAAGTTGAAAGATCTCAAAATCTTCTCGATGTTGCATTTTTTTTTTCCTTCTTTAATTTTCTGCTTGTTTCGCAATAAACCAGGAAGAAAGAAAAGCAGCTGCTTCAGTTGTTGAGTAGCAATATCTTCGTCTTTAGAGTGAGTAATAAGAAGAAGAATAATTAACAAATAAAATTTCTGCACTTCTTTGGATGACGGTGAGGTATATGTACAGGAAAAATAAGAAAACAAACTACAGTGAAGAAAAAGGGGGGGAAAAAAACAAAAGATCTCACTAATTTACCATATGTAAACTCAGTCTCCTAATTGTCTCGGTTCTCATTTGTTTTCATCTTTTTCTTTTTATCCTTTTCATTTTCTCTGAGCGAAACCTTCAAACCATGTCCAAACAAAACTCTTCAGAGGAAGGAGAATTGAGGAGGTCGTGGATATCACGCGCGTCGTCGTCGTGGCCGAGACGGAGCGCTTCGAGCACGCGCTCGAACACGAAGACGTGGCAGGGGATTCGGAGCACGCCTTTCTGCTCATATCCGTACTCCTGCGCCGATTTGTTCAGAAGCTTCACGAAGATCGGGTGGTTCAACAGCTCCGCGCTCACTACGAATCTCTCCATCTCATCCCCTACATAGATCGGCACGTGACCTACCGGCACTGGGCGTGACCGCCGGAGCTTCGCGGAGGCCGCTGATCGGAATGACTCCGCCCGCCTCGGGCGCCGGTTCTGCGAGTCGGATCGGAGCAGAGCGTACTGACACGAGTCGGCGACTCGCGAAAACCTGCGAATCAACTGCTTCATTTTATCTTTTAGAGCCAGCGAGTGCGAATCCAACGGTAGAGAAATATCGACGGAGGTAAACGGCGGGAGACGGTGGAGAGAGAAAGAAATGTACGGAATTGGAAAGAAAGAGAAAGAGCAGAGATGAGAAATAAGAAAGCGTGGTGGGTGTGAATGAGAGAGAGGAATGTGTTATATATAAAGGAGAGGAATAGTGGGTATAGTTAGTTGCAAGTAGTGTGAGAGGGGAGAGTAAGGTGATGATGAGAGGAAGTTTGGGAGGTACAGGTAAGCGTACTTGGCAGGTACAATTGAATTTAAAATAGAATTAGTAAAAACAAAAATAAAATAAAATAAAAAATGAGGGAATTTAAAATTAAGGTTAAAATTCTGTTTTGATATCATAAAATTATTTGAAAATTTATTTTTATCAACAAATTCATAAGTTCTTTTAAATATTTTAAACAAATCTTTTTTGGTAACACTCTTAGCTTGACGTCTTTTTATGACTTTTCTTTATACTCACACAGCATTTGTTTTGCTAATTTAGCATCTCAAACAAGCACCACATTGACAAAATAAGCATCCCCTGTAGGTATAAAGAAATGTCACAAAAAAATTGCATAAAAGAATACCAATAATGATTTGATTGAAATATTTTAAAATTTTATAAATTATTTTAAAATAATTCTAATAGATCAAAATGAAACTTCAAATACATTTAAAGATCAAACAAGAGTTTTAACCTGAATTAAATATTGGGAAATTTGGATTTTGTTATCTAATATGACATTTATTTATTTTGGATTTTGGCTTTTTATGAAAGTTTTGGAAGTTACTCTTGGAATAGGTGACTGGGAGAGTTGTGAATGTCAGATTGTTTATCACCATTCAAAATATTATTATTAGCTTTTTTTCTTAAAAAAAAAACATTTGTTGGGATAAAATCATAAAAGGGATTGAGATAATTAACAATCTGGGTGACCGGCTCTGAATTGGATTCCCCACGTGGCCTCGCCAATAGCCTCAGCAGTCAAGAATCTGAATCATCTAGATTAATTTGAGTGGTTTAAATTTTTTAAATTTTAAAAATACATTTTTTATGGGACATAAAAAATCGAATACAAATAAATTTTCACTTGTAAACTTTAAAAAAATAATATTTTAATCTAAAAAATAAGGAATAATAATAAAGGAAAATATCTGAATCTCTAACGGTCTTTCTATTAGCTTTTATTCACAGTCTAATTAAGTGGTGAATGTTTGTTATGGCTTCTCATATATTTTCTCACTTTCATTTAAGCTTGTTGTTATTATGAGATTTTTTTCAATCCACAGTTATTTTCCACAGCTAAGTTATATATAAATTTACCTAAAATTACACCTCTTATTTTAAAAAATGTACAAATTGAAAAATTATACTTTGAAACTAAAAAATCTTGTACACTTATTTTCTTTGTGACAAAAATATATTAGAATTATATTTAGTTTGATCAAAATATCATTATTTTAGTTATTTATATAATATCATAAATATTAAATATGTCATATAAAATTTCACAAATTGTAAAATAATTTGATTAAATATAATTATTAAATACAAATAATATATTCAATAAATAAATTTTTTAAAATTAATTAATTAACAATAAAAATTAATAATATTTAACTTCAAAAATAGCATTTGCATTAAATATATATTAATAAAAACAAAAATTGTCATAAATTTAATAAAATTTTAGAATAAATTAAATTTATAACGTTTTAGCACAAGGTCAATAGAATTAAAATAAAAGTTTTAAAAAATATTTTTAATCAAATAAATCAATATATTTAGGTCATATTTTTATATTAAGATATAATTGTATATATTTTCATAATAAAAAAATGTTTGTGATTTAAACATCTCTTAGAGAAGCATTAAGTAATTTACCCAATTTTTAATGTGAAAATAAGTTTAATTTACCAACCTTATGTACTGTTCAAGAAGCAGTTTATATATAATTTCTTTTAAAACGATCTATAAGTAACATTACTTTACAATATTTTATAATTTATATAGCCGTTAGGGGTAAAAATGTGTTATATATCCATGCTATACTTTAATTATATTCTTGATGAAGTTATAAAAATTGATATTTTTCAATATTATTCAAGATCGCATTAAATTTTATGATATCTCGATGTTAATTAATCTCATCTCTATTAGCTATTAAATAAATTATGAAAGCAATTTTAATCTTGAACTTTTAAATTCTTGTTTACTTCAAATATCTTACTATTTAAAAGAAGTTATAAAAGGAATTTTTCAATTAAAATTTTAAAATAATTACACTCTCATTTTATCTTTTTTTTCATTATTCTATTTTTTTTTTTATTTTCTATCAACTATTTTTTCCTTTTAGCTTCACCCAAGCATGTTTGTCACTCTACAATATTGATAAATTATTGAGCTTCAATTTAGAAAGTTCATTAAGGGTATGCTTAAAAGCAATTTAATAATATGAAGAACAGATATGGAATTTTTTCTATACATAATAATATATGGTTAAAATTGTAACTTTACATTTAAGATTTTACTTTTTGTCATGAAATAAGAGAGTTTGGATCAATCTTAACTAGGCAAATTAATCTACATATTTAAGTCAAATTAACATTAATGGGAGTATGATCTTAATTAATTCCTATAGCATAAATAACGCATTAATTAATTTATATATCTTGTACAAGTCTAGGATTACCAAGACTAATAATGAAGTTAACTAATATAAGTTATAGCCCCTTTCATTTCTTTAATAAATAACTTAATTTTAGTAATTAACCTTTCACTGTCTGATAAGCCATGTTAAATTTATAAATAACAATTCATGCTACCTGTTAAATTGATTTTCCATACACAAATTCTTCATATGCCAACAGTATACTGTCTAGTATTTACCATGCAATCTACCCATTTTATATAACAAGATTTCTTGTCATTTTATCACTTTGAATTTTTAAGCACCGATTTAATAAATGTATATATGTCGGAAGCTTCCAAATAAATTAATCCAGTGGTAAAACAGTGAATTCCAAATCAAAGGCACGTCACACATACAATTCTTACCTGTCTGCAAGTATATATGCAAGTAATTGTCACATAATATATTAAGCATATTTATCAATCACCAAAACCCTATTATATATTCAAAGTACTATTCAATTAGTAATTACAGTTAGTTAATATATAGTTGCATATATTCGTAGATTTTTTATTTAGGTTAAGTTCAACATATGCTAGTCACCATGCAAATAATTAATATTTTAGAGATAAGATCTGACTGATTGATCTCAGTATAATTATATAGTTGAAAACACTCATATATTAGTTTAGAAATTATTTATATTTTATTTACCCAAAAAAAGAAATTGTTTGAATTTCACAGACAAAAGAATATTGAGATTTGCCGTGCAAAGTAAGATCTGCTTAGAATCACGGGATCCATTTTTGTCATATATAAAGGACTGTTTTCCTTTTAGAATTATGCCGAAATATTTGACTTACTCTAGGAGGATGGAAAATGAAAGGTAGAAGAAAAAATTAATAAAATACTAATTTTGTCTGGATATTTATTACTAAATTAATATATAATATTATTTATTAATTAATATTTAATTATTAAAATAATGATATCATAAATATTTTTTATTTATAAAATTATTTATTTTTAATTTTATACTTAACTTCTTAAGTATTAAATGAGTTTATACACATAAAATATATTTTTTTAGGTATTATTGTTATAAATGTTGTTAAACTTTAGTTATAAAAATTTAACTGTTGGGTATTTATTAAAATTTATGTAATTTAATTTTATTTATTTTAAAAAAACCTATGGAATTGAATACTTGTTTAAAAAAAAAAGGGAAAAAGATGTTAATAAAAATAAAAATACGGTGGCAGCGGAATTTACGGGTGGAAATGGTATCTATTTCCGTAGTCCGTTGCAGTACAGATCCGTGATTCTGATCGTGCATTTATTTCTTCATTCGGTTGTCTTTTTCTGGCCCAAAAAAAAATTCATTGTCCTTTTACTTCTTTCCACGTGTCACCATCCACTTAAATCTACGGTGTGCAAGCGTTGATTTTGTCCCGCTAGGTTGGTCTGATTAAGTTATATTAGGTTGGATTAAAAAAAATTATAGGTTTAAGCCAATCACATGATCGAGCTAAGTTATTGTGTCAATTATATTAGCTAATATGATCTAATCAGGCTCAATATTTTTAATTTTTTAAAATTATTTAATAAACATTTATATAAAAAATTTATTTTTTTAAACAGAATATAAGTTTTAAAAAATTTATAATAAAAACATTATTTTTTTAAAAGATTAGCTTTCAATTTTAACCAAAAAAAAAAAAGAATATTTAGCTTGGTTTTAGATAGAACTCGTCTAAACTCAAGCATTAAACTTTAAATTTAAAATTTACTATAAAACTAAGTTAGACATTGAATTAGGACGACGTCTAATCTAATTTAAAATCTGTGCATTCCTACTTAAATTAAAGTTATACGCTATTAGTTTGTTTATATTCTTGAATAGTGTTAAGGCAAACTCCACCAATGAGAGTATTTTAGGTTTGATGAGCAAGGATTGGTAACTCAAGATATCACATATTTGGCACGGTTAATAAATGTACTAATCTTCTTGTAAACCATAATATTGACTCCTAAGCTTCATTTAAGCTTCTATATTTGTGACTCTCTTCCCTTTTTTTTTTAATGAATCATTTATCTTTAATTTTTTCCTAAAAGTATAAATGATTCATACGAGAATGTCAAGATAAAATATAATTAGTTATGTCATAAAATTTAATGGCACTGTGACAATTCTAAAATAAAAACCTGAAAAAAATTTCGGATATTTACCTATTACGGAAATAGATCTTGCTAGATTTCTTTATCCTATGTGATTTCGAATCGAATCACAAGATGGAATTCAATCCATTTGCTACAGCGAATGCACCATAAATTCCAAAGAGGAGGGATTGAAGAGGAACTTTCAAATCAGCGTTCTCTGTATTTTCTCAATGTGGGAGTTTTTCTTAGAAGAAAGGATGAAGTCATTCATTTTTTTTTAAATGTAAAATTGATCGGATACTGCTCCTAATTTGGAAAATTCCCTCTCTTTCTTTTCTGATAGTCAGTCTTCTCAAAAATAATTAACTAACTTTTAATTTGAATTCCAAATTCAAATTCTCAAAATTAGTTAATTAATTGAACTTTCTATGTTTGTGGATTTGGGTCAAAATATTATTATGGGTAGCCTAATAATCCAACAAAATTAAATTTAAAAAATTTTAAACCATTCAAATTAAAAATTTTAAAATTCAAAATATACAAAAAAAAAAAACAGATTAAATAATTCACACAAGTGTTGTGCGGTGTGAGTCACTTCATGCTTATCTTGGGTTTGGCTTACTACCCCTTTTGTGATATTCTCGATTACTTCGTTGGGTATATCCTTGGATATTATTTGCCTTTTTGTTCTAAGCAATATATATTTAATTAGTCAACATGCAAATGAAAATTAAAATAAATATAATTAGAAATTTCAATATATAAATATATATGTATGTATTTTTCGTATGCAGACAATTACAACATTGATGATAGAATAGGACAATTCTTCGCTATTTCTACTTTCCTTTGTGTTATTTCACCGAATATTCTAAAGAATATTTATAGCATAAACTCACTGAAAATTAATGTCACCACATAACCATGATAACAAAAATTAGATCAAATCCCTTGCATATCTCTAACAATGTGTAGGAGTTGCACATATGATCTGAGTTATTTAAATTAAATTTGAATAGTTTATATCTTTTTTTTTAATTTTAAAGAAAGCAGAATATAAAATAAAAATTCTTTTAATTACAGACTTAAAAAACTAATTATTCAAATTAAAAAATATAAATATAAAATCTTAACAATCCAAAATTTACCTCAAGGATATGTACGCCTTGACATGTGTAAACAATTTGGACACCAAAAAAATACATACAAATCAAGTCCACTAAATTACTTTTTGTACAAAATTGTTAAATCTTTTAATTTGAATTTTATTTTCTATTTTTTTTTGGTTAATTCAAAATGGTTAGATGTTATAGTAAAATCTTATTTTAGTCCCTTATAAATAATGTATTTCTTAATTTAGTCTTTTACAAATAAAATATTTTTCAATTTAATCCCTTATAAAATTTTCTTTTTAATTTAGTCTTTATATATGAATATTTCTCAAGTTAGTCCCTACAAAAAAAGTTATTATCAATAATATTCTTTTTTCAAATTAAGAAATATTCATATATGAAAGATCATTATTAGTAACAGTTTTATTTGTGAAAAACAAAATTAAAAAATATCGTACGTAAAGAACTAAATTAAAAAAAATTATATAAAAGACTAAATTACAAAATATCTTATATATAAAAGATCAAATTGAGAAAATAATTTTTTCAGAAAGTAAGTTAAGAAATATCTCATCCATATATAAGATTTTGCTCCTTCAAAGTTATTTGGTGGTAAGACGATTAATTTTCCTGATATGAGACTAATATCATGCATAATTTGTGTATGGAATTTAAGTGAATTTAACACCAAGCATGATTTGTTATGAATAAATTTAACTTGGCTTATCAGATAGTGAATGGGTAGGGGCTCTTGCGTGAAACTGGGGATACAACCTACAATGAGAGATCACCATTAATAAATTCTGTTATGATCAAAATTTATCACATAATTCTTACATTCCTAGCACGGTGTCCAGAAACTAACCTGTTCACGAAACTATTTTGGGAACTCTTTAACTAATATATTGAGGGTTGAATTCATGACCGAGTAAAACTTCAAAATAATTTGTCTGAACCATTCAATGGAGTTAACCATCTTTTGCATGTCCATTATCCGTGTTGGTGGTAACATAATTTGTCTTGAGATGAGAGTACGTATAATATCACCCCCATTACATAATATATATTGCACTTTGATTTTTCACAAAATTTTAATTTATAAATTTGTGTATCTCAATCCCCTTAATTATTTCCATCTCACATCATTGGCAGTTGGCACTTTGACAGTAAGTCATTTAAAAAAAAAAAAGATTATATATTTTGTTTATATATATATATATACACACACATACATACACATATATAATAATGCTTAATTAATAACTCATCTCTTTTTTCCTGTATATACTTAACTGCCGGTGCAGCAACTACGGAGAGAAGAAGCTATACAACTGCACAACTTCTAATATACTATGTTTATGAATAAAAAATAGTGCGAGAAAATAATATAATATAATAACTTGCTGTAGTGTTATAGAAAATAAAAAGCATATTAATATTGTGGAAGTTAAGTGAAGAGGTGGGAGTGATGAGCTGTTGTGACTTGGCAGTTAGAAGCAGTGGCATTTCAAAGCGAAAGAGCCTTCATACGCGGCACCGCGAATTGCCCCCTCTCATTTCTTATTAGTATTGCTGCTCCATCTTATCCCTATATATATATATATATATATATATATATATATATATAAGAATTATTTATAGCCATCCAACTTCTATGCAAATATTCATTTTTTTTTCTATTTTTCTAATTTTCAATGATTTTTGGATGTTTTATTTTTCATTATATTTTCAAAAGGGCCGGCTTTCTCTCTAACCCCACAAAATTTGGTGGAATATAAGTATATTTAATAAATTTTATATAATATATATATATATGATGATATACATATATTGGTTCAATCGATCAAGTCGACTACAAGCTCCAAATGGCTACTAGGATGTTTGCCTCATGGCTTAAGACCATTATTTTTAGTTGAAATTAAACCAGCTTAGAACTTGAAATGATCAAAATATTATAGGAAAATTTATTGACCTTCTCGCTTATAAATATAGTCACATATCAAGGTTACTGAGTTATTTAGTATTAATGTTATTTATATCTTTTTACATAATTTAATTTATTTTTTCATAAAGGTCACATATTTTAATTTTCAACTTTAGTTGAGTTAAATTTTTAATTATAAAAAAATTACTTAGTTGTCAAAATATAAATAGTGGTAATACTGAATTTGTTTAATGTACAATATATATTTTCAAATAATATGCTTATTCAGCTTTCTTACTATTATTGCGAGATTACGCGTACTAACTCGATCATTAGAATGTACGCCGAAACTGCTCTTCCCTGTAGTATGTATGCAAATTCATTGCCATTGGAAGAATCATCAACTCTTGTTCTTCGAACTTTTTTTATATTATTATTTGTATTCTTTTTCTTTGATGGAAGATGCTGAAAAGATTCCAACAGAGGTGATAAGCATGTGCCATTTAATGCATGTGAATGCGTTGAAAAAACAAAAAACAAAAAAACTCAATATATATTATTATTTTATTTAATGGCCTGAATCAGTAAGATTTCGGTGGATTGCTTACTCGCATTTGTGCTTATAGGAGGATGTTTCATTTGCTGAATTTGTGAAAACAAAAATATGCGCAAGAAATCCTAAAAAAGAAAAGAATTGATGTTTGACAATATATGACTACAAACACACAAAATTCTTCAAGTCTATATCCACTGAGATAGCGTGAAATCTTTGAGTTGTAAAAATGGCATACAATAATAGAGCAGTGTCTTCTCTGTTTTGCCTCACATGGCTCTTTAATTAAATATGTATATAATAAGTTAAACATATATAATGAGATTTTTATCCGAACCCTTTTTTTTTTGGTAGCAATGAACTCTCTATTTATACACAATGATTCATGCTAATACGATGGCATAGTCTACAATAGACAACTATTAATAACATAGTATTATATTGAATTTCTAAGTTAAAAGTGTGTAGCCAAAATGATTATTTGCTGAGGAAAATAATTACTCCAATGATTGATACCCTCTTTTTAATTTTTTACATATATTTTGTTTGTTTGCTATTTTTTAAAAATTACATGAATTCTTCTTGGGCTTTAAAATTTGAATTTAAATTTGAAATATAGTTATCCATTATTTTAATTTAGTCCTTTTTTGGGGGCTAATTTTAATTTAGTCTTTTAAAATTTTAATATTGTCCCATTAAACTAACAGTTAGTTAGCAGAGATAGGTAAGATAACTTGACACAGAGCTAATAGGACTATATTATGCCTTGAAACATGGCATTGAATAATTGCACAAGAGGATACAGAGACTTAATTGGTCCAAATACCTTTAACCAGTCGACATATTGATTTTGTAAAAATTGGAAAAGAAAAAAAAAAAGAATGGATGTTAAAACAATTTTCTCAATTATCTTGCGCTACCATTTTTCTGAAGATAGGGGAAGAGTGTGGACCTGTTGCGTGATGAAAAATTAATGACAATCTGAGTACTGTAAAATGAGTATTTGAAAAAGGCAGTGCTTTAATTAGTCCCAGTTTTGATATATTTAGACGCTATGCATACATGCCTGAATCTGCATGTTTTAATTGTTCATTTTCAGTGGGAAGGAAATGCCCACCATTTTGACGTCTCTTCTTTCCTTCAAAGCATCCCTTTCTGTCTAAAGTCACCTACACTGTTTTTGTAGATAAAGCACTAACCAAACCATTTTCCATCTCCAGCTCAAACCTTTTCCAAAATATAATAATAATTACTTTTAATTTTTCTAAAATATCCATTCTTTTTATTCGTCATGCTTTCAAAATTTACTTTCCAATTTGGCTTCCTGAGCCCCTATATCATGATTTGACAATAACAGTATTATTATGATTAGAATACCAAAAAGATGCAATTAGTTAATTATCTTATATCTTTCTACACTTGCAAGAGAGAATGCCAAATTTCTCAACCATTGTTTCTCTATTACAAAACGCGAATACTTTTGTAATATATATATATATATATATATATATATTTATTCTAATTTTTAACTCCACAATTCATCTTTCATACCCAATTTTCATCTGAATTTGGAGCCATATTGTTCTAATGCCTCCAAAATGACATATACAACATACTCTTTACATTGTCTATATAAGATGATTGAAGATAGAAAGAGAAATTTCAAATAGAATAAATGATAAAGATATAAAAATACATACAAAGTTAATCAATAATTTGATTTACTTACGTCAATTTCAAGTTGGGAAATAATATTGATTCAATAATTAAAATTAAGGAGATTGTAAAACTTTAATTAATTAAATCAGACGAGGCAATATTGTATGTTATATATGAAAGAAAGAAATATTATCTCTTTTCTCTTTTATTATTTCTAAAGAAACACGTAGGTTGTTTGAATGGTTAATTTCAAGAAACTTGTGTTCATCTCTTCAACTTAATAATTAACGCGTTTTTTTATATTTGAAAATATGATAGCTGCCAAGTGATAATAAGATTTTCCCAAGAAAACCTCGTTTTGTCCATGTTCAATTACTCCATGTGATCACTTGCAGCTTTTCATTTTCTTGTCGTTCTGTGCTTCTATATATGCGCATATTCCCGTGCGTAGCGTAGTATGTTGGTGATAAGGCTCTTGCAAAACACATCGGTACGCAAGTTTTATCGTATAGGAATCTAAAAATATTTGCCATGTGTTTTATATTCCGAACGTTATTAATTTCTACAATTGGATGCATTATTCATGCATGAATCTCTATTCTCTTTTTCCCTTCTAGTGGGCTTAGCTTTTCTGCTCATCACTAAACATTTTTCATTTCCAATTGAGTTTTATCTTGAAGTTTAATTATTTGTTCCAATTCATACTAACCATGACTTCTTCTCTATCTTTATGGATTTGCATCTACTTTTACTATATTATACTATATTAGTAATTAATAATGATAGGAATTTTTATATGCGTAGGGAATAGATCGTTTTAGATAGTCAAGCAGGAACTATAGTTAACAGAATACAAAACAAAGAGCAAAAGACTAGAGAGGGAAAGCCATTGATGATGGTTGGGGTGAGGTTGTGTAGAAAGCAACGTGATATGTAGTTTTCTTGTGAGACAAAAATATGTGCGTGTACTGGCAAACGTGTTCACGCATGCTGGCTTACTTGTAACTTGTGAACCCTAATTCAATAATTCACATTTCAATTTTTGAGGAATTTCATCCATTCAAGAATTGGTCCCATCTTTTTCTTTTCAAAGTGACTTATACATATTTATCAATTATAATTGCAATTTCTTTGGGGGTAAGGAATACATTTCCTCTCTCTTATGTCTCTTCGATCATTTAAAACGTTTAAGAAAACTATTTTTTATTCATATATACTCTTCTTTCATTTCATTCATTCAACTCGTTCAAACACTGTATATAGTTGAAGTTTTTTAAATATTTACGATTAAATTTTTTAATTAAAAAAAAACATGTACATTTTTTTTTCAATGGCTTAATCATGTATGTGATTTTGAATTGTAAATAAAATTTAATTATTATATTTTTATTAAAAAATTTGATAACAAACACTTAAATGTTATATTTAAAATTTGTCCCTAAAAAAATTTCAGAATATAGAATGACTATCCTGATTTATGGCTATTTCATTTTTTTTCATATATAAATTCTTTCATTTATATATTTCCTTTCTCTTTTTTTTTATGCGTACCTTAATCCATTTATTTATTCAATTCAATTGAAGACAAAATATCTAAATTAAAATTCAAAGCTTTGCCTTCATTTTTGTTACGGATTAATTTCAAAAATAGGAGATGGAAATTTTGAGGGACTAACATAGTGATTAAAAAGGCACGTTTCTTATTTTAATTACTTAAATTCAACTCTCAAAAACAACAGCTAAAAAAATCTATTCTTTTAAGAATGATAATATTATATTCTTGGCAATACCATACATGCAATAATTATTAAATATGAAGATAATATTTTATTAAATAATTATTTAAAATATTAACTTATTTAGTAATAAATAACTCTTAAAAATTAATTTTAATTTTCTGTAATTAATAATTATAAATATAATAAATTTAATAAAATAGATAAAATATTTTGTTTATATTTAATAATTATTTTATAATAATAAAAAAATTTAAGAAACATAATATCATCACTATTCTTATAAATATACGAATAGTGCACATTTAAACTCCATCAATTTCAATTACCATACAAACTTTTTTAAGAAGACTTTTATAGCACACCCCATTAAAAAAAAAAAAAAAGAACACTCGCAATCGTTTCTTATACAACACCAATGCTACGCCGCAAGGAACATTTAAAAAAATGAAAAATAAAATTCTAAGCCTCAAGCGCCGAGGATCGGTGTTCAATAAAAAAAGAAAAAGAAAAAGCGAGGAGGGTGAAGCGTGGGAGAGGGAGACGGGGTTGGCGCGTGGGCGGAGTTGTGAAAGTGAGCTGTCGTTAATTCCGTAACGCCGTACGGTCGTACAAGGGACATTGGCGCCGACCCACTTGACTTCCTCACACGGCATGCCACCTGCTTCCTGCGACCCCACCACTTTCTTTTTCATTCTTAATTTTCAATTACTAACTTCACTATTTTGTTATATATATATATATATATATCACCTTGCGTATCATTCAATAAAATATCATCAAAGTTTATGTACATTTAGATTTTTTTCATTAAAATTTTTTTTATTTTTTTATTAATATCTAATAGTTAAGATTATATCTTTTAAAATTTTTATTATTAATCGTGAGTGATTAATAAATTTAAGAGTTAAAATTTTGATAAAGAGATAAAAGATAATAAAATTAGCAAAGAGAATCCAAATTCAATTTATGTATATCACACTGATTAAATTTTTAATATTAAATTAAACTCCCTATATAATTTTGAAGTGTTGATCTAGTTATTAGAAAAGATATGTTTCTTATTTTAATTAAATATTCGGATTTACTGGGTCAACGTGAGAAGTGGATCTTTAAAATTACATTAAAAAAAAATTCAATCTCAATTAATCTGAAAATGCTCTTACTATATAACCCCAAAAAAAAAAATAATGAGTCAATGGATCATATAACGTAAAAAATTTTGAATTACACATGCTCAACAATTAAGATTTGCTTCTTACAGATATTGAATAGTAAGTGTAAATATATAAAATAGATCCTAATTATTGGATATATATATATATATATATATATGAACAATTTATAGGTAAAAAATAGAGTTTGTTTCATATGAACAATTTAATTTCTACTATTATTTTAAAAAATAAATTTAATATTTGAAACTGAAGCTGGTGCCATGTAAATTGTCAATCAACGGCATTTTAGTATTACATTTTTTTATTATTTAAAATATTACAAAGATATGATATGATTCTAGTTAAAAAGTTTGATTATAATTTTTTTTGAAAAATAATAATAATTTTGTCCGTTACATTACGTTCTAGAAAGAAATATTTTTTAATTTTTGAAAATAGGGGTCCGTTGATGTATGCCAAAATATATTTTAAACATAATTATAGTTAAATTTATGCAAAACATCAGCAGGTGATACGTGGATAAGTACAAAAGATATATAATTATACTTTCACAGGAAGTAATTGTAATTTTCCTCTCTAATCACTTTCATTGAAAAAATCAAAGATGGAGGCCATAAAATGAGAGGAAAAAAAACCCATATATTAAAGATTAATTTGGAGGAAGCTTCACTAAGTATGAAAGTAAAAAACAGAAGAAGCTAAAGGGGTTGATTAAAGTCCACGTCATGACTTGAAATGTCCAACCGTACGTACCAGCCCCTCCCTATAGACTTACCATTCCTCCCCATGTGGTTTACTTAATATTCTTCTTAACTTCATACAATTTCGTCAAAATATTATTAATTTATTATTTTATAAAGAGTATATTACATTAATTTTTTTAAAAATTTAATTAAATTATATACAATATTTCTTTTGTTTCAACAATTATTCCAAACCCTTTTCTAATCTAATTTCTGTCAATTAGACTAGTTTTTTTTTTCTTAATATGCATTTTTGAAAAAATAAAATTAGTTAATTGTCTTTATTCTTTTATTCAGAATAAAATTATAGTCTCATGTTAAAATTAACATTAATTTTGCTATTTTGAATATCATATTACAAATAAAGTTGTAGTCAAATTTTGTATAAAAAGTAGTTTTTTTAACAAAAATAAATTGAAATAAAATTGTATGCAATATGTATATCAAAATACTAACTAAACTATATATAATTTTTGAAAAAAATAAATATAAAATATAATTTAATCAAATTTAAAGAGAAATTAATATCATTTACTTATGGTAGGAAAGGAGAGCGACTTATTGTTGCGAATATTGAAGACGGGGGCCCACCTTGAGGCACGTGGTTTGACTGGGCCGGCCTTTTACGAATCGGTCCACTCATCACAAAAATATCAGCTCTCGTGTCCCCTACCTCCCAACTTCACTACGGTCCATGCTTCCACAATCACAATCAACAAGGGTTCTAATTAAGGACATGGTCCTCCACTAGGCCATATATGCCATTCCAAAGTTTTTTTTATTGCCACAAAAAGCTAGGTTTCAATTTTTTTTTTTTATTTCACTATGAGTTTTACAATTTAGGATCCTTTATTGTTCAGCCTTGTAGGTTTAAAAAACAAAGTTTAACCCCCCCCCCCCCCAAAAAAAAGACGACAGATCCTCTATTTAGAGGCATAGCAAATGGTGTTGTGCCCTCTAATATAGTAAAAGATTTGTCTTCATGTTTCACACTCATCACCTATATGGAGTTAAATATTTGGTACTTCCTCTCTTTATGAACAAGAGTTTGCTCCAATGTGAACAAACACTACTATACTTTCTTCTTTTGATATTATATCAAAGAAATCAAACTCTTGACATTATCCATAGACCTACTTCATCTTGACCACTTAAACTAATTCCAAGTGGTTACAAACACTACTATACTAAATAGGCGATTTATCACAAAGTCATTTATTAGGTTGTTTTTTTACTATAGAATATTATAACAATAAAATTCTAAATATACTGAACTGATATATTGGAGTAATCTTTAAAATATTAGGAAAAAATTTAGTCTTTTGGACAAAATTCAAAAATACTTCTATATATAATAATTTTAAAAACAAATTAGTTTGGTTTAAATTAAACTTATTTTCGTAATAAAAATTATTCAATGTTGTGTGTCATGTGGTTGTTAACATTTTTAGTTGTATTTAAATATTAACTAACAAAACTTTCTTATATGTACATAAATTAATTATTGATTTGCCGTGTAAAACAAGCTCTGCTTAGAGCTATTGTCAGAGAATTGTTGGCAAAAAATAATCAAATTCAAATGAGGGATATTAGCTAAGTGGTTTCTGGCCTCTAGCATATGGAAAAATAACATGAAAAGACAAAATGGAATAAAATAAGAATTGGTCTAAGAGTGGACTTGGAATTCGTTGATTGAGAAGAAGATAAAAAAATTAGAGGGTACAAACCGTACATGACCCGTTCCCTGGAAAATGGAAAGAGGAAACTAAGAGTACGTACACATTACTTTCCAGTTTCTTCTTCAACGTTCATAACTGCATGATCAACTTTCGAAGAAAATGACTCCACTTATGATCCCATTCAATTCAAGTATTCAACACTTACAATTAATTTCTAAGTAGCTTCCTTCCATTGTCATTTTCGCTTGTGGCTCTTATCAATGTTGGTTTCTATTGCACGCTAGACCAATTTTTAATTAAGCTATTCAAACTTGCTCTTTTTATCTTTCTAATGATCTTTAGAATAATACTAGTGAGACAACCTTTTGATTACAGACAGATAATGTGTGTGTTTTTAAGCGATTCTTTTGTATCTTTAATCGGTAAAACAACTCTTTTGGGTGTTTTTATTACTTTTTTTTTTGGAGTGATTTTATAGATGCAATTCTCTACACTAACTTGATACCTTTAAGATTTCATTTTTAAAATATCTCTTGGAAAAATACAATTACGAAATGTCATACAAGAATGAAACTAAGGATCATGAATTGTCATAAATATTTTATTTTTAAAATGTCTCTTAAAAAATACATTTATGAATTGTTATAAGAATACTCACACACACACACACACACACACACATATATATGCTGACATTTCCATTTTTCTTAATACTGTAGTCTGAGTTAGGTGGGATTGAACTATAAATGTAAGCATCATGTGGTATACATGGTCTCAATGACCAACGTGCATCAAGCTAGTCTTAAAATTATCCTACCATCTTTGAATTACTATTCTATTACTAATGTACTTTTCAATTTTCATCGACAAAGTATTTATCATTTTTATAAAGAGATACCGATGTCAGTTAAAATTATTTTTACATTGTTGAAGAACTTTTTATATGATAATTAAAAAAAAAAGAGCACTAAATTTTTTTTTACATTAATATAACATTATTTGGTACTATATCAATCTATCACAACATAGCGTACAATAAAGTTTTTAAATATGACGAGATTATTAACTATTTAATTCCATAGTTATTGTTATTTAATTTTTCTAAAATGTAGCATTCTTAATTAACATAATGATTACTTTGAATTCAATAGTTGAATTAATGAAAATCGCTTTCTATCATAAAATATTAAGTGATGCAAGTGTTTGAAACTGCCGAAAATATAATCTATTTTACTATATAAAAAAAACCCATAAATAAGTTGGGATCGCGATGATCATGGTAAAAATGCACTTAAAGTTTGACAATTGTTGCATAAAAGCAATATACACAATGATTGTTGTACCATATATTTGACAGTGAAAAATTATAGAGAGGTGACTTTGGTTGTTTCTAGAGTTTGGGCCCTACTAAAAAATAAGTTGATCAATTTTTGAAAATTATGGTGTATCCCTATTTTGAGGATTGCAATGTAGTGACCAAAATTTGAAAGCCCAATTATTTTTGATGGATTAATGCCCATTTATTGAGTGCAGGAGGTCATGGAAAGCGAAAATATAAAACCTTTTATTTGGTCCTGAAAGCATCCAAACCAATAACCCAGATTTGTTCTAGACTTGGGCCAGCTTTTCTCAAGAGTTATAAACCTGGTTGAAGGCCCATTCTGGATTTCACCGTCCAAAAATAGAAATTAATGTGATACGGAATTAAGTGAATTGTTTAGAAATAAATTTGTGTTATTAATTAATAATTTTTTTGATGAAAATTGTGATTAATTTAGAGTGAATTGTTCCCTTTTATGAATCATCTATTATGATCATATATACACAAACTCTTTTACAGTTAAAATATTATTAAAATATCCTATAAAATAATATTGATTTTTTTCACTAAAAATATAACTTATTTAAATTTTAAACTTTTATTCTAATATTTATTATTTTGTATTAAAATTATAAATTTTATTTATTTTATATTTGAAAAATTGAATATTTTTATATTTGTTAAATATATATTTAATATTATTTATATTATATAAATACTATATAAAAATAATTTAATCAAAATATTTGTAATTATATATTTTTTGACTTTAGAGGAGGAGAGTGTAAATTTTTAAAATAGAAGACATGGTCCTATAATTTAGACATATCTTAAAAAAGAAGATTGAGATTTTTCCAATAATTTATAGGTCATAAGAAATTTTATTTATTTATTTTATATAAATCTCACAGTTTAAAATTTTTCTTTTGGCCACGATAAATTTCATTTGAAGCTCAAGGACATCAATATCGAGATTGAAAACAATACTAACCAACTACATGCCAAAAAAAAAAACTGCAAGGTAAATATCAAATTAGATATAATTTATTATGTTTTTATTATCAATATTTTTAAATTAAAATATAATAAATATATAATTTTTTAATTAAAATATAATAAGTGTATAATTTTTTTAATTAACAGCTATGTTAAAAAGTATATAAATTCATTAAAAAATTATTTGTCCATAAAAATTATATATTTGTCATATTTTGATTAAATAATTTCATAATAAAAATTTATAAATTATATATAATTTTTTTAAAAAAAATAAAATAAATAGTAGGTAAACTAAACTTCAAAATAAAGTAAATAAATTAGCGCCTAAGTTGAATGAGGAAAAAATGAATTAATTAAAATATGCTCAAGTTAAGCCGCAATAGAAAAACACATTAGTGCTTGGACTAATAAATATTATATATATATATATTATTTCTCTCTTTGTATTTAAAAATAAATAAATAAATAAATATATTTTTTTTCACCAGAACTAATAAACGAAAAATAGTGCAACGTCTAAAGACAAAAATAAAGGAAAAGAAAAAAGAGATCATACACTAATAAAACGCTGCATTTAAGAAGTAACTGTGGAGGATGCTTCCCCTCACTTCTCCATCGTATGGGAACTAGGGTTTGAGACAGTTAGTTATCCTTCCGTCCCCACTCGCCATTCACTGATTACCTCAGACTTTGAGGGGAATATATATGTATGCATATATATTTTACTGTCAACTTTTAGACATCAATTTCTCCAAGTAAGTATTTCTTCTACACGCTCTTCTCTCTGATTTACTTCCATTTGTTCTATGCTCAAAATTTATGTCGTTTTAGTTATGGGATGAAATGGAACGATTTAGTTATTTGGGGGAAGATGTGTGTGGCTATCATATGCTCAAACTGAATACAGAAGTGTGTTTAGTGGATTTTTCAATGAACTTTGAAGATTATATTTTTCACAGCACACATCACATATATCAATGGTTTCCCTCTGTTTTTTATTTTTTCTGACAGATACTTTTTGTTGCGATTGGGCTGAAGGATTTGAAGACTTATAAGATGTTGGCTAGTAATCCTGCTAAAAAGTTATCGTTTAATCGATTCATTAGTAATGGCGACTTGGTTATTGTTTATGAGAGGCATGACAACATGAAGCCTGTAACAGTGTCTGAAAATTCAGTCCTCCAGAATCGTTTCGGCGTTTTCAAACATTCTGACTGGATAGGAAAGCCATTTGGGTCCAAGGTATTCAGTAACAAGGGTGGTTTTGTGTACTTGTTGGCGCCTACTCCAGAGTTATGGACTCTAGTATTAAGCCACAGGACTCAGATTCTCTACATTGCCGATATTAGCTTTGTAATCATGTACTTGGAGATTGTTCCTGGTTGCTTGGTTATGGAATCTGGAACCGGAAGTGGATCTTTAACTACTTCTCTTGCAAGGGCTGTGGCTCCCGCAGGACATGTCTATACATTTGATTTCCATGAACAAAGAGCTGGATCAGCTAGGTAACAAAAAGATAATATTCAGATTCTAACATTAGAAATTGCTATCTGATTTTATTTGATATCTGGTATATGGCTTTTTATATTTCGGTGGTCCACTTGTTTGTTTTATTAGCTTTGCATTGTGGTTTGTCTATAAAATTTTCGAGTCATATATTTCTTGGACAAATAATTATTCAGAATGTGAATGCTTCTGTACTAGTTGATTTGCCAGATATCTGCTATTTTATTGGTTTGCACTTGCATCGTTTAGAACTCCACAAAGAGTGATTTAAAAAGCATTTGATAATTACTGTTTGAGTGTGTATGTGTGAGAGAGGGAGAGAGAAATTAAAAATAACACTCAAAATGGTTACTATCAGAGTGATTTACGTTACTATTATTTGTTTGATAAGAGTTACATTGAAATAAATAAATAATTCTCTCTCATATGTTCACTTGATCCTTTCTCTTTACAGGGAGGATTTTGAGAGGACAGGACTAAGCAGCTTAATCAGTGTGGGTGTGAGAGACATCCAGGGTGAGGGATTTCCAGATGAATTTGCTGGTTTGGCCGATGCTGTATTTCTGGATCTACCCCAACCTTGGCTAGCCATTCCTTCAGCTGCAAGAATGTTAAAACAGGATGGAACTTTGTGCTCATTTTCCCCATGTGTTGAACAAGTACAACGATCATGTGAAACACTTCAAACCAGCTTCACAGGTACCTTCGTGTTCTTCTTTCTTTCTTTCTTTCTTTCTTTCTTTTTGAATGTGGTTGTGTCTATATATATTTGTTTATCCTTTAAGTTATCTATTTAACTAGTATGCACATTTTTGCACATGTAAAGATATAAGGACATTTGAGGTGCTTCTACGCACATATGAAATTCGAGAAGAAAGAATGGATGGCATTGCAGTGGAAGGGAGTGGTCCTAATGGTTCTCTTCCCTGCAAGAGGAGGCAATGTTCTGATGGAAGCAATGTGCTTAGCAGTCCTGTTTCTACTGTTATGGCTAGACCTAATGGTGAAGCTAGAGGTCACACAGGCTATTTGACATTTGCAAGACTCAAATGCCTCTGATGAGGAGTACTCACGTGTCCGTCCAATTTTGTACCAAATATGAAGCTTTGTATCTTTGTACCTCCTTTCAATTATAGCCTCAGGAAACAATTCTTTATTCAATCTAATCTTTTACTTTTCAGAGAAAATTTTGATATATGCTTCTTGGTTTCAACCTGCTTTTGTATGAGTGTAGCTAAAATTGAAAACATTGGGCGTGCGGTTTAAGCTTTATACTTTATAGAATGGTGGCACTTCTACAAAATTGCGACTTGCAAATAGTTTTTCTGGTATTATGGAGTGTAAAATCCTTGATGCTGTCGACAAAGTTTTGAATTGTTTAATGTAAAAGTCCAAGATGTTGTTAACAAGATCCTAGACCTAGGAGATTTGTATTGACTAATCCAGGGGATTTTTATCTTATATATATATAGAAATACAGATTTAAGCTTTATTCTTTTAATTATCATTCAATTTCCCATCACATTATGAAAAAACGGAAGCTATCATAGTTGCAATTTTACTACATTTTTTATCCTGTTTTTGTGGAATTTTTTCCCCCATCAAATGATGTCCAAAAATTATGAAAATTGGTAAAATGATTTCTCATTATGTTAATTATAAGCCATTAAAATAGTATTTGAAAACTCTTATAGATAACCCCTTAACCATTGCTATTTTGACTATTACCTTAGTTGAACTTGCTGTACACTATTTGTTTTATTTCTAACTTTGTTGCCTTAGTAAATCAGCCCTAAAAATCTTGAAACTTTTTAGACCTAAGTTTGTATGTCTTAGCCACCTTCTTATAAAATTTTCTGCATTAATCCCTTCATTTACCTATTTAACAGGATTTATTACGAAGTCTGCTCAGAGCTGTCCCATATAAAAGTTAAGTTAAATTAGTATATTGTTTCCTTGTCTTAACTTATCCCAACAGTCCTATAACTTTCCAGATCTTTAGTTCAAGGGATAGAGAATTCATGATAAGAATTTGGACATAGAGATCCCATGATAATGATAATCAATCTTATGCAAAACAATAATCAAAGTTTCTCTTATACATGAAGTAATGCTTTAACTAAATGTTGTCGTTAGCTTACACCAGAAATCATATGCATATAATTACCCTACAGATGCATAATAGAGGGTTACAAAATGACTTTACATGCATGAAACTACAATCATGCTCTAGCATTTGGTGCCACATCGAAAATTTGCAAACTAACTATAGGAACAACGCATTAGTTGTTATTCTACTTATCCAGTTTCTACACGCTTGGCTTCATCTGAGGTATAACTAA
Source organism: Erythrophleum ivorense (assembly GCA_026724425.1). Taxonomy (NCBI): domain Eukaryota; kingdom Viridiplantae; phylum Streptophyta; class Magnoliopsida; order Fabales; family Fabaceae; genus Erythrophleum; species Erythrophleum ivorense. The sequence goes on along the minus strand of JAIUCV010000627.1, from coordinate 351,343 downwards.
TACTTGAAAATGGTTAGCTTTATAATGAGATAAAATCTCAGTAGTTAACAATATATTTCAAGTATACACATATAATACATTGAACAACAACCATTGCATAATCAATGCACATTTTAGTGTAGGAGCACGTAAATCCTAGATAGCAACATACATTCATCCGTTAGGCTAATATACTTCGGTCATTGGTCAATAACAGTGAACTAATACTCATGACAGTCACATTAATGGGCATATATGCAACCATACATCGCATAAATTTAGGAATTATTCAGTGCAATTATGTGCGTGAACAGACAGAATACAATGTTAACTACCTATTTCGTTATCGTTACTCTGACACGTTATCCCTTAGCTCTTGTTGCTCAAGTGTTTTCCTAAAATTCCAATCACACATTATCTTAATTAGGGACAATTCATGGCTACCATTTGCATTTCAACTAAGCTACTGGTGCCCTATACGAAATTCCTAAATTTCGTATTCTCGGTATCCATTTTAACTTATGTTAATACATGTGTGTGTTCATTGTCCAGTGGCTAATTGTATGGTTCTGTTTGGCGTCTAACACCCATCACAAGTTTTACTCTCTGTGCCATTCTTCCTATTCAAATTATGACATTTTTCAAAGTGCTATTCCCACGGCTCACTAGCTATACAAAATTATTTCCTACTCCACTCTCATTCACGGCCCATTTGGTGTTAAAGGAGAAGTTTAGGCATTTACCTTTATGTACCTTGGTTTCTTCCTAGATTCTTCCTAATAATCTTTACTTCAAAATTCTATGGCTGCCCCAATAACAAGACAACCTAGTTTAAGCAACTCAACTAGCCCCATGGAGGAACCTAAGAAGTTTAGGTGCATTCCGTGTTTACCTTCAATGAATCATCTTGCATTCCCTTTCTCCTCTTGACGATTCCTCTTTATCCTAATCAAATCTTCTAGTTAGAACGAAGCTTTCCTTCTCTCCTCCTCACTATTACTCTTGGTCCTAATTAAGCTAAGGAAGAAGAAAGCATTTGCAATGCCACAACATGCTTCCTAAGTTGAGACAATTTAGTGGAAGGGAATAGTTTATCAATTCTCATCTTATCACTGATTAATGGCATGCAAGGTGTCATCCTCTCCAGATATCCCTTGGTTACATCCTTAATGACACTACATAATTCCCCAAGGCTGGAAAGTGTGAGTAACCACAAAATACCATTTGAATACATATACATAGATAAGTGTATGACGGTGCAAGCATGAGGTGGCTTGTTTTGATTTTAAATTGTTTTCCTTTCCATTTCATGATCGGTGCAAGCTAGGTGGTAGTGTCTCATGTACATCATTTTTTTCTAAGCTATATATTGAATGCAGTATTTAACTCCCATGGTAGTTAGACTATAAGCATTTATCCATGACAATTATATATGTGTGTGTGTGTGTGTCTTGAATAGTGAAGTATGAGGTGTCAATACCTTGATTACTAAGTTCCTTTCTTCCATGGCCCATACCATCGTCCTAAACTAGATGCCCTTCCTTAGATTATATAAGCCATTTAATATATGTAATTCATTCCTATCCTCCCGGCTAAAGAATGTAGCAACACTAATATCATAAACATATATATATATATATATATATGATTCAGTGGAAGCATAACAGTTAGGTGCATGGAATTTTTTTATTTAGGACTTTCATTGGTTCTCCTTGGTTGCTTGCTAAGTGTCTCTCTCCCATGTCTCCTACTGTTTATGCTAAGTCCCACTCTCATCTTATTCATTCAAATGGAGCATTTAACAATCTACAAGGCTAGTTAATTCATTTGTACACACACACACACACACACACACATTATATATATATATATATATATATATTATAATAAGAGATAGCTTCATGAAATGTTTGGTCCTAACGTCTTAAAACACCACCTACTCATGTATATATATCTATTCATAGTGATCATCCATTTATGAATATATGTTTATTCCTACACCACATCCTCGATCATGCCAAATACTTATGGGGCTTAGATTAATTTAGATGTTTCTTTAGGTATTTGCCCTCAATATACACGGCTAAGTGAATGGCTATCACATGATCAAATGTACTTACTTACACTTCCATACCAACTAAATGGTTAAGTTGATGTCTCAATTAAGCTTCCTAACACACATACCTTCCTTTCTAGCCCTAATTAAATTCCTTAGTTCCTAGTTAACTCGAGTTAGTTCTTAAATAACTTTGGTTACGTTAATAGTTACAGAAAATTTAGAATGTGACAATTGATACTATTGAGTTTTCTTCTAGTTAAGTCTCTCTCCCACAATCATTGCATTAGCTTAATATATTTAGGAATCGAGCCTAAATTGAGAGGAAGAGATATTATCTCTTTTTCTTAATTGAGTTAATTCTTGTGAGATGCATCCTTTGTTATAGCGCCTTCACAGTAGGTGTACTGTAGCCCTCAAATAGGGAGGTCAATTCTTTTAATTTTTTTTTTGTTTGCACATCATTACTAGGATAATACTGTGTTGTCTCGGCAAAGGATTTTTTTCAATTTTTTTGGGTTGCAACTTGCAAAATTTAAATGCTTGTAATGTCAAGGGATAGTTTTTCTTATCAAAAAAATATTGCGTACTATAGATTGAGAAGCACAAAGCCTTGGAGACAAAGACGTCTTTGATAGAATATAAGACAAAATTACCTCAGCAACAAACTTACACTCCTAAAGAACATAAATATATTATAAAGACCAAGAAGCAAGACACCTAAATACAAGAAAGACATATGAAACACAATGCACTTTCCAATTCTCTTAGCTAGGCAAAGGGGAGAAACAGGGAAGTGTTCGAGCACAACTGCAAGATTTTCTGTGTCTTATGTCAAAAAGAAACAAATAGACCACTAGGTTACGCCTATTAAAATACCTTTTTGTGTTGGACCTCTTGGTCCAATTGGGAAGGTCAAGTTTTTGTTGTGTGCCTAGTCGCAGTAATAAGTGAATCTTTCAACTATTTATACACCAAACTTATACTTTGTCTGCAAGAGCATTTTGATAACCTTAAAGAGACTAATGGCATTCAGCAATTCTTAACACTAAAATTTCTGTTAAAACCTAACACTTTAGAAGTGAAAGCCTATTTACAACTAAGTGGAAGGAAATTTCTGTTCATTAAACCGATGTTAGCACACCACTTGAATGCCTCAATTGTTGGAGAATATTTTTATTTTGTTTTTCCCTGAAATCCATCTCTTCGATTTAAAGAAAAAGTGAACAGAAAGAATCTGAGCTTGAACTTACATGCTTTGTTTTTTTGTTTAAAAAAAACACTTAGATAACTATCATTCTTCAAATATAATTTAAATAAAAATATATGTGTAATTAATATTTTAAACATATTTTGTATTTTGATTCTTCATATTCATATGTCAATAAAATCTCAGTAATCTGGCAAGAAAAGAAAAGTGAGTAGTTTGATTTAGAAAAGTTAATGGACGCTTGTACATGTCGTGAGTGCTATATTAGTTATCATTGCAAAAGAAGAAGATTTGGAGGTGAAGGGAAAAAGAAGTTTGAAAATTAGAACTCAAGAACATAGGTGAAAGAAAAATGACAAGTTTGATTAGGGTTAAGAATACAGAAAGCAGATGTACTTTTTTTTTTTTGGCTACACTTTAAAATATATTTCTAGATAAAATCGCTGTTGATTAAAAAAATTAACGTTTTAAATCTTATAAAATGAGAATAAATTAAATTGATAATTATTTGTGAATATAAAAAATTGAAAAATATTAAATTTTTTTCTCTTTAAAATACAACTTTCATGATGAAAATTCATTAACCTATTTCCAGTTGGGCAAAAGAAAAAAAAAATCTGGGGTACGCAACGAACAATGCAAGTTGTTAGGCACAAGTAGGATTTCATTGATAGTGATGAATGGGGATTAGTTCAAGAATATTGATATAAGAACATCAACATTCTCCGCCATAATTAAAAGAACACTAACATCACTTTCAATTCAATTTAAGATAAAGATGAAAGCTCATTCACTGAGTTTTAAATCAATATAAGGGGGTGCATGCATGAATATTCCAAATGCTTAAAAATCAAGTTGTTAGGCTTTCAGTGTCTATCCTTTCACAATGCTTGTCAATTATTCATATCTTGGACTTCATGGGATCAAAAACCCAAAGTTAAAAATTACCAGAAAAAAAGAAAATAAAAAAAAAATCGTCGATTCGATTATTTAATAGCTCTACGGTTTTGAAAGCTTTGGCTGCCAATTTTGTTGGGTATTAGTAGTTGCTCATGCGAAAGTAGTTGGTACACCAGTTTAATTTGAGTTTGCCTAATTTGACTTTTTGTTATTTTGACTTCGAAAAACCAACTTCCATGTTGCGCAAAAGTTCAGTGCCTTTATGCCTTTTATTAATTTTTTAATGTCTCCCACTTCAAATTTAAAGTATCCTTGCTTGCACAATATATTTTACTCTTCAAATCTATATAGTTTGTACAATTGACCTTATGATCTATATTTATAATATTTTTTTATTTGGTGAGATTGCTTAAATTTTGATCAAGCCAATTGTGCAATTTTACTATTACATATTTTTAAATATTACTTATAATTTCTTGAGATATCCAAAAGCACTATAGAATTATATCCTTGTAGGATTATAAGGGGAAAAAAAGCTGTCTTATTGGTAAAAAGTTTAAGAACTTCATATGTGTTTAAATAACTGTAAAGCCTGTTTAGTATGCTAAAAGTTGAGTATAGAAATGAAAATAAAAGGAAAAATAATAATTTTATAAATAAAAATACCTATAATATTTTTAATAATTAATTAATGATTAAATAATAATTAATAGATAATATTAAATAATATTGAATAATTATTAAAAAGGCAAAATTGATATTTCAACAAATGTTTCTTTTCCATTTCACTCTCCCTCATGCTACCAAACATGCTCATATTTTCTCTTGTTTTGAAAATTATCCAATAAGATTTAATAAAATAATTGCACTTTAATTTATTGCTTTTGTAAAAGATATGATTATATAATTTTAAAAAATTATAATTATTTTTATAATAAATATAGCTATGAAACAAAATAAAATATTGAAATTATTTTGATTAATTTATAGTTTATTCTTTTTTTAAGTGTTTTTTAAGCAATGACTATGTAAGCTCCACGTAAGCATGTATTAACAATAAACGTATTCTTGTGGGAAGAGTAATTTTTACATATATTTGGTATACCACGTTATTTATACATTCAACAATTAAGATTTACTCTATACATGGACCCTATCTGTACTGCATATAAATTTTACCTGTATAAAATTAATTCTGATCTTTGATCTTCTTAGGTGCATCATGTTCTAGGTGCACCTAAAAAAATTTCTTTGTCTAAGATAAGGTTACAAGAAAAAATTGAAAACAAAAAAAAAAATTCCTTTTAGAAGCCATCGGAATTGTCAACTCTGTATGGCATGCGTTCACCATCAATTTTTTTGGGTCTTTGGCTATTTATGATCAAGATATAAAAGTTTATATAGCCCCCTTCACTCGTTTACATTTTTCTTATCTTAAATAATTAGTTTCAAATTGAAAAATTCTCGTTTCATTTTATTTTTGGTCAAAGTTAACTTCACCTCTCATATATTTTTAAAAATTTCTATTCTTTTCTATATAATTTTAACTTAGATAAAAGTCTTTTCGCTATTAATAAAATGAAAAAAGTTAGTGTAATAATTATAAAATTGTATAAAGAGATACGTGATCGTGTAAGTTTTAAAATATAAAGAGACGTGAAATAATTTTATCACATCGATATAACTGAACGATAGAATTTACTAATAAATATAATGCTAACAATAAATAAGGAATTCACCAAAAAAAAACAGTCTATTGTGATCTGTTTAAGCAACTTGATAAATCAATGAAAAAAGTACAAGTTTATAATTTTCTTTTCTTGACAATAGTGGTTCAATAATTAATTTTGCGGCTTCTTTTGCAAATTGAATATCCCACCAATCAAAATATAGCTTTGGAGGAGGGCAAACCAAAGAACTTTAATGTGCCCATTATAACTGAGACGCCATTATCACTGCAGGCTCTTGGGAGGCCCCATGTGCCCATCCAGGGAGGCCCCATGTGCCCATCCATGGTGTGAAGCTACGGTGCTGACCTTAGCCTTTTGGCCTGGTTCGGTGTAAAACAAAAATCTGCAATATTTTATTTATATCACACATGCATTGGTGTTGTAATATCCCAAGTCGCTTTTGTGCTTTTGAATTTGGTCTGAGACGCCATTATCACTGCAGGCTCTTGGCGGCTCTGCAAATTCTGCAAAATCCTCCACTCCCTATTCATTTTTCTCTGAATCTCTATTAGTTTCTTCTGGTTCTGAATTATAATAACAAGCTTACAATTGCACAATCGATCAACTTCAGCACATATATAAGTATATATATGGCTCCTTCTTCTTCGTCTTCACCAATCTTGGCTTTTACAATTGCTTCGGCTGTTTGTGTGTTCCTGAGCTGCTTGGTTGGTGTAGCACAAGCTCAAAACGCTACTACAGATCCTTCTGAAGGTATATACATATATGCTTCTCTCTCTCTCTCTCTCTCTCTCCCTCTTGTTTGTTTGTAGATCTGGGATGTGGGAAGTTTTCCCTGGAAAATAAGCATCCATATAAAAATAACCGTTAAGAGATGTTAATAAAATTTAATAAAGGCAATCTTTATCGTCTTTTTATTCCTTTAATTAAAATTGAATTTTAGTACAAAATATAATAAACTTATATTTTGTCTGCACTTTATGCCTAAAGTATTTAGTTGAAGTGATAAATAACATTAACTAGCAAAGTGAAGATTAATTACTGTCATTCAAAATATTTATTTATTGAAAGTTAATTTGGTTTCAATAAATGAATTTGTACAACATAAGATGAGAATCTTTTGCACACTACTGAAACGTTGAGTATGTCCCGATCTTTTACAGTGTCTAAGAAGACAAAATATGTAAGGTATTCATGGATGGTATCTCTATCTTGTACAACGTAGGGTCTCCCTTATGTCTCTTCTTATTAACCTTGGCAAATTGCATCATTCATGCTTCTGTCTTACTTGGGCACAAAGACCCTACTCCCTCACATGTTTCATTGCATATTTATAATTATTATTGCATTATATATATAATTACTAACAATACTATAAAGATTAACAATCTCCACATTTATGTTTTGAATTAAAAAAATTTACATTTTTGTTAAAAAAAATCCCAAAGTATTCTAATAATTTTTTGTAAATACGTAATTAATGTAAAAGTATCTTTTATGCAAAATAAATGTATGATGACAAAAATTGATCTAAAAATCTCTATAGTTTTTTAAGTAAATAAGTGAAGAATTTTTTATTCAAAATATAAATTTGGGGATTAGCTAACTTTCACAACACCAGAGATTGTGAACTGTGTTTTCATATATATATATATATATATATATATATATGAACACCCTTTTAATTGTTATTTTTGGACATAATAATGAACTGTAAAAAATTGGAATGAGGCACCTAGTTGTAACTTATTTAAAATTAGCTGAAATTTACTGTAACAAAAGACACAATCTTCATGTGCAAATCATGTAAGTTATAGCATTTAGGGGAGGTATCTAATTATAGAGTTTTCGCACTATATCCGAGGCACTTCCTTTCTTATTTTACCAAAAGCAGAAAATTTAGATATAATTTTTAAAGTTTTACTATCAAGTTTTTTTTTTAAAAATTATAAATATTTTTTATAGTTTAGCATCACACAGTTAATTTTGTAATTTTTTTAAATATAATATTTTTATTAAAAAAATTGACAGCGAAATACTTTTTACTCCCATTAACTTGGTTAACATGTGCGATTCTATATTTATTTTCACTGTCCTCTCTGAAAGAATGGAAAACTTATCGTTAATGAGAAATTCTATCGCTTCATATGGAGTGAGCTTAATATTAGTTGCTTAACTTGAGCATAATTTCTTCAAAATATGAACTTTTATGTAGCGAGTACTTTGAATTCAATCTTCAACAAATGGGGTCAATCGGCATTGTCAAATATATGGAATATAAGCGGCGAACTATGCAGCGGACGAGCCATAGACGGCACTACCGACCTTGAAGACTTCAACCCATTTATCCAATGCGACTGTTCCGATGGCACTTCTTGCCACATTATTGGACTGTAAAGTCTTTCTATCTTCCCTCAACTTAGTTTGTTCATATTATTCTGTTAATTTTCTTATTTCTAAACTATTCCCGCTTGTTTCTGGCATTTTTATGGCAGGAGGGTTTATGCATTGGATGTTCTTGGGGAAATCCCGGAAGAGCTATGGACTCTGACTCACCTCACCAATTTGTATGCGTTTTTCCTCATCAATTTTCCAAATTGGGTTTTACCGAAATTTCTTGCTAAAAAGAACCCAGAAAGGGCTTTTATTTATTTTTTTAAATGATGGATTCTTTTGCTTGTCGAGCCGGCCATCTCTGTTCGTATGCTAAAGTTTGCTCAAATTGCAATTAGGAATCTTGGCCAGAATCGCTTGACGGGTTCTTTACCTCCAGCCATTGGAAATCTAACTCGCATGCAATACTTGTAAGGCCAATTAATTAGAAGTTATAATGCTTCTTGTTGTACCTTATGATATATACTCAGCAACTCACTCTTTAATGTAAATTTATCTTAATTAGGAGCTTAGGCATCAATTCTTTATCAGGGGAGCTTCCGAAGGAATTGGGAAATCTTACCGAGTTATTAGTATTGTACGTTATACACTTCCCATTATAGCAATTTCCCTTCTTTTTTTTTCCTTTTTCATTTTGTTTTCCGTTTTTTTTCGAGTGATTTAAGTGGCAACTTGGTGTTATGCTTTCCCGTGGATTCTGATTGTATCATATTATTCAGAAGTAATATTTGTTTTGTTTTCATTTTTCCTTTCAAATGGGCTTTGTTAATATCTGGAACTGATGACGAAGAGACATTAAATAACTATGTCGCTTAATTAAAGACTCTTCTAAGAATTATAATTTGTGTGAGATCCAGGATCCAATTAATTGTTTGTTAATTATGCAGGGCTCTTGGATCAAACAACTTCTCAGGTTCTATCCCATCTGAACTAGGGAATCTGGTGAAATTAGAACAACTGTAAGTCCCACTGCAGTCTATGAATCTATAGTTTTTGTTATGACCAAATTGCAAGAGTCCCACATTGGAAGTATAGGATTCTATTTCTAACGTTGGGCTTATAAGAATAGGTTGTTTCAACTCCATAAATCTTAATCTTTGGACTGACAATTATATGTTTCAGTTATGTTGAATTGTTCTATAGAATATATCTACCCGCATGCTGGCTACTATATCGCTGGCCATTTTCTGGAAATACTTATGATCAAATAATTAATGTCTGAGACTAGTACGTTATAGCAAAACTAATCGACATAAACAACTTGCATTGCATCTTGCCTCTCAAATATGTACTTCTGATATTACCACTAATCAAAGATAATGAATCCTTTCTACCCATGTTTAGAATTCATATACTACTTTTCAAATGTATTTGATGGTTGCATACATGTAACAGAAGGGTAATTTGTTACTTGCAACACTCCTGCCAATCCTGTTTTGCGTCCTTCTTGTTAAAACATGGTGTAGTGTGGCTTCTGATATCCCTAAACAGTTGCAATTCTTGAGTTAGTTCTGGATTATGTCCACCATTAAGTATTTTCATTTAAAAATTGCAATAGATTACAACTTTATCAACGTTTGTGTGATCAGAAGATAATATAAATTTCAATGAACATTTCTTTGCAGCTACCTAGATAGCTCGGGACTAAGTGGTCAGGTTCCTCCTACTTTTGCTAATCTTAAAAACCTGGCTACAGTGTAAGATATTGCTACTTTTTCTTGTCTCTTACATGATGATGATGAAGATAAGAATAATAATAAGGAAAATAACTTAAGGAAAAAGTTTTCCTGTTTGTCCAGATGGGCTTCAGACATGGAACTCACAGGCAAGATACCTGACTTCATAGGAAATTGGTCCAAGCTGACAGTCTTGTAAGACAACATTATTGGTACCCTTTTGTTTAAAAAAATAAATAAATAATAAGTTGAATCTTTTATGCATTCTGCAGTGGCATGGGAAATTTTGAATAGACTTCTTGATATTTTTAATGAGCATTGAGTTTGTGTAGCTAATCTGCAGGCCTTTTTAAGTTTTAAGTTCATTTCTTCTGGGCAGAATAAGGAGCATAAAGTCCTTTGACTGTGTGCTGTATTTACAGGAATGTAATGATTTCGGTTAGAATGAAATGCAAGAGTTTTTAATCAGAAGTTTCTTCTGTCACATCTTAGGAGATAATTGGTTTATGGTCTCCCTGTGAGTTTCAGGGTTTTCCCTAGTGGATTTACAAAGGGGTTGAAAAGCTCTTCTGAGCTTCTGAGTCTTTAGTATTAAACTATGGTTTTAGGAGGATTAATTGTGTTATTGTATTGTTTTCTTTTGTCATCAATAAATTCTTTTTCTATTTAAAATGAGTAGTTAAATCTTTTCTTAAAACAAATTCTCTAGGGTGTGAAATATGAATACTTAGTTTGATATTTGTGTATTCTGTTTCAGAAGTGTGTACTCACAGAATCGAATTGCTGTATGTTTTGATAGGAGGTTTCAGGGTAATTCTTTTGAAGGCCCAATACCATCATCATTTAGCAATCTGACTTCTCTTACAGAGTTGTAAGTGCCATCGCTATTTACTTGCTTGCATTCTGCAGATTGATAGGAGCTAATTATGTGATGCATAATTCAAATGTAGGAGAATAAGTGAAATATCTAATGGGAGCTCCTCACTGGCATTTATAGGGAATATGAAGTCTTTGACTGTCTTGTAAGTTGTAAGGCAGCGGCTCCCCTAATAATTCAGAGTCTGCCTGCTATGTAGATATAATTCTTTGTTTTTTTTTTTGTTTTTTTTTCTTTCCAGAATGTAGCATAATAATTTGGTTACAAATCTTGCAGAGTACTGAGGAATAACAATATTTCTGATTCCATTCCATCCAATATTGGTGAATTTCTAAATTTGACTCAGCTGTGAGTATTACCTCTTTATGTAACTCTTCAAATACATATAAACTATCCATACGATTAAATTTGTGTTAGAGATACGGGTGGTGTTAGCCTTGCTGTCCTTGAAATCAGGGAATTAAATTCCCTGATTTCAAGGGATCATGTCAACCTATTATTCCCTTTCTTAGTTCCTTAATTATGTAGCACTTCTATGATAATTTATTTCTCTTAATGCCCTTGTTTCATGGGATTCTAATATCTGGTCTGTAGCCATGGTCCCTATATGATGGCCTGTAGCATTTCTGAATAATATAATGAAAAGAACAGAAGCATAGCGGCCCTTTTTCTTCAATTTGGTTACCAGAAAAAAAAAAATCAAATCAGACAGTGGTTTCCATAGGATATCTCCAGCCTGAATATATGCTGTTTAACTATAGGACAACCCTTAATTTTTGTTACTAATTCACTCAAAATAAAATGTTCATTAAGCTGAGTGATTTGTGATTAGAATTCCTTGTCTTTGCTACTAGCTCAGGGTAAACTTGCTAGATTGCCAGGGTTCTTCAGTAACTCTCCAGTTTCCATTTGTCTTTACTTCTCTTTAATATTATCTGTTTTATGTGGTGGAAGATGGTTTGAGTCAACTATCCATCTTATGCTTCATACAGATATGATTATTATTATTTATTATTATTTTCAGGAAAAAGAAAATAATGATCAATGATCTTGAGTTGTGTTTGTGTTTCAAACCCAGATGATTATATATGCATGCTGGTTTCTTGCAGGGATTTGAGCTTCAATAATATCATGGGACAGATTCCGGGATCACTTTTCAATCTGAGTTCACTATTACACTTGTAATTTTTATGCCATGCCTAAGTAATTAAATTATGGATTTCCTGACATGCTTTCATAATTGGATAAAAGCATGATTTGTTTTTCTCCAATTTCAGGTTTCTCGGAAATAACAAACTCAGTGGTACTATCCCTACCCAGATAAGCCCATCTCTTCTCAATCTGTGAGTATTCTTGACATATTTGGACTTTGCAGCATCATAATGCATTAGGAATGGAGTATAATATGTATAATATATATAGTGTATATGTGTGTGTATGTGTAAGTGTGTATTAATATTATTATATATGCTTAAAAATTCTTATATCTCAAATGAAGTAATAAATTCCAACACTTTCAAACTTAGAGGATGGCTGTGTATCTTCCTATGCACCCACATCCTAATATGCTGATTCTGCATCCATCTATCTATAAGATTAATATCAAGAGGTTCATTAGCAGGGTGCTTGTGAACATAGAAGTTAGTCAAATCATGTCAATGTTAAGCTTAAGCTACTGACACTACACTAATTCTAATTAAAAACTTGATTCTTTAATGCATTGTCTGTCATCTATACGGTATTTACTTAACCAGCTAGAGTGAATGCTTGCAGAGACTTGTCCTACAACAGTCTATCAGGGAGCCTCCCTTCTTGGGTAAACCAACAAAATTTACAACTGTAAGTAGATTGGTATTATTATTATTTTTTCTTTTTCCACCACTTATTTGTCATTTTTTATTAGTTTCAAAAGTTTCTTTCTTTACTTTAACCGGCAAGCCCTCTCTGCTACTTAAAATATGCAATTCTTTATGTATAATGTATAATCATATTTTCTAAAGATTTTATATACTTTATTCTTTGAAAGTTATATATATATATATTAATTTATATATCAATGTGTGATAAATTAATATCCTAATTGTTGGTATTATAATTCTTCATTCTTTCACTTATTTCCTTATGCTGTTCTGAATAATGTTGTTATAATGTGATGAATGCTTTCTTTTAAACCAATTTCTTTTCAGCTTTGTTAATATAATACCTACAAATTAGCAAAACACAGTATCAAGCTCTATAACATGAGTACCAAGAGACTAGTGAAACAAAGGTGAGATGAAATATATTGTAGAGTGCGTATAAGAGATCTACAATTTGAAAGACATAATAGCTAAGGAAAAATCCAATTTAGATTTGTAATTTAGTATCATATAATTTCTTTAGTATTTGCACTCATTAATTTTATGGTTATACCAAGTTTCATTCTCTCTTAATAATTTTTTCTAACATAATAAAATCATTCTTGTCTCTTTGTCACTGTTAAAGCAAATTAAAGTTGAGTTCATACTTTCATGTCATTGTTGAAAACCTAGATAATAACTTGAGTGAGGTTTAGCTCTTTATATGTTGTATGAATTAATACATTTTTCAAGATTTGCTTGCTCTCTCTATTTATATATATATATATATATATATATATATTATGGTGAAACTAACATGATGATTTTTATGTGGTCTGACATGCAGAAATTTGGTCGCTAACAACTTGACAATAGAAGGTTCAAATAGCAGGTGATTATTATGCTTTTTATTTAATGATGATATATATATTTTTTGTCCTGTTGAAACTTACTGGATATCACTGTTTTTTTTGGGGGTGACTCGATCTCATTTTGGTCCATTTATTGGCTGTTGTCAATCAAGAGTTACAGGCTCATTGCTTGTTATTTTGAAGATTTTGACAATCTTCTTTACCATTTGAAACATTTATCCTTCAAGCATAAAACCTGTATCCTATTTGCTATGACTCAGAGCCATGGTTTGCTCATAGTTCTCAATAATTGTGTCGTTGTAGTAGATTTTGGTGGCATTATACATATTTTTAGATGCTCTGATCCCTGAACATGAGTTTGAATGATATCATAGCATCACATGCTTATGTGATATTATGCTCGTTTAATTCCTTCATTGTATAGGCTGTGTGTTTTGCAGCAATGCATAGTAGTGAATGTGAGACAAGAAAAGAAACCTCTGCATATTTACTTATCAGAATAGATCTGACAAGTGTATCACCATTGCCTTCTGCTATAACTGAGTTACAGTTTTCAAGTCTGCAATTTAAAACTTATTCTTACAATTTGTACAGTTGAAGGAAACATGTGGTCTTTAGTTGTTAGTTTTTGTCTTGTTAGAAAGCATTGCATGTTCAAATTAATGCTCTAGATTTCTGTATGCTACTTGGAAAATTTATTTGCATATCTTTTAGATGGGTAGTACCTGAACTGTCTCACTTAAAGAGCTTCTTTTCCTTAAATGATTTTAAAGTTAATTCCTTAATTTGTACATATTTAAATAAATGCTACTATAACTAGCCATAGATAATTGAAAGCCACATGCATTTTTCTGGTTTGATGCATACCTTTTTCTTCTGCAGTGGTTTACCTTCTGGACTCAACTGTCTGCAGCGAAATTTTCCCTGCAATGGTGGTACTGGAAGATGTAAGTACCACTTTAAGCTTTAGTCTGCCATGCTAGGCATTAAAATGGAAAAACAAGAGTAATCTCACATATCCTTTACGAATAGTATAATCTATATTATCAAGTGTAAATCAAAACAGTTTTACATTTGGAACTCCAATGAGACGAACTTCTAAATCTTTACACTTTCCTTAATTGACATGAAACCTCTGCGTATATCTTTTTAAAGTCTGCCATTATTGTCTCAATATCCAAGTTACATGCATGCTATGACATTTTTACCCCATCAATTGGTCAGAGGTTTATGGAAAATGATGTAATCAAATAGGATCACATGGCACCAATTGGTGAGACAGAGTCATTTGAGAGTTTATTCCTTTTTCACCACCAAGAGCTATAAAGAATTTAGGAATGTCTTTTAGGTTAAGAAAAGGGTTACTTGTAGTGCACTCAAAGTAAAGGTTAAGTGTCTTTGTGTGTTCATTTTATGAGTATAAAATAAAGGTGGAGAAATTACTTTTAAATACACACAAAGACTGTCATTGATTCTTTGTTATAATACTAGGTGTAACTCCATCATATATATCCTAAATTGTTCGAATATAAACTGTACGAACTCCTTTTTTTTTTTTCTAGAATTTTCTATAAAACCTCTCTTGGCACCGTATTATATGCCTTCTCTAGATCAATGAACACCATATGTAACTCTTTTTTATTCTTTCGATATCTCTCCATTAATTTTCGCAACAAATATATCGCTCCCATGCATAAAACCAAATTGATTTCCAGTAATTTGAGTCTCTTGCCATAATTTTCGTTCAACTACCCTCTCCCATAATTTCATAATGTGGCTCATGAGTTTAATTTCGCTATAATTTGCACAGTATTGTATATCCCCCTTGTTCTTATAATTAGAGACTAAAATACTTCTCATCCACTTATCCGGCATTTTCTTAAACCTTATAATTTTATTAAATAACTTTGTGAGTCAACTTATACCTTTCATACCTAAACCTTTCCATACTTAAATGGATATATTATCTGGTCTAATTGCTCTACCATTCTCCATTCGCTTTAATGCTTCTTTTACTTCTGACTCTCGAATCCTACGATAAAAAATATAATCTTGGTCCTCTTCTTTAGTATCTTGCCTATCCCAGTGTATTAAAATCTCATATCATTCATTAAATATTCTATAAAAATAACCCTTTCACCGTTCCCTGATATCTTGTTCCGTGACTAAGACTTTCCCTTCTTCATTCTTATTTCACTTAGTTCACATCTCTTGTATTTTTTTCCCTACTTTTAGCTAGCTTGTAGATATTTCTCTCTCTAACTTTAATACCTAAGGATTGGTATAACCCATCAAATGCCTTAACTCTGGTTTCGCTCACCGCCTTCTTAGTATCTTTCTTAGCTACCTTATATTTTTCTTAATTTTCATCACTCTTACATAGAGACCACGCTTTATAACACTCCCTTTTAACTTTAATCTTATCTTGTACGCTTGCATCCTACCACCAAGATTCTTTATCCTTAGATCCAAAGTTTTTTTATTCATCGAGTATCTCCTTTGCTACCTTCCTAATCTCTTTAACCATTTTATCCTACAAATTGTTAGCATTTCCTTGTGCTTCCCAAGATCCTTCCTTCAAAATTTTTCTCCACAAACTCTTTTCTTTATCCCTCCTTCAATTGTAACCATTTGATCCTTGACAGCCTATCTTAGCTTTTATTCTTTACTTTCCTTTTAATGTGGACATTCATAACTAAGACTCTATACTAAGTAGTCAAGCTCTCTCCAAGTATAACTTTGCAATCCATGTAAAGTTTTTTTATCTAATTTCCTTATAAGAAAGAAATCAATTTGAAAACATGCCCTTCCACTTTTGTACATGATAAAATGCACTTCAAACATCTTAAAACAAGTGTTAGCTACTATAAGATCAAACGCTAATGAGAAGTCTAAAATAGTTTTATCCTTTGCATTTACCTCCCCTAAGTCATGTCCTCCATGTGTACTCTTGTAACCTCTATATATACTCCCCATGTGACCATTAAGATCTCCTCTTAAAAGAATTTTTCTCCTAAAGGTATTTCTTGAACTAGACATTCTAAATCCCTTCCAAATTTTACCTTGTGATGTTCTTCTAACCCTATTTGTGGTGCGTAAGCACTAATAATATTAAAGGTTTTCCTTTTCATTACAAACTTTAACGCAATAATGCTATCTCTTAATCTCTTTACATCTACTACAACATTTTTCCAAAACTTATTTACAATTATACTTTATTTTTAGATTTAGCCTTGTCAGTATACCAGAATTTAAAATATGAGGTATCTAATTCTTTCGTTTTTCTTCCTACTTATTTGGTTTCTTGTAGACACATAAAATTAATCCTCCTTCTAATCATAATATCTACTATTTTCATTGACTTAACTGTAAGTATACCTATATTCCAAATTTCAAAACGAATCCTATTCTCGTGAACTAACTTTTTTATTTACATTCGTTCATGAAAATGTAAGAATCCTTACTTATTTTTTACTACACTCAGGTGTCGATGTAACGGCTCTTACTCAATTGTTACTTTACTCGAGTTATATAGTGCGTTACTTCTGCGCAATGACCTAGCATTACCTCTAATACATCGATGATCTATATCATAAAGATTTAACAAAATTTTACGTTAGCTGTCGACTACCTAACACAACTCTTTTTTTTTTTTTTTTTTTTTCTTCCGGGCTTGGGACCAACTATGAAAAATGATTTATATCAAAGTTCAGCATAGGCAAAGTTTTCCAATTCTATCTGCCTAACACAACCTTTCTCTTTTGTAAAACATGCAAGAAAATTTCAAACTCTATCTGAAGTTTATTTTGTTAATTTAATTACTTTTTTCGTTTTTTTTCAATTAATTGAAATAGCCCTCTTATATGTTTCTACACAGATTATGACTTTGCAATCAAGTGTGGTGGTCCTCCTTTTACATCATCAAATGGAATTGCATATGAAAGTGATAATGGAACACTTGGTCCTGCTACTTATTTTGTTACTGATACAAACAGATGGGCTGTTAGCAATGTTGGATTATTTACTGGGAACAACAATCCTCTATACAAAAGTTTTGTGTCTAATCAGTTCACTGGTACTGTGGACTCAGAGCTCTTCCAGACTGTACGGCTCTCTGCTTCTTCATTAAGATATTATGGCCTGGGGCTGGAAAATGGGGATTACAACATCACCCTCCAATTTGCAGAAACATCTATTCTAGATACTACTACCACATGGAGAAGTCTTGGAAGACGGGTCTTTGATATATATATCCAGGTACATATGATTTTATCTAAAGGCATTGCTAGATATTGTAGCTGTGATAGTCTAAATGGAAGTCACTAACATGCTTAGTGAAGCACCCTGTCTGTCTATCTATATATTAGGTTAAGTGCAAGGATTAGTATATATAGTACATGCCCAGCCCACTAATCATTAACTCATTTATCTTAACCTAGCTGTCACACTCAAACTATTCTCACAATAACAGTGTCAGTTGGATACACATAATTGGACTGATTTTCCCTTGTCTTGAACTTTGGGGATGTGTAACAATCCAACATCATGTAAAAGCAACATATGTTCTGGAGTAACATGAGGAGGAGGTTGAATAAATCTACAATAAAAGATTTAAAAATCTAATCTTATTCATTTTGTCTGTCCACATTTATAATATTCCAACACAAAATTACAAAAACTATAGTTTTTCATTTAAAATTTGCATGTACTTGCACAATGTAAATCTAATAAATAAAATATATGTGTAAGAAATATCAAGGGCCTTCAGTTAACAACCTAACTTTTTGAGTTGAAATTACAATTTACATGGTATCAAATCAAAGCCTCTAGTGACCAAGTTTTCTAGAGTTCAATCTTTGTCACCTCATTATTTACAAGTGAATGAAATTTCAAGCACAAGATATGGTAGACTTGTGCTTTGTCCACCATTTAAGCCTGAAAGGCTTTCACATGTGGGGGTGTGTTAGAAATATCAAGGGCTTTCACAAAACAGCTTAAGCTTTTGCATTGAAATGATCCTTGACATGATGCTTG
Organism: Erythrophleum ivorense; assembly: GCA_026724425.1. Taxonomy (NCBI): domain Eukaryota; kingdom Viridiplantae; phylum Streptophyta; class Magnoliopsida; order Fabales; family Fabaceae; genus Erythrophleum; species Erythrophleum ivorense. Next base: position 332,816 of record JAIUCV010000627.1, on the reverse strand, counting down.
ACATTTTTCTTTCCAAAGCCACTACGTACTTGAATTATTGCACCACATATTAATCATAGACCTTTGGCTTAGTAATTAATGTATTGTATCTTTTGATTTGATTCTAGAGGAATCTTACTAATGAAGATGTATGAGTATTTGAAATTACAAACTTTTGTCATGGTTCCTAGTTGAAAATCTTTCTCTTTCCTTTTTCCCCTTATTTTTGCCTCCTTCATTTGTTTCTTTTTCTTTTTCTTTTTTCCCATTCTAGGGGAATCGGGTTTTGAAGGATTTTGACATAAAAAAGGAAGCTGGGGGGACCTCTTTTAGAGCTGTCAGAAAGGAATTTCGGGTTCATGTGTCAGAAAACTATGTTGAGATCCATCTCTTTTGGGCTGGAAAGGGGACTTGCTGCATACCAGCTCAAGGTACTTATGGTCCTCTGATTTCAGCAATCAGTGCTACGCCAGGTAAAACTTTATAAAATAATTCAGCAGTCCAGAAATTCAATTACTGATTTTCTGAAAACAAAAATGGTGATGTATGACCTTGATGTGGTTTGCTTATGTGTGGTATAGATTTTACACCCACTGTCAGTAACAAACCTCCAACCAGTAAAAAGAACAGAACCGGTCTGATTGTGGGAATTGTTGTTGGTATTGGAGTTGTAAGCTTTCTGTCTGTTGTGGTTTTCTATATCATTCAGAGAAGAAAGCATCGTGGAGATGGAGATGAAGGTAAAGAAAACTTCTGTTCATTTATATATATGTATATATGTATGGTATCATTATCTGACTCTTTAAATTGTAACTTCATATTCATATTATAAATGTCATTTCAGATTATAAGCAGTGCCTGTTCATGCTGCAATTTGTTAAGATTGGATGGCACATACCATAATTTGTGTTTGTCCACAATGACAGGACATTTGCCATTTTCATCATAGCATCTTCTATCTGTGTGTGGGTTTTGCGTCTAAACATAACCAAAAGATTAGAAGAAACATGAGTTGTATTCAACTTGAAAGTCTAAGTATAGAGTTTTTGCTACCTGATTTCTTTTCTTCAATCTTAAATAAGGTTAAAGTAGGTATAATAGTGCAAGTTTTTCCACTAAATTTATTAGAAAATCAGGTATCAACTCCATATTAAACTCGACCAGTTTCTCTTTTTCAAACCATAACCTTGTTCATGTTTAATTTGCAGAGCTTTTGGGTATCGATACAAAGCCATACACTTTCAGCTATTCTGAGTTAAAGAATGCTACAGATGAGTTCAATCTTGGCAACAAGCTTGGAGAGGGAGGTTTTGGACCTGTTTATAAGGTGAATATTCTGTGAAGGGATTTGAGAAGACAATTCCATCACATGTCACTGCCTCATCATTGTCCATGTTACTGATGGGATTTATTAGGGGTGTATAAATAAAAACGTTTGGGGCTTTATTATGTTGAAGAAAAAAGTTTTCATTTATGCAATCAGGCAACATGTCCTAAAACCAGCAATCTCTCCTTTATTTAAGAGAATAACCATTTTCCTTTTTGTATACCAGGGAACACTTAATGATGGAAGGGTAATTGCTGCGAAACAACTATCTGTCAGATCTCATCAAGGAAAGAGCCAGTTCATAGCTGAGATTGCTACGATATCTGCTGTACAACATCGCAATCTTGTTAAATTATATGGATGTTGCATTGAAGGAAATAAAAGACTTCTTGTCTATGAGTATCTAGAAAACAAGAGTCTTGATCAGGCATTATTTGGTATGGTGATGTTATCTTTTCTACTTCTTTCTTGTGTGTTTGTGTGCCTGTGTATGTTTGAATGATTATCTGCCTTTGCTTTTATTCCTCTTGCTTATTCTTAGCATATGTCTTGCTCGTATGTGCCAGGAAATTGTTTAACCCTCAACTGGCCCACACGCTATGATATCTGCATGGGTGTAGCAAGAGGTTTAGCTTATCTTCATGAAGAGTCACGGCTCCGTATTGTCCACCGTGATATTAAGGCTAGTAATATTCTGCTTGATCATGAGCTTGTCCCTAAAATATCTGATTTTGGTTTGGCCAAATTATATGATGATAAGAAGACCCATATAAGCACCCGTGTGGCTGGGACAATGTAAGTCACTAAGACTTAATTGCCTTGTTCTTTTAGGTTACATAAATTTTATATATGTTTTATTTGTTTATGCTAAATGTGTGCATATTTTTGTTTTGATTAACTCTAAACTATCAATAGTGGATATCTTGCTCCGGAGTATGCAATGCGTGGGCACCTTACAGAGAAAGCAGATGTGTTTTCCTTTGGTGTTCTGGCCCTAGAGATAGTTAGTGGGAGACCAAATTCTGATTCAAGCTTGGAAGGGGAGAAGATGTATCTTCTAGAATGGGTATGAGTACTACCTCACTGCTTCCTAAGATTGTTAGGATGCATTTCGTTTTTTGAAACATTTTCACTTTTCATTCTCTATTTTCATTTGCTAGTTTTCATTATTTAGAAAATATGCTTGTTTTGTTGAGTTAAAAATTTGTTCATCTTTGTTATTAAATTGAATTAAATGACCATAAATTTTACTTTATTTTTTAGTTTGACCAACAATAAATGGGAAGGTTCATATGGTTAGAGAACAATAGGCGTGCACACTTTCTTACAAAATTACAAAAATGCCACAGGTCATTTAGTAGAAATGCTGAAAATCTCTTTTAGAAGTTTCCTATTTTCAACCTAATTTAGATAATGTTTGTGGAAAATATTTCTCCCTAAACTCTACCAAGCACATTTTCATTCATGTTTTCTATTTTTAGTGAAACTGAAAATGCAAAAATGTGGGGTTTAATTATTCTCTGAATTTGTTTTCTTTTTGAATGAAAATAGTCGAATGTATATAGAAAAAGGAGACAACAAAGCTACTGAAATCTCAACAATTGTTAATGATAAAGATTAAATTGAAGCTAATGATAAAATATTTGAAAACTTTTATTATCTTGAATTCCTATCTTAAACAAAAGACGTAAAATAATCTTATATTAACAACCTAAACAAACTGGTTAAAATATATGGAACAAAACTGAAAATATAAAATACAAATTAATAACTAATTAAAAAATAAAGTCACCTTTAGATAAGGTGATCTCCAACAGCCCCCTCAAGCTGAATATTCTAGCTTGGAGCTCGTCTTCTAGCATTGCTACTTTTCTTGTCTAAAGACCAATTCTTGCTTGAGGAAGGATACTAGAACCCAGAACCTTTTCTGTAATGTTTTGGTCCTTGTTTCCAACTAGTTTTTGTAATAATTCCCATTGCTTTTTGGTAAAAGGATTGGCCTCGGTCTTGGTTGTTTCTTCTTTGTTCACAATTAGTTCGTGAGATTCATCTCTTGGTTTCCCATTTATTTTTCAGCATGTGTCTTTAGTATGACCACCACATTGACAGTGACCACACCAAGGTCTCTTTCGTCTTCCTCCATGATTTTGGGCTCCAGAAGTCATAAGAGCTGTGTGTTATTAGTGGTCTGCTCAGCCATCATTAATTTCTTTGGCTCTCTTCTCTTCGAACATCAGAGAAGGCTTCCCTGATGGTAAGGGCTTGGTCCGAAGGATTCTTCCTTTGACTTTATCCAAACCCTTCTTGAGACCTAACAAAAACTTGAACGTTCTTTCCTTTTCTTGGAATTGGTTAAACTTTATCTTGAGCACATTCCCAAACAATATTGCCAAACAAGTCTAATTTTCTCCAATATTGATCGAGTGTTATAGGATTGAGTAACACTTGACTCACCTTGTCAGAGATTGTGAATAGCCCCCTTTATCTGGAACAGTTCTGATGTGTTCTCATTGTCAAATTATGTTTCCTTCACTTCATCCCATATTTCCTTAGCAGCACAGAACATAAAATCCTGTCCAATCTCCAGGCTCATGGTGTTGATGAGCCATGACATCACCATTTGATTCTCAGCTTTCCATTTTTTGTACTGAAGATCATCAATGGAAGGTGGAGAAGTGGCCCAGTCAAGTAGTCATCCTTACCTCTGCCAATGATGAACATGAGGACAGATTGTGACCGCTGTAAATAGTTCTATCTGTTGAGCCTGTGGCTGATGATGGGTAAGCCAGGTTGTCTGTAGAAGGGACGCCTTCTCTGTAAGAGAGTGCAGTATTAGAGGTGCTGCTGTTCTTGGATTCCATGATGAGAAGATGGGTGGCAGTGAAGGTGAGAAGATTAGCAGAAAGATGTAGAGGTGACTGGGCTTGTCACAGAAAGTTGCGAATATGTGACAGGAATATTTGGGCGAAGGTTTGAGTTTAATTTTCAGGCCACTAAAGGCTCTGATATCATGTAGAAATTTAGGATTTAATTATCATATGAATTTTCTTTATTAAATGAAAAAAGTCAGACATTTATACGAAAAGAAGGCAACAAATCTTACCACTCAAATCCCAACAATTATTAACGATAAAACTTAAATTAAAGTTAATGGTAAAATATTTGGAAATTCCTATTATCTAAAACTTTTATCTTAAACAAAACACTTAAAATAATCTTATCCTCGTAGCCTAAACAAACTGGCTAAAATATAAGGAACAAAACAAAATATAAAATACAAATTGATAATTAATGCTAATTAAAAGATAAATTCATATTTAGATAACATGATCTCCAACAGAAAACAACAGTTGAGGAAATCATACAGACTCTTAGTTTCCCAAAGACTTGAATGAGCATTGGTTTATTACAATTTACGTTGCACCTAGCATTTATCTTCACTGTATTTTGGATATGTAGAGTTATAATCCAAAGTGCAAACATTACCATTTTGCTAATGTAACCAATGAGTTAGAATCATAACTCGTTCACCTTTTTGCTGAAAAACAAAAAGAAAAAAAATTCTGCTCTATGTTCCAACTTCAATATATATGTATATTTGTGGGCCTTAGCTTGACTAGTTTTAATGATCTCTGGGTCCACAGGCTTGGCAGCTGTATGAAAACAACTGTATAGTTGAACTGGTAGATCCTAGACTATCATCAGATTTCAAGGAGGAAGAAGTTAAAAGAATTTTAGGGATATCTCTTCTGTGCACCCAAACATCACTATTGTTAAGGCCACCAATGTCCCGTGTTGTGGCAATGCTTTCCGGGGATATCGAAGTAAGCACTGTAAGTTCAAGGCCCGGATACTTGACAGACTGGAAATTTGATGATGTGAGCAGCTTCATGACTGGCTTGGCATCAAAGGGGTCAGATGCAGGTCGATATAACTCATCAGCAAGTACCAGCATATTGAGTAGTGCAAACCAACCCAACCTTCATCACACTCTTAGTGAAGGTAGGTAAGAATTGATTAATGATGTTTTCTCTTTGGTTCCCAATTCATGTGTATAATATAACCAAGAGAATGAGATTGTGCTCCTAAAATTTTGTTTTCAATTTTCTTTTTCTTAATCTGTATTGTTTATATTACAACCTCTACTTTCCCATGTATTGTTAACCTTTTTTAGCCTCTTTAATTGTGATTTCGTCTTTCAAAGGCATGTAAATTAAAAAATTGCTACTCTCATCCAATATCTTTGAAATTGATTCTTCTCTTTTCCATGAGTGAATTGCTGAGAGGTCAGTGATAGAGGATTGAGCCACTGTATTATTTTTCTTCCTCTCTTTTTTGTGAGTTTTGCACTGCCTATATATAACTGCTTGGGTAGTTTAATGAGGTGTTATTACTAGGATCCTCTGCAGAGCAAGATTTTATATTCTGATTTTATATACCAATCAATGGTTTAAACATTTTAGTGTTAATTCCTTTTATTTATATCTGGCTTTAAGCTTGGAACCTGCATGAAAACAACTGTAGAATTGAGTTTGTCCGAGTTTGATTGCGATTGAAGTCAATGAAAATTACATTATTAGGTTTCCAGATTCCGCCCCCCCCCCCCGGGTGTTTTCTTCTATTTTCCCAGTAGTTCCTTAAATCTGGTCCTTTTGATCCTGGCTTCATGTTCAATGCTAGTATTTAAGTTACTCTTAATTCTTTAATTAAATGCAGAAATTTGCATATTCTTTCAGTCTGTCTTGAGGATAACCACTACCCATCTCTGGTCCAGAGTAAGACAGACTGAGTTCTCTGGGTCATAAACAGTAGAATCATATTGCATATTCTTTCACTTTCTTTGTCAAAATATCACCCATATTAACAATTTGGTCCTTAAATTGTTGTTTGGCTATTTTAACTTTAGATCTTGAAAAAGTGAATGCACGATTTAATAAATTTATACACACTAATTTTTTAAGACAAACTAAATTGGCGTGGCAATTTAAGAATCAAATTCAATGCTTGTTTGAACTGAAAGTCTGCCTCTGTTATTTCTTACACATAATGGAGATTGTAGCATGAAGGAGAGATCAACTTTGAGTTTAACCAATCTAAGCATCTCAAAATGGTGAAAAGTCCACCCCACCTAGTCATTGTGAGAATTAACATTACAATAATCCTGGATGTAGGAATAAAAATTTATGCTATAGCAGGCATGATCAATTGGACGGGACATGGTAGTATTTGCCTGTACACAGGCGCCTGTAAACGATGGGGCGGGACTCTGCAATGGAGCCTTGAAGCTCACTATCGCCCTCTTGCATGGAATGCATGCCCCACATGCATGGGAGCAAGAGGGCAAGCTTGACCCATATGGGCACAATATCTCTTCCTACAAATTGCAAGTGACTTTTGTCAAAATTTGATTAACTTTAACTCAAGTTTAACCTATCTAAGTAACGTAAAATATATAAATAGATTTGTTATAATAACTTGTAATTATTGTTGGAGAACGTCTTATTTTATTTTTCAGTTAAATCTATCTCTTCTAAATGAAAAAAAAAAAAAGTGAACAGAAGACTAAGAATTTGATCTTGAACTTGGGCTATATTTGGTACGGTGATAGAAAAGGAGGGGAAGAGTTTTTTGTAGTATATATTATGCTTTTGTTATTATTACTCAATAATATATATCTTATTTTATTATTTTTTTAAATAGAGTTATGAGTATTATTTTTCATTGATTTCATTTATCTTTTTATTCTTTTTCTATTTCCGAGTGCTTAGAAAGCAAGTTGGTAGGACTTCATTGTCTATCTATCCTTTTCCAATGCTTGCCAATTATTCATAGCTTGGACTTTATGGGACATAGAAAAGTATTTGTCACTTTAATTAATTCTTTAAGTTTTTTTGAATTTGATTAGAGTTGGTCAGAAAATTGAAATATGGTGTTTGGACTTTAAATTTAAGCCATTTTTTAAAATATATAACTTTTTATTTTATTTAATAATATTTTCTTTAGTTATTTTTTCAAAAAATTCCCCTTGTGTGTTTTGGGCACGGACACAAGGGGAACATTTGATGGTGGTGCCTCGCAACAATGCGATCCCTAGATAAAAGCTCAGTATCTTTATGCCTTTTATTAATCTTTTTTAGGTCTCCCACATCAAATTTAAAGTGTTCTTACTTGCAAAGTATATTTGATTTTGCAACCTGATATAGTTGTACAAGTGGACTTGCGATTAGACTTGAATGAGTTGAGTTCATTTGAAAACAGGAAGGACTTATGAAATTAAAAAAAATGAGTGAAAAATAATAAAAGAAAAAAAGATCAGCATAGTTGCCACTTGAATCTTTTGCATATTTTCTCATAGTTTCCATCAATGAATGACGAAGTTATTGGCAAATAATAATAATAATAATAATAATAAACATAGTTACCGCTCTTCATATTTTGCATATGTACCATATCTACTGTGAAGAAATGGGAAAATAATCAAAGAAAGATCAGCATTTCATACTCTTTCAAATGGCCACTAGGTAAATGTAACGTGCAGAATCCAACCAAAGTAAAAGAGCAAGTGCTTTTACAGAGGCACTTGAAATGAAGCAATTAAGAGCACTGCAAAATTAAATTATATATATATATATATATATATATATTATAGCATAGGTTAGGTTTAGGCCCAAACTGAGTTTAAAAAAAAAAAAGGTTTCAACATGATCTATATTATATTTAGACCTTTTTAAAACGGATGTATTTTTATTAAGTTTTTTTTTATCATATCTATTTTTTTTTTCAAATTGAATAGGCTTTTCAACTCATCATCAAGTCTATTCATAATTTATATATAAAATAATTTGTTTTGTTTTGTTTTGTATTATTATTATTGTTGACATTGCTTAAAACTTGAGGAAGCCGATTGTGCAATTTTATAGAACTACGAAACTAAACATCATATAAATAACACATCACTATAAAAACTTATGGACATAAATTAAGATATCCAAAAGCACTATAGAATTATATCGTTGTAGGATTATAAAGAAATAAAAAACAAAAGCTGTTGTACTGATATATATTTAGGAACTTCAATCTGTGTTCAAATAACCATCAAGTGTTGCCCCTAAGATTTCAAAAGTTTACTAAAATTTTGATGATAATGAAATCCTTGAGATTAGATAGTTAAATCATTAATTTTGCGTAATTAAAAGTTTTAGATGATTGAGAAATTTAAAAACATGTTAAACGCTGGTTTGATCATTTTGAAATATATCCCTTTCGATAATGATCAAGTGAAAACAACATAGGAAAGAAATGAAGGGCAGAATCATATCTTAATGCTTAATCACAAGCTTGCATACATATAAGGAAACTATCATAATTAAAGAACTTAATGCAAAATCTAAAAATTTAATTCTAGAAGTCAAAATGTATAATTAAAATGAAACAAAAACTTCAGCTAAGGGTTACAACAACAAAATCGAAGCAAAAGAGTTTGTTTGCTTGCCACTAATACTTTGAACGACACTAGATATCTGTAAATCAAGTTAGACACCAATTGATTTGAAACAAACCATAACCTTTCTTCCATCGCCTTTTTCAAGTTCTTTAAAGTGATATTGGTATCAATTCTCATTACTTTTATATTAGCACACTTAAATGTTGTGTCTTCATTACCGTCATAAATTTCTCCATTTATGCATAGGCATATAAGCTTCATTTTGTTGCTCATCTTGAATTCTAACATGGGATCCATATATATATAACACCATGTAGAAATACATAAATTTCAAAATGTTCCTTCAATTATGCATTTAATAATTTTTTTTATCCATCAACTCCAATTAAACTACAATATAACAAGTTTATTCATTATTAACAATCACTTAAATTTTGTACATTTCATGAGTTGAAAAATAAATATTACTCAAGCATTAACTGTTTCGTAAATATATTTTTATTTATAATTTTGATAATTTAAATAATTATTTTTAATAATTTTTAACTCTAATAATTCAAAATAAACCACAATATAACATTTTTATTCATCATTGGCAATCATTTTAATTGTGTTTTCGAATTTATCTAGTCCATCTTCCAACCTTCTTTAATTGTAATCAAGTTAGGAATATGTCAAGGTTTCTTTGACTATATAGACGGAGGATTCTCTACGTAATAATTATTATTAGTTGCTTGACATGTATTATGGTAATTGTTAATATTTTTTTAATCATTTTTAGATGTTTTCAAATAAAATTAAATTTAAATATTTTTTAAAAATTAAAAAATAACTTTCCACTATCTTGTACATATAGTTTATCCAAGTATAATATTTAACCTTTCATTTTTTTCTTTCTCTAAGGCGATTGTGGTATTTTCCAAACTATAATAACATAAGTAATTTCAACAACGAAATCACTTATGTTATTATTGCTTTGTACGTATTTTTACTGTATCACATTAAATAGAATATGTATTTCTTATCTTGCTATGTATTTACAAAACATAATTAATATTCTCGCAAAAAAAAAAATGGTAGTCTCCCAACATAAAACAATTTTTAAGATAAATACAAAATTACAGAGTTATAAGAATTTTTTTTAAAAAAAAATTGCCTGCGCCAAAAATTTATTTACATGTACATACTCCAACATTTCATTCCAAGCTTATTAAGAAAAAAAAAAAATCATACCAAGCTGAAGTTGGAGTTTCATTCTGCTTCCAAGCAGAAAACAAATGTGGGGCCAAAAGCAAATTTTCACCGCACACCAAATAAACTTCGAAGAATTTGCGGACGACGTGAAATGTACTCCGCCCAAGAGATAAAACCAACTTCGGTAGAGAAAATGAAAGAAAGGAACTGAGGGGCCTTCGGAGAAGTGAAGTAGCCAATAGAAGAAGAAGAAAGCATGGGAGGACGTGCTGACTGAGGCTTCTTAGCAATTCTTCGAGGGTAAATGTGTAATTTCGTGGAGGCTAACAGATAAATTTCATCAACAACCCACCAATCAGGAGCAAATGAAATCTGAGCATTCAATAACATGCTGCCACGTCAAAAGCCAGCATTTAAATCATCTCTGTCACCCACGGCCATTGACGTAGGAGTCAACCCAACCAAGTCTGATAAATGCACGATGAGTCAAGCCACTCAACTTGGCGCGGGGCATGCTTTCCCTATCAACTTTTATGGTTCTTTCACTATTTACGATCAAGATATAAATGTCTACGGCCCCCCTCCCCCGTTTATATTTTTCTTTTTTTAAATAATAAGTTTCAAATTGAAATTTCCTCGTTTCAATTTATTTTTGGACAAGGTTAACTTCAATCAAATTAATAACTTGCAAAAGAAATTATTAAAATAAATCACGTTCACCTTTCATATATTTTGAGAAATTTATATTCTTTCTAATTTTAATTTATACAAACGTCTTTTCTCTATTAATAAAGAGGGTAATGGAGATTGCACTTTTTTGACATTGTATTCATTTTTTTTTTCATAAAAATTATTAATGCATGGCCTGATTTAATGCAACAAATATAACCAAAATGCCAAGTTAGTGTTAATAAAATCCTATAAGGAGATATGTGAGGGTAGGTTTTAAAATTCGAAGAGATCGGTTAATATAATTTTATCTCATTGTTAACTAGTAAGTATAACTACTAATTAATATAATGCAAACAATAGATGGACAAGAACAAAAGCTTAGAGACACAGAAATCTTAATAGAACATAACATAAGCTTATACTTTGTTTGTAGGAGCATTTTAATAGCCTGAAAAGGGACTAATGGCATTCAGCAATTCTTAACCCTAAAATTTTTGGTCAAACCTAACATTTCAGAAGAAAATGAAAACCTATCTACAATTAAGTGAAAGAAAATACATGTTCATTGAATCGAAGTTAGCACATTAATTGAATGCCTCTATTGTTGGAGAATATTTTATTTTATTTTTCACTGAAATCTATCTCTTTGAAATGAAAAAAATATGGGCTACATGGTATGCGTTCACCATCAACTTTTATGGGTCTATGACTACTTATGATCAAGACGTAAAAGTTTATGGCCACTCACTCGTTTATATTTTTCTTTTTTTTAAATAATGAGTTTCAAATTAAAAATTTATCGTTTCTTTTTATTTTTGGTCAAAGTTAACTTAACCTCTCATATATTTTTGAAAATCTATATTCCTTCGATATAATTTTTATTTGTACGAAAGTCTTTTTTCTATTAATAAAATGAGAAAAGTTAGTATAATAGTTATAAAACTGTATAAAGAGATATGTGATAGTGTATAGGTTTTAAATTTTAAAGAAGTGAATATAATTTTATCACATTGTTATAACTGATTAGTAGAATTTACTAATTAATATAATGCGAACAACAAATAAGGAATTCACAAAAAAACCAGTCTATTGTGATATGTTACGGCAACTTGATAAATCAATGGAAAAAATACAAGTTCATAATTTTCTTTTCTTGATAGCCTCAAAAGTGGTTCAATAATGAATTTTGTGGCTTCTTTTGAATTTCCAACCAATAAAAATATAGCTTGGAGGAGGGAAAACTAATGAACTTCAATGTGTGTCTATTATTATTCACAGCTGATTAATTTGACGAGGGAGGCCCTACGTGGCCCATCCATAATGAAAAACTACGATGCCGGTCTAAACCTTTTGGCTTGGTTCAGTGTAAACAAAAATCTGCAGTCTTGTGTTTATATCATACATGCATATTTGGTGTTGTAATATTCCAAATCGCTTTTGTGCTTTTGAGTTTGGTCTGAGACGCCATTATCACTGCAGGCTCTTGGTGGCTCCGCAAATTCTGCAAAATCCTCCAAGCCCTATTCATCTTTCTCTGAATCTCTATTAGTTTCTTCTGGTTCTGAATTATAGTAACAAGCTTACAATTGCACTATCGATCAACTTAAGTACACACACATATATATATATATGTATGGCTCCTTCTTCTACTTCTTTGTCTTTGTCTTCACCAATCTTGGCTTTTGCAATTGCTTCTGCTGTTTGTGTGTTCTTGAGTTGCTTGGTTGGTGTAGCACAGGCTCAAAACGCTACTACAGACCCTTCTGAAGGTATGTACATATATGCTTCTCTCTCTCTCTCTCTTGTTTGTTTGTAGCTCTGGGATGTGGGAAGTTTTTCCTGGAAAATAAGCAATCATACAGAAATAACAGTAAGAGATGTTAATAAAATTTAAGAAAAGGTCATCATTATCGTCTTTTCATTCTCTTAATTAAAATTGAATTTCAGTACAAAATATAATAAACTTATATTTTGTCTGCACTTTACGCCTAAAGCTTTTAGTTGAAGGGATAAATGACATTAACTAGCTAGTAAAATGAAGATTAATTACTGGCATTCAAAATATTTATTTATTGAAATTTAATTTGGTTTCAATAAATGAATTTGTAGAACATAAGATGAGAATCTTTTGCACACTACAGAAACGTGGAGTATGTCCCGATCTTTGACAATATCTAAGAAGTCAAAATATGTAAGGAATTCATGGATGGTATCTCTATCTTGTACAACGTAGGGTCTCCCTTATGTCTCTTCTTATTAACCTTGACAAATTGCATCATTCATGCTTCTGTCTTACTTGGGCACAAAGACCCTACTCCCTTACATGTTTCATTGCATATTTATAATTATTATTGCATTATATATATAATGACTAACAATACTATAAATGTTGATAATCTCTACATTTATGTTTTGAATTAACAAAATTTACATTTTTGTTAAAAAAATCCCCTAGTATTCAAATTATTTTTTGTAAATACATAACTAATGTAAAGTATGTTTTTATGCAAAATAAATGTATGATGAGAAAAATTTGATCTAAAAATCTCTATAATTTTTTAGTAAAAAAGTAAAGACCTTTTGATTCAAAATATAAATGTGCAGATTATCTGACTTTCACAACAGCAGAGATTATATATATATATATATATATATATATAAACAACCCTTTAATTTTTTTTGTTGGGACATAAAAATAAACTGTAAAAAATTGGAATGAGGCATCTAGTTGTAATTTATTTAAAATTAGTTGAAATTTATTTAAAATTAGTTGAAATTTACTGTAACAAAAAGACGCAATCTTCATGTGCAAATCATGTAAGTTATAGCATTTAATTGAGGTATTTAATTATAGAGTTTTTGCCTTATATCGGAGGCACTTCCTTTCTTATTTTACCAAAAGCAGAAAATGTAGATATAATTTTTAAAAGTTTACTATCAAGCTTTTTTAAAAAAACAATTTATAAATATTTTTTATAATTTAGCATCACACAATTAATTTTGTAATTTTTTTTAAATATAATTTTTTTTTGGTAAGATAAAATATAATGTAATATTTTTATTAAAATAATTTGACAACAAGATACTTAAAATTTTACTCTTAAATTTTGTCATTTAACAAATAAATGTCTAAAATTTATAAGGCTCGTTTAATAGATAAAAAAGTTAAATAAAGACATAAAAAATAATTTTATAAATAAAAAATATTTATAATATTTTTATTTTTAATAATTAAATTATTATTATTAAAAATATTAAATAATAATTATAAGTATAAAAAAAAATTTTACTTAACTTTTCATTACATTCTCTTTTTTTTCTCCCTCTTTCCTTCCTCGTAAACCGAACGGGCCGTAAGATCCACAAAGAGAGTGCCTTCAGGCCTTCAATGTGTAATTCGCTGCTCAACTTTTTAATTCTTTGCTCTGAACAATTTTAAAGAAATAGTCTCTCCCATTAACTTGGTTAACATGTGCGATTCTGTTTTTACTTTCACTGTACTGTTTGAAAGAATGGAAAACTTATCGTTAATGAGAAATTCTATCGCTTCCTATGGATTAAGCTAATATTAGTTGCTCAACTTGAGCATAATTTCTTCAAAATTTGAACTTTTATGTAGCGAGTGCTTTGAATTCAATCTTCAACAAATGGCGTAAATCGGCATTATCAAATATATGGAATATAAGTGGTGAACTATGCAGCGGACGAGCCATAGACAGCACTACCAAAATTGTAGACTTTAACCCATTTATCAAATGCGACTGTTCCAATGGCGCTACGTGCCAAATTACTGCTCTGTTAAGCCTCTCTATCTTCTCTCAACTTCGTTTTTTCATATTATTCTGTTAATTTTCTTATTTCTAAACTATTCCCGCTTGTTTCTGGCATTTTTGTGGCAGGAGGGTTTATGCATTGGATGTTCTTGGGGAAATCCCGGAAGAGCTATGGACTCTGACTCACCTCACCAATTTGTATGCGTTTATCCTCATCAGTTTTTCAAATTGGGTTTTAGTGAAATTTCTTGCCAAAAAGAACCCAGAAAGGGTTTTTATTTTTATTTTTTTTATAATGTATTCTTTTGCTTATTAAGCCGGCCATCTCTGTTAGTATGCTAAAGCTTCCTCAAATTGCAACTAGGAAACTTGACCAGAATCGCTTGACGGGTTCTTTACCTCCAGCCATTGGAAATCTAACTCGCATGCAAGAATTGTAAGGCCAATTAATTAGAAGTTATAAGGCTTCTTGTTGTACCTTATGATACATACTCAGTAACTCACACTTTAATGTAAATTTATCTTAATTAGGAGCTTTGGCATCAATTCTTTATCAGGGGAGCTTCCGAAGGAATTGGGAAATCTTACCGAGTTAACATTATTGTACGTTATACAATTCCCATTATAGCAATTTCCTTCTTTTTTTTTTTCATTTTATTTCTCCTTTTTTTTCGAGTGATTTAAGTGGCAATGTGGTGTTTTTGCTTTTCCGTAGATTCTGATTGTATCATATTATTCAGAAATAATTTTTGTTTTCTTTTCATTTTCCTTTCAAGTGGATTTTGTTAATATCTGGAAGTGATGACGAAGGGACATTAAAATAACTATGTTGCTTAACTAAAGACTATTCTGTTTTATAAGAATTATGATTTGTGTGAGAAATATGTCCTGATGATACAATCCAGGATCCAATTAATTGTTTGTTAATTATGCAGGGCTCTTGGATCAAACAACTTCTCAGGTTCTATCCCATCTGAATTAGGGAATCTGGTGAAATTAGAACAACTGTAAGTCCCACTGCAGTCTATGCATCTATAGTTTTTGTTATGACCAAATTGCAAGAGTCCCACATTGGAAGTATAGGATTCTATTTCTAACGTTGGGCTTATAAGAATAAGTTGTTTCAACTCCATAAATCTTAATCTTTGGACTGACAATTATATGTTTCAATTATGTTGAATTATTCTATAGAATATATCTACCCGCATGCTGGCTAGTATATCGCTGGCCATTTTCTGGAAATACTTATGATCAAATAATTAATGTCTGAGACTAGTACGTTATAGCAAAACTAATTGACATAAACAACTTGCATTGCATCTTGCCTCTCAAATATGTACTTCTGATATTACCACTAATCAAAGATAATGAATCCTTTCTACCCATGTTTAGAATTCATATACTACTTTTCAAATGTATTTGATGGTTGCATACATGTAACAGAAGGGTAATTTGTTACTTGCAACACTCCTGCCAATCCTGTTTTGCGTCCTTCTTGTTAAAACATGGTGTAGTGTGGCTTCTTATATCCCTAAACAGTTGCCATTCTTGAGTTGGTTCTGGATTATGTCCACTATTAAGTATTTTCATTTAAAAATTGCAATATATTACAACTTTATCAATCTTTGTGTGATCAGTAGATAATATAAGTTTCAATGAACATTTCTTTGCAGCTACTTAGATAGTTCGGGACTAAGTGGTCAGATTCCTCCTACTTTTGCTAATCTTAAAAACCTGGTGACAGTGTAAGATATTACTACTTTTTCTTGTCTCTTACATGATAATAATAATAAGGAAAATAACTTAAGGAAAAAGTTTTCCTGTTTGTCCAGATGGGCTTCAGACATGGAACTCACAGGCAGGATACCTGACTTCATAGGAAATTGGTCTAAGCTGACAGCCTTGTAAGACAACACTATCGGTACCCTTTTGTTTTAAAAAAATTTAATAAATTGAATCTTTTATGCATTCTGAAGTGGCAAGCGAAATTTTGAGTAGACTTTTTGATATTTTTAATGATCATTGAGTTTGTCTAGCTAATCTGCTAGTTTTTTTAGCTTTAAGTTCATTGGTTTTGGGCAGAATAAGGAGCACAAAGTCCTTTGACTGTGTGCTGTATTGGCAGGAATGTAATGATTTCGGTTAGAACGAAATGCAAGAGTTTTTAATCTGGAGTTTCTTCGGTCACATCTACGGAGATAATTAGTTTATGGTCTCCCTGTGAGTTTCAGGGTTTTCCCTAGTGGATTTACAAAGGGGTTGGAAAGCTCTTCTGAGCTTCTGAGTCTTTAGTGTTAAACTATGGTTTTGGGAGGATTAATTCTGTTATTTGTATTGTTTTCTTTTCTCATTGATAAATTCTTTTTATATTTAAAATGAGTAGTTAGGTCTTTTCTTATATTATAAAAAATTTGCGTAAAACAAATTCTTTAGGATGTGAAATATGAATACTTATCTTGATACCTGTATATTCTGTTCCAGAAGTGTGTACTCACAGAATAGAATTGCTGTATGGTTTGATAGGAGGTTTCAGGGTAATTCTTTTGAAGGCCCAATACCATCATCATTTAGCAATCTGACTTCTCTTACAGAGTTGTGAGTGTCATCACTATTTACTTGCATGCATTCTGCAGATTGATAGGAGCTAATTATATGATGCATAATTCAAATGTAGGAGAATAAGTGAAATATCTAATGGGAACTCCTCGTTGGCATTTGTAAGGAATATGAAGTCTTTGACTATCTTGTAAGTTGTAAGGCAACAGCCTAATTCGGAGTCTGCCTGCTATGTAGATATAATTCTTTTTTTTTTTCCCCTCCCAGAATGTAGCATGACAATTTGGTTACAAATCTTGCAGAGAACTGAGGAATAACAATATTTCTGATTCAATTCCATCCAATATTGGTGAATTTCTAAATTTGACCCAGCTGTAAGTATTACCCGTTTATGTAACTCTTCAGATACATATAAACTATCCATAAAATTAAATTGGTGTTGGAGATACAGGCTAGTTATTACTAGCTGTAAGCCTTGCTGTCCTTGAAATCAGAGGATTAAATTCCATGATTTCAAGGGATCAAGTCAACCTTTATTTCCCTTCTGAGTTCCTTAATTATATAACTTTTTTATGATAATTTATTTCTCTTCATGCCCTTGTTTCTTGGGATTCTAGTGGCTGGTCTGTAGCCATGGTCCCTATACAATGGCCTGTAGCATTTTCAAAAAATGTAATGAAAAGAGCAGAAGTATAGCTGCCTTTTTCTTCAATTTGTTTGCCACAAAACAATCAAATCAGACGGTAGTTTCCATTGGAATCTCCAGCCTGAATATTTATACAGTCTATCTATAGGACAACCCTTAATTTTTGGTACTAACTCTATCAAAATGAAATGTTCATCAAGCTAAGTGATTGGTGATTAGAACTCAATGTCTTCACTACTGGCTCAGGGTAAACTTACTAGTTCACCAGGGTTCTTCAACAATTTTCCAATTTCCATTTCTCTATTATTCTCTCTAATGTTGTCTGTTTTATGTGGGGGAAGATGGTTTGAGTCAACTTCAACAAGAAAATAATGATCACTGGTCTTGAGTTGTGTTTGTGTTTCAAACCCAGGTGATTATATGTGCATGCTGGTTTTTGCAGGGATTTGAGCTTCAATAACATCACAGGACAGATTCCGGGATCGCTTTTCAATCTGAATTCACTATCATACTTGTAATATATACACCATGCCTAACTAATTAAATTATGGATTTCCTGACATGCTTTCATCATTGGATTAAAGCATGATTTGTTTTTCTCCAATTTCAGGTTTCTTGGAAATAACAAGCTCAGTGGTACCATCCCTACCCAGATAAGCCCGTCTCTTAGCTATATGTGAGTATTCTTGACATATTTGGACTCTGCAGTGTCTTAGTGCATTTAAAATGGAGTATAATATGTATAATATATATAGTATATATTTGTGTGTGTGTATTGATATTATTATATATGCTTAACAAATCTTATATCTCAAATGAAGTAATAAATTCCAATAGTATTACTGTTTTCAAACTTAGAGGATGGCTG
Source organism: Erythrophleum ivorense (assembly GCA_026724425.1). Classification (NCBI taxonomy): domain Eukaryota; kingdom Viridiplantae; phylum Streptophyta; class Magnoliopsida; order Fabales; family Fabaceae; genus Erythrophleum; species Erythrophleum ivorense. The sequence continues at coordinate 314,357 of JAIUCV010000627.1, read as the reverse complement.
TGTATCTTCCCATGCACCCACATTCTAATATGCTAATTCTGCATTCATCTATCTATAAGATTAATATCTGCAGGTTAATTACTAGGGTGCTTGTGAATATAGAAGTTACTCAAATCATGTCAATGCTAAACTTAAGTTACTGATACTACATTAATTCTAATTAAAAACTTAATTCTTCAATGTATTGTCTGTACTCTATATGGTATTTACTTAACCAGCTTGAATAAATGCTTGCAGAGACTTGTCCTATAACAGTCTATCAGGGAACCTCCCTTCTTGGGTAAACCAACAAAATTTACAACTGTAAGTAGTTTGGTATTATTCTTGATTTTTGTTTTCCCACCACTTATTTGTCACTTTGTTAGTTTCAAAAGTTCCTTGCTTCACTTTAACTGGCAACCCCTCTCTGCAACTTAAAATATGCAATTCTTTATGTACAATCATATTTTCTGAAGATTTTATATATTTATTCTTTGAAAGTTATAAATTATACATATATGTGTTTGTGTGTATCAATATATCAATTTATGATAACTTAATATCCAAATTATTTGTGTATAATTCTTCATTTTTTCGCTTATTTCCTTGTGCTGTTCTGAATAATTTTGTTATAATGTGATGAATGGTTTTTTCTAAACCAATGTCTTTTCAGCTTCATTAATATAATATCAAGCTCCATCACATGAGCTCCAAAAGATAAGAGAAACAAATGTGATATGAAATGTATTGTAGAATGTGTATAAGAGATCTACAATTTGAAAGACATAATAGCCAAACAAAAATCCAATTTAGGTTAGTAATTTAGTATCATATAATTTCTTTAGTATTTGCACTCATTAATTTTATGGTTATAGCACGTTTCATTTTCTCTTAATAATTTTTGTTGGCATAATAAATAATTCATGTCTCTTTATCACTGTTAAAACAAATTAAAGCTGAGTTCATTTTCACCCAAAAAAAAAAAAAGTTGAGCTCATGCTTTCATGTTATTGTTGAAAAATTAGATAATAACTTGAGTGAGGTTTAGCTCTTTATATGTTGTATAAATTAATACATTTTTAAGATTTGCTTGCTCTCTCTATTTATTTATATGTAATATGGTGAAACTAACATAGTGATTTTTATGGGGTATGATATGCAGCAATTTGGTTGCTAACAACTTGACAATAGAAGGTTCAAATAGCAGGTGATTATTTTTCTTTTTATTTAACGATGATATATATATATATATATGTATATTTTGTCCTGTTGAAACTTACTGGATATTGCTTTTATTTATTTATTTATTATTTATTATTTTTGCACAATAATGTGACTCTCGATCTCATTTTGATCCACTTATTAGCTATTGTCAGTCATGAGTTATAGGTCGGTTGCATGTTATTTTGAAAATTTTGAGAATCTTCTCTGCCATTTACCTTCAATCATAAAACCTGTGTCCTATTTACTATCACTGAGAGCCATGGTTTACTCAATAGTTCTCAATAATTGTATTATTGTAGTTGATTTTGATGGTATTATATATATTTTTAGATCCTCTGATTTATGAACATGACTTTGAACGGTATCATAGCATATCACATGCTTATGTGATATTGTGCTCTCTAAAGTTCTTCATTGGATAGGGCTGTATGTTTGGTGGCAATGAATGGGAGTGAATGTGAGGCAAGAAAAGAAACTTCCGCACATTTACTTATCAAAATGGATCTGACAAGTGTATTGCTCTTGCTTGTTGCTAAAAGCTACAGGTTTTTAAATCTGTGATTTGAAACTTATTCTTGCAATTTGTGCAGTTGAAGGAAAGAAATTGTTGGTTACCATCCTTGTCTGTGTGCAGTGCTTGTTTGGGTGTTTTTGTCACATGTTTTTATTTTCTTTTTGGTTCTTTGTTGTCGTTTACTTTTGCTGCTTCTTTTAGGGTTGTTCTTAGTGTTTTATTAATTAAGTTGTTTCCTGTTTTTTGTGGACTTGGTTAGGTGGCTAATTTGGCTGGCTTGTAACCTATTTTCATTGTATAAATAAAGTGAAAGTCAGGGAGCCTAGCACTTTGACTTGTTTGGCCAAATTGAACATGGTCTCAGAGCTTAACCGTGGCTGATCTCTCCTCTCTCCAATTTGGCCAAATGAGAGGGCTGACTGTCAAGAGCCATGAAGGCCAAGGTGCCTCATTTGCCATGGGTCACTCTTCCTCTACTTCTATTCCTTCTTGTCATCCCTCCATCTCTGCTTTAGCCACTTAACCTTCTCATGATTCCACTCCTGTAGTCATCACTGGACACCAGCTAAATGGTGACAACTAGTTGCACTGGTCTTCAAGTGTCATGCTCTTCATACAAGGCTGAGGCAAGGATGGCTATCTCACAGGGGAGACACCCCATCTAGCAGTGACTGATCCTGCCTATAAAAGCTGGGTGGCCGACAACACCATTTTGATGGCCTGGCTCCAATATTGGAGTCATTTTCAATTACATTAAGATTCTGACAACAACAAACATGTACTTGAGATTTGATTTTCATATAGAAAAGAGACAAAAATACATCAACTTAAATAGGGAGAGACACCCATAATTATGAGGCCTCAAATCTCTTGATACAAGCCTACAATAGGCAACTAATAAAAGCAAATAAATTATAGGGAATCATTAAAAATCAAGAACTACTAAAGGAAGGAAATAAAACAAAGTATCAACATAATCAAACCCTGAAATCTTGCACCATTAATGCGAGATATCAACACTCTCCCTTAAGTTGGTGAATAGATATCGATTATTCCCAACTTGTTATTTAAATCTTCAAACTTCACTCTAGACAAGGCTTTGGTTAGAATGTCAGCCACCTGCGATTGTGAAGGAGTATGATTAAGAGTTAAGATTAATAATTCCAAAGTCCGACTTCTCCTTAATAAAATTTCTATCAAGTTCTATATGTTTGGTCCAATCATGATATATGGGATTCTTAACAATGTTTATAGCCTGATTATCACATAACATGATCATAGGACCCTTAGTGGAAATTTTAAGTTCATCAAGAAGGTGTTTCAGCTATAGGCCAACACAGATGTCTTGAGACAAGGCATGGTACTTGGCTTTTTAGTACTGCTTCTTGCAACAATAGCTTGTGTTTTGCTTGTCCATGAAACCAAATTTTCCCAAAAATAAGTGCAATATCCTATAGTTGATCTCCTGTCTGTTATCAAGTTGGCCCAATCAACATCAGTAAATATCTCAATACCTCTCTCACTTCCTTTCTTGAAATATATGCCTTTACCAGGAGTCATCTTAAGGTATCCAAAAATTTTGAAGACAGCTTTCATATGTTCTTCTGTAGGCTTGCTTATATATTGGTTCACTACACTAATTGGGAAACATATATCAGGTTTTGTGTGAGATAAATATATCAGCTTCCTAACCAATCTTTGATATCTTTCAGTGTCAACTGGTGGACTATCTTCCATGAATCCCAATTTGTGAGTAGTTTCCCTGGATGTTTCAGTCGGTTTGCACCCAATTATACTTGTTTCTTTCAAGAGATCCAAGGTATACTTCCTTTGAGAAATAATAGTGCCCTTCTATGGTCTAGCAACCTCAATGCCCAAAAAATATCTCAGGTTACCAAGAATTTTAATTTCAAATTCCATGGCTAAAGCACTTTTCAACTTTTTGATCTCTTCTTTAAAATTTCCTGTAACAGTTATGTTATCAATGTAAACAATTAGGATAGATATTCTTCCATCAGATGAGAGCTTCATGAACAAAGTATGATCTGCCTGCCCTTGGTTGTATCCATAACCTTTTATCATTGTGGTGAATCTGTCAAACCAAGCTTGAGATGACTGTTTGAGACCATATAGAAATTTATGAAGCTTACTTTATTCTTGCTGTACTCAACTTCAATTCGAGGAGGTATTTCCATATAAACATATTCATTTAAATCACCATTCAAAGACGCATTTTTTTTATTAAATTGATGTCGTGGCTAGTTAAGATTAGTAGCTAGGGATTAGAGAATCTTGATGGTATTAAACTTAGCAACAAGGGCAAAGGTTTGTTGATAGTCAATCCCATGAGTTTGGGTAAGGTCTTTAGCAACTAACCTAGTCTTATGGTGATTTATAGTCCCATATGGGTTGTATTTGATGGTAAAAATCCACTTACACACTACAAGCTTCTTCTCTTCAAGTAAGCCAGTGATAATCCAGGTTCCACTTCTCTCCAAGGCACTAACTTCCTCTTGAATAGCCATTCTTTACTCGAGTTCATTCAAAGCCTCATAAATATTCTGCGGGTCTTTTTCATGAGCAACATTAGCAATAAAGGTATAGTATTCGGTGGACCTTTCGTCATAAGAAATAAAATTCACAATAGGGTGTAGAGTACATGATCTTACCCCTTTTCTCAAGGCAATAGGCATATCAAGTTGCTCAAAGTCATCATCTTGGGCACTTTGACTTGGAGTGGGATTGTTGGGAGGCTTCATTGGCAATGTGTTGGTTCCATTGGGCTTCCTCCTTCTGGTGTAAATCTGTATCTCAGGTTGGGACCCATTTTTCTGGTGTTCATTGTCAGGATCAGCTTGTAAAATCTCAGTTCAGGGCTGTAGAGCAGGCTCAGGTTCATGTTCAGTTTTGGACTGGTTCAGCTTTAATTGGGTCCATAGAAAATACACATTCACTCTCACTCTCTCCTTGAATGGGTATTTTGGCAAAGTAAGGCTCATTTTGAAGAAAGTGGCATCCATAGTGATGTATAATTTTTTCATGATTGGGGAATAACATTTGTATCTTTTCTTGGTGGAAGAATACCCAACAAACATATATTTAATTGATTGGGGATCAAGTTTACTACCTTGATAGACATAAACAAACAAAGTATACTCAAATATTTTAGGAAGAGTAGAAACAACAGTGAGAATGGCAGAATGTCTTTGCTGGAATTTTTCAGAAGGTATTTGAAACTTCAAAATTCTAGAGGGCATGCATAGAAAAAACTACCTAGCATAGAGTTAAAATATTTTATCCCATTGTCAAAACGAAAGATTTTAAGAGTGATTTGAAACTGATTGTGGATAAGGGAATAGAAATTTTTGAAAATGTGTGTCATCTCAGATTTTTCATGCATTAGATAAGTCCAAATAAGACAAGTGTGGTCATCTATGAAGGTGACAAACCACTTAGTCCCTATAAGAGCCTTAATTTTAGAAGGACCCTAGACATCATTATGGATAAGTTCAAAGGATTGGGATGTGATATAAGTTTGGGCTAGATAGGAGGAGTTAGTATGCTTAGATACTAACTGGCACACCTCACAGTTGAAATGAGCAGACCTTTTATTAAATAAACTAGGGTACAACTTTTTTATATACTCAAGGTTTGGGTGGCCAAGTTGGTAATGCCGCAACATTAACTCACTGAATGCATTACATGTAGATAGGGCATTAAGAATGATCTGGTCAGCTCCTTTGATGAGATAAAGACTAGCACACTCCTCAACATGGCCAATCATCTCTCTTGACTCCAAGTCCTGTAATTGACAACCACCATTAAAGAATTTAGTGATGCAATTAAGGTCCTTGGTAAGTTTACTAGTTTACTAGAGATCACAAGTCAATTTAGAAACCAAAAGAACATTCTTAAGGATCAATTTTTCAAATAGTCTCACACTTCCAAAACCAATTACTCTTGAAGGAGAGCCATCAACAAGTTTAACAATCATGGTGGCATGATTACAAGGGGTAAAATTTGAGAGAAGAAGGTCATTACCAGTCATATGATCTATAGCTTCCAGATTCTACAACCCAAGTGTTATTGTTCTGCACTCTGTGCTAAGGGTGGCTTACTTGTGTGAGCAACTAAATCAACATTGACATCAGTTCGTGGAGTAGGTTGGAGATGATTTCCAAACATCTTTTGTAACATTTCAATTTGGTCTTTGTTGAATCTAGGAAATTCAATCTGAACCATATCATCCTTGTTCACCATATACCCACACCCTTCTTGTTTAATTCTATTTGGCACATTAGTTGGTTTCCCATGAAGCTTCCAACACTTGGCATTGAGATGGCCAGATTTGTTACAGGTCACACCATTGTTTTCCAGGTTGCTTCACCTTATAATCATTGGATGATGGGCCTCTGGCAGCAAGTGCAGAAATGTCAGGTACAACAGTGGGTTTTGGAGCACAAGGGTAAGTTTCTTTCAACTTTCCTCCCTCTTAACCTCATAAGGCCTCTTGGATGTTGGCCAAGGGATCCAAACACATAATCCAGCCTTTAACGTTCTCAAAGGTGGAGTTAAGGCCAATAAGAAGTTATACACTTTTTTTCCCTTCTTGAGTGATGGGGATCCAATTCTTAAAACTTACGTTAGGCATAGGAAAATGTTAAAATAATTTGTTATGATTATCTGGTTTTAGACTTATCATTATGATTATCTTGTTTGAAACTTATCATTAGGTTTATTTTATTGTGGTTTAAACATTAGTTATTTATTTAGTTATCCTTTAGAATTAGGATTTGTTATTTTTACTATCAATAATTATCTCATAGGCTCTATATATAGCTCATGGGAATTAGGTTATGTACCTTGCCATTGATTGAATAATAAAGTATCTTCAGATTTCTCCTTCTATTCTTTGCTCTCCCTTCTTTATTTCCCTTAATTACTACTGGTCCTACATCAATTGGTATCAGAGCCCACCCTAATCATCCATCCACTTCGTCTATTGCTTTTTCCACTGTTAACATTGCCACCCATCCGCACTGTTCGCACCCTTCTTCCTCCTTGCCTTTTGTATACACCACGCGTCCCTTTTGTCGTTGCTCCACACTGTCACCCCCCTTATTGCCTTCTCCTTCCATAGCTTGGCCCATCCCTGACGTCCTTCACCCAAACTCAGTGAATTCTCCCTGGGAAGTTAGCTAGAAACTCTAACATTGTCGGAGTTTGTTCTCCCACCTCCAACCACCGTTTCTATTGCGCACCACCACCCGATGTGGATTGCAAAACTTGGCCTGATCTTGAAGACTTACCACTGGAGATTGCCACACGCATTGGCCAACGTGTCTACAAGTGGGCATCACATGCCTCATGCGCCGCACTCCCCCCAAAGTTGCTGTTTCAGCCTTTGTGTCTCTATTCTTTGCCATACTTATCATCTGGGAAATGCCTGGCATCATCAGGTTCCTATGCTTGCTCTTCCATCTTTCCTGCTGCATGTAGAAGCCATTGATGCAATCATGGATGACCAAGTTGTTTTTTCTCTAGAGAGTCCCCTCCGCCGCTACCTTGTTTGTTGGAAAGTTTCCTTAGATTCTGATGCTACATGGATTACTGAGGAGGAGTTTTTTGCTGTCAATCCCACTTTGCTACAGGCTTATCAGCAATCTTCCTTTCCATAGGAGAGTTTTCATTAGCCGGGGGTAAATAACGGAGATCCAATTATTAAAGCTTATTTTAGATGTAGGAAAATGTTAACATAATTGGTTATGATTAGCTTGTTTTAGACTTATCATTAGGTTTGTTTTATTGTGGTTTAAACATTAGTTATTTATTTAGTTATCCTTTAGAATTAGGATGTGTTATTTTTACTGTTAGTAGTTATCTCATAGGCTCTATATATAGCCCATGGGAATTACGGTTATGCATCTTGCCATTGATTAAATAATGAAGTGTCTTTAGATTTCTCCATCTATTCTTCACTCTTCCTCCTTTATTCCCCTTAATTACTACTGGTCCTACATCCTTGAGTTTATTGTAATTAGCAGGACAAGATCATTGATGGGTCTCATAAAGGTCAAGATGCTGCCAATGATGAACAAGAGTGTTGTAATATTGAGTGACCTCCAACTCTCCCTTCTAGAAATCATGAAGGAAACTTTCACTATCAAATAAAATAGCTTTGTTTTTTACCAAAGAATAAGATGCATGGGCTGTTTGCCACACTTAATGTATTGTATTGTATGGCATGAAATTCTCCCTGATCTTGGTGGTCATGGAATTAACCAATCAAGATTGAATCATGCTATTTTCAGAATCCCATGTGCCATATTTTGGGTCATCAAAGCTTGGAGGGGTAGCAGATCCAGTGAGATATTGACCTCTGCCTTGCACAAAAAGCATCACACTAGAGGACCATTGGAGGTAGTTGTGTCCATTTAGACGATGTAGAGTGATGAGAGTAGGGGCTGGTTCACTGGCCACAGGAGTGGTTTTGCTGGATGACCCAGTAGCACATTGAGGGAAGAGAATGAGCTCTAGTTATGGAGCTCTGACTTTCTTGGCCAATGACATTGAGGCCAAAGCCAAACTGAATCATGGTAGGATCAGAATGGCTCTGATACCATTTAGAATTATGAGAATTTCAGAGTTTCTGAATTACTTTGAACCTGATCTGGCTTTTCATATTGAAAAGAGACAAATATATCAACTTAAATGGGGAGAGAGATTCATAATTATGAGGCCTCAAATCCCTTGATACAAGCCTACAACAGTCAACTAATTAAAGCAAATAAATTACAGGGAATCACCAAAAATTAGGAACTATACAAGGAAGGAAATAAAAACAGAGTAACAGCATAATCAAACCCTGAAATCCTGCACCATTAATGCAAGATATCAACAAAAACCATTCTTGGGCCTTCTCCAGTTCTCCCTAATAGCTTAAAATTTTGGGATGATTGGTTCTTGACGTGTACTAGAGTCTTTTTAACCAAATGACTAAGAGTTCAATTCTTGCCACTTCCATTTTCTTAATTAAATAATTTTAGCACAAGGGATGGTGTGTTTTTACTTGGTCCTTGTTGCCCAAAGGGCTTCATGAGGGGGGTTGTGTTAAAGAAATCATTCCTAGGATAACTCCATAAGGCTTAAACTTTTAAGATGAACTGGCTCTTGAAAAAGATATTTAGAGATCAAAAGAGGTAATTTGAGAGGTTTATTATATATTCTCAGGTTTGGTGATAAGAAATAAAAGCCTTAGCAATCAAATATTCTTTATGAAATTAGTGCTTATGCTACTTGGAAAATTTATTTGCATATCTTTTAGATGGGTATTACCACAACTGTTTCACTTAAAGAGCTTCTTTTTCTTAAACGTATTTAAAGTTAATTCCTTAATTTGTACATATTTAAATAAATGCTACTCTAACTAGCTATAGATAATTGAAAGCGACATGCATTTGTCTGGTTTGATGCATACTCTTTTCTTTTGCAGTGGTTTGCCTTCTGGACTCAACTGTTTGCAGCAGAATTTTCCCTGCAATAGCGGTACTGGAAGATGTAAGTACCACTTTAAGCATTTGTCTGCCGTGGTAAGCATTAAAACTGAAAAGGAACAGTAATATCACATATCCTTTATGAATATTGATATTATCAAGCATAAACCAAAACATTTTTACATTTGAAACTCCAATGAGACAAACTTCTAAATCTTTATACTTTCTTTAATTGACATGAAACCTCTGCATATATCTTTTTAAAGTCTGCCATTAGTGTCTCAATATCCAAGTTTCATGCATGCTATGACATTTTTATCCCATCAATAGCTCAGAGGTTTATGGAAAATGATGTAATCAAATAGGATCACATGGCACCAATTGGTGAGAGGAAGAGTCATTTGTGAGTTTAATCCTTTTTCACTATCAAGAGTATAAAGAATTTAGGAAAGTTTTTTTAGGTTAAGAAAAAAGTTACTTGTAGTGCACTCAAAGTAGAGGTTAGGTGTTTTTGTGTGTTTATTTTATTAGTATAAAATAGAGGTGGAGAAATTAGTTTGAAGTGCACACCAACACCATCATTGAGTCTTTGTTTGGTCATTTCCTCTTCTCTTTTTCTCAGCATTCATTTTCCTATATCATTCCTTTTGGCTTCTTGTCAATGTGTTTGTATAGGTGTATTTAAATCAGCTATACTGTATGCTGGGATATGATGAACTTCTGCTTTTATCACTAATCTCCCAAGATCCTCTTGTTATGCACCACTAAGTTATCACTTGCCAAGGGATCTAACTTATCCTTGCTACAAGACTGATAAAGGCACTTCAGTACTCCATTAGTCCATTGCGCCTTATTGATCTGTACCTCTACAGCATAGCATTTGTTTTTCTGAACTCCATTCCAGACATTCATTAGACCTGTCTGAACACCTTTTCAGACCTTTATAACAGAATTCTCTTGGATTTTGAAACCAATTTTCAATGTGTCTATTAATAACTCTGGATTGGGTAGAAATTAAGCCTCTGTTTAGACAGCTTTCTTTTCAAACGCTTTTTCAAGTTTGGATCAATATGATGTGTGGGCTTCTGGGAATGGTTTATATGTGATATATTGTATGCATTGAATGATGAAGAGTAATTTTTCACTTCATTAGTCAACTAAATTTTTATTGATTAGATTCCAGCTCAGCATCACAGACTATAAGACTTCATTGACCAATGAAAGTCTGCTCTTTTGTAAAACATGCAAGAAAATTTCAAACTCTATCTGAAGTTTATTTTGTTAATTGAATTACTTTTTTTCTTTTTTTCCAATTCATTGAAATAGCCCTCTTATATGTTTCTACGCAGATTATGACTTTGCAATCAAGTGTGGCGGTCCTCCGTTTACCTCATCAAATGGAATTGCATATGAAAGTGATAATGAAACACTTGGTCCTGCTACTTATTTTGTTACTGATACAAACCGATGGGCTGTTAGCAATGTTGGATTATTTACTGGGAACAACAATCCTCTATACAAAAGTTTTGTGTCTAATCAGTTCAGTACTGTGGACTCAGAGCTCTTCCAGACTGTACGGCTCTCTGCTTCGTCATTAAGATATTATGGCCTGGGGCTGGAAAATGGGGATTACAACATCACCCTCCAATTCGCAGAGACATCTATTCTAGATACTACTACCACATGGAAAAGTCTTGGAAGACGGGTCTTTGATATATATATCCAGGTACATATGATTTTATCTAAAGGCATTGCTAGATGTTGTAGCTGTAATAGTCTAAGTGTGTGTTTGGAAAAGTAGTATCTCTCCCACATCACGTTTTCACAAAGTAGAAAATTCTTCCTTCTAGGCAGTTGCATTTGGCCAAACGTGATTCTGAGCAGTAATCAACATGTATCCAAACACACTATAAATGGAAGTCACTAACATGCTTAGTGAAGCACCCTGTCTGTCTATCTATATATTAGGTTAAGTGCATGGATTAGTATATATAGTACATGCCCTGCCCACTAATCATTAACTCATTTATCTTAACCTAGCTGTCCCACTCAAACTATTCTCACAATAACAGTATCAGTTGGATACACATAATTGGACTGATTTTCCCTTTTCTTGAACTTTGGGGATGTGTAACAATCCAACATCATGTAAAAGCAACATATGTTCTTGAGTAACATGAGGAGGAGGTTGAACAAATCTACAATAAAAGCTTTAGAAATCTGATCTTATTCATTTTGTCTGTCCACATTTATAATATTCCAACACAAAATTACAAAAACTATAGTTTTTCATTTAAAATTTGCATGTACTTGCACAACGTAAATCTAATAAATAAAATACAACAACAACAACAACAACAACAACAAAGCCTTTTCCCACTAAGTGGGGTCGGCTACATGGATCAATCGACGCCATAAACATCTATCATAAATCATATTTTTAGATAGACCATTTAAATCTAAATCTCTCTTAATAATTTCTCTTATAGTTTTTCTTGGTCTTCCTTTACCTCTAGTTATTGGACTATTCTCCATCTCATCTACTCTCCTAACTGGGGCTTCTATAGGTCTCCTCCCCACATGACCAAACCATCTAAGTCTCGATTCTACCATCTTTTCCACAATAGGAGCGACTTCCACCTTCTCTCTAATGCATTCATTTCTAATTCTATCTCTTCTAGTGTGTCCACTCATCCAACGCAACATTCTCATCTCTGCAACATTTAACTTATTTTCTTGTTGACTTTTTATTGCCCGACACTCAGTTCCATACAACATTGCAGGTCTTATAACTGTGCGGTAGAATTTACCCTTAAGTTTCTATCACAAATAACACCCGAGGCACTCCTCCATTTCATCCACCCCGCTTGAATCCTATGCTTTACATCTTCTTCTATTTCTCCGTTATGTTGTATGATAGATCCAAGATACTTAAATCGTGTGACTTGTGGTAGGATATGTTCTCCAATTTTTACTTCTACGCTAGAAATGGTGTGCCTCTTACTAAACTTACACTCCATATACTCCGTTTTACTTCTACTTAAACGAAATCCATAAGCTTCCAAAGCTAGTCTCCACCTCTCTAACTTCTCATTCATTTCCTCTTTCGATTCTCCAACTAAGACAATATCATCTGCAAAAAGCATGCACTGTGGCACCGGCTCTTGGATATGTTCAGTAAGCACATCCAAGACTAAAGTAAAAAGATAAGGGCTCAGAGTTGACCCTTGATGTAAACCAACAGTTATCGGAAAATCTTCCGTAAGTCCACCTTTTGTTACTACGCTAGTTGTAACCTTATCATACATGTCTTGGATTGCTCGAATATAAGCTATACGAACTCCTTTTTTCTCCAAAGCCTTCCATAGAACCTCTCTTGGCACTCTATCATATGCTTTTTCTAAATCGATAAATACCATGTGTAAATCTCTTTGATTCTCTCGATATCTCTCCATTAATCTTCGCAACAAGTATATTGCTTCCATAGTTGACCTTCCTGGCATAAAACCAAATTGATTCTCCATCACTTGAGTCTCTTTCCTTAACCTTCTCTCAATTACTCTTTCCCATAATTTCATAGTGTGGCTCATGAGTTTAATTCCTCTATAATTTACACAATTTTGAATGTCCCCTTTACTCTTATAAATAGGGATTAAGGTACTTTTCCTCCACTCGTCTGACATTCTTTTAGATCTCATAATTTCATTAAATAACTTTGTGAGCCAACTTATGCCTTTCACTCCTAAACCCTTCCATACTTCAATGGGTATATTATCCGGTCCAACTGCTCTGCCATTCTCCATTCGTTGTAATGCTTCTTTTACCTCTACCTCACGAATCCTACGATAAAAAGTATAATTTTGATCCTCTTCTCTAATGTCTAGTCTATCCGATTGCAATAAAATCTCATGCCCTTCATTAAAAAGCCTATGAAAATAATCCTTCCACCGTTCTCTGATATCTTGTTCCGTTACTAACACTTTCCCTTCTTCATCCTTGATGCATTTCACTTGGTCCACATCTCTTGTTTTTCTTTCCCTACTTTTAGCTAGCTTATAAATACTTCTTTCTCCAACTTTAGTACCTAAAGATTGGTATAATCCATCAAATGCCCTTGCTTTCGCTTCACTCACTGCCTTCTTAGTGTCTTTTCTTGCTACTTTATATTTTTCCCAATTTTCATTACTCTTACATAATGACCACACTTTGTAACACTCTCTTTTAACTTTAATCTTATTTTGTACACTCGCATCCCACCACCAAGATTCTTTATCCCTAGGTCCAAAACCCTTTGATTCACCTAATATTTCCCTTGCTATCTTCCTAATTTCTTTAGCCATTCCATTCCACATATCATTAGCACTTCCTTGTATTTCCCAAGATCCTTCCTCCACAATCCGTCTCTGCAAATTCCTTTCTTTATCCCCCTTTTGTTGCCACCACTTAGTTCTTAACACCCTATTTTCGCCTTTGTTTTTTACTCTCCTCTTAACTCTTACATCCATAACCAAAACTCTATGCTGAGTAGTTAAACTCTCTCCAGGGATAACTTTGCAATCTATACAAAGTTTTCTATCTGATTTCTTTATAAGAAAGAAATCAATTTGAGAACATACCCTTCCACTTTTATACGTGATAAGGTGTTCCTCACGCTTTCTAAAACAAGTGTTAGCTAATATAAGATCAAACGCTAATGAGAAATCTAGAATAGTTTTACCCTCTGCATTTGCTTCCCCTATGCCATGTCCTCCATGAACACCCTCGTACCCTGAAGATACCCTTCCCACATGACCATTTAAATCTCCTCCTAAAAGAATCTTTTCTCCGAATGGTATTTCTTGAACTAAACATTCTAAATCCTCCCAAAACTTTACCTTGTGATATTCTTCTAGCCCTACTTGTGGTGCATAAGCACTAATAACATTAAAGATTTCCTTTTCTACTACAAACTTTAATGCAATGATTCTATCTCCTAACCTTTTTACATCCACTATCGCATTTTTCCAAAACTTATCTACAATTATACCTACTCCATTTCTAAATTTAGCCTTACCAGTATACCAAAGTTTAAAACCTGAAGTGTCTAATTCTTTCGCTTTTTCTCCTACCCATTTAGTTTCTTGTAAACACATAAAATTAATCCTCCTCCTAATTATAGTATCTACTATTTCCATAGACTTACCCGTAAGTGTACCTATATTCCAAGTGCCAAAACGAATCCTACTCTCATGAACTAGCTTCTTTAGCCACATTCGTTCACGAAAATGTGGGAACCTTTGCTTATTTTTCACTACATCCAGGCGTCGATGCAGCGGCTCTTGCTCACTTCTCACTGTACCCGAGCTATACAGCGCGTTACTTACAGGCAACGACCTAGCTTTACGTTTAATATATCGATTGTCCATGTCATAAAGATTCGACAAAGTTTTACGTTGGCTGTCGACTGCCTAACACAACCCTCCTCTTTTTCCCGGGCTTGGGACCGGCTATGAAAAATAATTTACATGAAAGTTCATCATAGGCAGAGTTAAATCTAATAAATAAAATATGTGTAAGAAATATCAAGGGCCTTCAGTTAACAACCTAACTTTTTGAGTTGAAATTACAATTTACATGGTATCAAATCAAAGCCTCTAGTGACCAAGTTTTCTAGAGTTCAATCTTTGTCACCTCATTATTTACAAGTGAATGAAATTTCAAGCACAAGATATGGTAGACTTGTGCTTTGTCCACATTTTAAGCCTGAAAGGCTTTCACATGTGGGGGTGTGTTAGAAATATCAAGGGCTTTCACAAAACAGCTTAAGCTTTTGCATTGAAATGATCCTTGACATGATGCATGACATTTTTCTTTCCAAAGCCACTACGTACTTGAATTATTGCACTGCATATTAATCATAGTCCTTTGGCTTAGTAATTAATGTATTGTATCTTTTAATTCTAGAGGAATCTTACTAATTTTTTATTAGAGGAAGATGTAAGAGTATTTGAAATTACAAACTTTTGTCATGGTTCCTATTTGAAAACTTTTCTCTTTCCTTTTTCCCCATATTCTTGCCTCCTTCTTCATTTGTTTCTTTTTCTTTTTTCCCATTCTAGGGGAATCGGGTTTTGAAGGATTTTGACATAAAAAAGGAAGCTGGGGGGGCCTCTTTTAGAGCTGTCAGAAAGGAATTTCGGGTTCATGTGTCAGAAAACTATCTTGAGATCCATCTCTTTTGGGCTGGAAAGGGGACTTGCTGCATACCAGCTCAAGGTACTTATGGTCCTCTGATTTCAGCAATCAGTGCTACTCCAGGTAAAACTTTATAAAATAATTCAGCCGTCCAGAAGTTCAATTACTGATTTTCCAAAAACAAAAATGGCGATGTATGACCTTGATGTGGTTTGCTTATGTGTTGTATAGATTTCACACCCACTGTCAGTAACAAACCTCCAACCGGTAAAAAGAACAGAACAGGTCTGATTGTGGGAATTGTTGTTGGTATTGGAGTTGTAAGCTTTCTGTCTGTTCTTGTGGTTTTCTGTACCATTCAGAGAAGAAAGCACCATGGAGATGGAGATGAAGGTAAAGAAAAACTGCTGACACACACGCGCGCCCACACACACACACACATATATATTATGTACAGTATGATTATCTGACTCTTTAAATTGTAACTGCACATATTCATAAATGTCATTTCAGATTATAATCAGTGCCTAGTCAAGCTGCAATTTGTTAAGATCAGATGTGACATGACATACATTAATTTGTGTTTGTCCACAATGACAGGACATTTGCCATTTTCATCATAGCATCTTCTATCTGTGTGGGTTTTGCATCTAAAACATAACCAAAAGATTAAAAGAAACTCGAGTTGTATTCAACTTGATAGTCCAAGTATAGAGTTTTTGCTACCTGATTTCTTTTCTTCAATCTTAAATAATGTAGGTATAAGAGTGTAAGTTTTTTCTACTAGATTTCTTAGAAAATGAGGTATCAGCCCCAGATTAGACTCGACCAGTTTCTCTTTTTCAAACCATAACCTTATTCATGTTTAATTTGCAGAGCTTTTAGGTATCGATACAAAGCCATACACTTTCAGCTATTCTGAGTTAAAGAATGCTACAGATGACTTCAATCTTGGCAACAAGCTTGGAGAGGGAGGTTTTGGACCTGTTTATAAGGTGAATTTTCTGTGAAGGGATTTGGGATGACAGTTGCTTTGCATGTCACTGCTTCATCATTGTCAACGTTGATTTATTAGGGGTGTACAAATAAAAATTTTTGGGGTTTATTATGCTAAAGAAAAAAAATTTAATTTATGCTATTAGACAACACGTCCTAAAGCCAGAGCTCTAGCCTTTATTTAAGAGAATAACTGTTTTCCTTTTTGTATACCAGGGAACACTTAATGATGGAAGAGTAATTGCTGTGAAACAACTATCTGTAAGATCTCATCAAGGAAAGAGCCAGTTCATAGCTGAGATTGCTACTATATCTGCCGTGCAACATCGGAACCTTGTTAAATTATATGGATGTTGCATTGAAGGAAATAAAAGACTTCTTGTCTATGAGTATCTAGAAAACAAGAGTCTTGATCAAGCATTATTTGGTATGGTGATGTCATCTTTTCTATTTCTTGTGTGTGTTTGCGTGCCTGTGTATGTTTGAATGCTTATCTGCCTTTGCTTTTATTCCTCTTGCTTATTCTTAGCATGTGTTGCTCGTATGTGCCAGGAAATTGTTTAACCCTCACCTGGCCCACACACTATGATATCTGCATGGGTGTAGCGAGAGGTTTAGCTTATCTTCATGAAGAGTCACGGCTCCGTATTGTCCACCGTGATATTAAGGCTAGTAATATTCTGCTTGATCATGAGCTTGTCCCTAAAATATCTGATTTTGGTTTGGCCAAATTATATGATGATAAGAAGACCCATATGAGCACCCGTGTGGCTGGGACAATGTAAGTCACTAAGACTTAATTGCCTTGTTCTTTTAGGTTACATAAATTTTATATACGTTTTATTTGTTTATGCTAATGCTTGCATATTTTTGTTTTGATTGATTCCAAACTACCAATAGTGGATATCTTGCTCCAGAATATGCCATGCGTGGGCACCTTACAGAGAAAGCAGATGTGTTTTCCTTTGGTGTTTTGGCCCTAGAGATAGTTAGTGGGAGGCCAAATTCTGATTCAAGCTTGGAAGGGGAGAAGATGTATCTTCTAGAATGGGTATGAGTACTACCTCTCTGTTTCCTGAGATTGTTAGGATGCATTTGGTTTCTAAAAACATTTTCAGTTTTCACTCCCTATTTTTATTTGCAAGTTTTCATTATTTAGAAAATTTTTTTTTTTTTAGTTAAAAATTTGTTCATCTTTGTTATTAAATTGACTCAAATGACCATAAATTTTTCTTTATATTTTACTTTGACCAACAATAAGTGGGCAGGTTCATACAGTTAGAGAGCAATAGGAATGCACAGTTTCTTACAAAATTACAAAAATGCCACCAGTTGTTTTGCAGGAATTTTGAAAATCTCTTTTAGAAGTTTCGATGAGCAACCAACTAAGGTGGAAAATTCTCCTCCATAACCTAGCTATTGAGGTTAAAGAACCATCCTACTTAACACCATTGAGCAACTCATACCGCTCAATGTGAGACTTTCACATTCTATACAAATTTTGGTTTCCATCAATTAGCGGCTCATGGAAAATTGACATCTTGACAGTTACACTCTGTGACACTTTACTCTGCTTTCCACTTATCAAAACTCTCTGCTGATAGCCCTTTCCAAAGCGCTGACTATTAGATTTGATACCAATTAATGAGCATCCAAGTGAGATGAGAAATCCTACCCCAAAAGCTATATATTAAGGTGTGAGAACCTCTTTACTTAAATACCCTATTGAGCAATCTATGCTTCTCAATGTGAGACTTTAGCATCTCATCTTACTTTGTCTCAATCAACTGCCACCCTTAGAAAGTCAATATCTAAATGGCTACATTCTGTGGCACTTCACTTGATCTTTTGCCAATCAAAACCCTCCACAAGTAGCCTTTTCCAAAATTGCTGACCAGCAACTTTGACACCAATTGATAGGCAGAACCCTTCTCCAAAAGCTAGTTGTTGAGGTGAAAGAACCACCCTACCTAAGTATTTCATTGAGCAACTCACACTACTCAATGTGAGATTTTGGCAACCAATACTACCTTAGTTTCCATCAAGTTTCCTATTTCCAACCTATTTTAGATAATGTTCGTAGAAAATATTTCCTCATAAACTCTACCAATCACATTTTCACTCATGTTTTCTATTTTTAGTGAAATTGAAAAAGCAGAAATTCAAGGTTTAATTATTTTTTGAACTTGCTTTATTGAATAATAATAGTCAAATATATATAGGTAAAGGTGCAACAAATTTTGCCACTCAAATCCCAATAGTTGTTGATGATAAAGTTTAAATTAAAGCTAATGATAAAATATTTGAAAAATTTCTCCTAACTTAAACAAAACACTTGAAATGATTTCATCCCAATAGCCTAAACAAAACGGCAAAAATATAGGGAACAAAATTGAAAATATATAATATAAATTAATAACTAACACTAATTACAAAATAAAGTCACATTTAGATAATGTGATCTCCAACACTCCTCAAGTTGGATATTCCAACCTGGAGCTCTTCTAGCATTGCCAGCTATCTTCTCTGGGACCAGTTCTTGCTTGAGCAAGGGTACCAAAACCCACAACCTTTTCTGTAGTGCTCTGGTCCTTGTTTCCAAGTAGTTTTTGTGATAATTCCCATTGCTCTTTGGTAAAAGGATTGGCCTTAATCTGAGTTGTTGCTTCATTGTTCACAATTAATTCATGGGTCTCATCTCTTTGTTTCCCATGTATTTTCCAACATGTATCTTTATTATGGCCACCTCGTTGACAATGGTCACACCAAGGTCTCTTTCATGTTCCTCCCTGATTTTGGGCTCCATAAGTCATAAGAGCTGACCCTTCTGGTGTGTTATTAGTGGTATGATCAGCCATCATTATTTTCTTTAGGCTTTCTTCTCTTCAAACTTCAGAGAAGGCTGCCCTGATTGTGGGTAAGGGCTTGGTCCCAAGGATTCTTCCTTTGACTGCATCCAAATCCTTCTTGAGACCTGACAAAAACTTGGAACATTCTTTCCTGTTCTTGGAATTTGTTAAACTTTAATTTATCTTGAGCACATTCCCATACAATATCATCAAACATGTCTAATTGTCTCCAACATTGATTGACAGTAATGCTACTGAGTAACACTTAACTCATCTTGTTGGAGATCGTGAATAGCTTCCTTTATCTGGAACAGTTCTGATGTTTTCTCATTGTCAAATTATGTTTCCTTCACTTCATCCCATATTTCCTTAGCAGTGGCACAGAACATAAAATCCTGTCCAATCTCCAGGCTTATAGTGTTGATGAGCCATGACATCACCATTTGATTCTCAGCTTTCCATTTTTTGTACTGAAGATCATCAATGGAAGGTGGAGAAGTGGCTCAGTCAAGTAGTCATCCTTACCTTTGCCATGGATGAACATGAGGACAGATTGTGACTGCTGTAAATAGTTCTCTCCGTTGAGCCTGTGGCAGGTGATGGGTAAGCCAGAGTTGTCTGTAGAAGGAACGCCTTCTCTGTAAGAGAGTGCAGTATTAGAGGTGCTGCTGTTCTCAGATTCCATTATGAGAAGATGGCTGGTAGTGAAGATCAGAAGATTGGCAGAAAGATGTAATTGTGACTGGGCTTGTCACAGAAAGGTGCCAATATGTGACAGGAATATTTAGGCAAAGGCTTGAGTTTAATTTTCAGGCCACTAAAGGCTCTATGTAAAAATTTAAGGTTTAATTATCCTTTGAACTTGCTTTATTAAATAAAAATAGTCAAACATACATTAGAAAAAGAGGCAACAAACCTTGCCACTCATTCCAACAATTGTTAACAATAAAGCTTAAATTAATGATAAAATATTTGAAAATTTCTATTATCTAAGACTCCTATTTTATCCTAACAGCCCAAACAAACTGGCTAAGATATAGGGAACAAAACTGAAAATATAAAATACAAATTAATAACTAATGTTAATTGAAAAATAAAGTCACGTTTAGATAACATGATCTCCAATAGAAAACAACAGTCGAGGAAATCATAGACTTAGTTTCCCAAAGAATTTTCTCAAAGAATTGAATAAGCACTGGTCTATTACAATTTACGTTGCACCTAGCATTTATCTTCACTGTATTTTGGATATGTAGTTATAATCCAAAGTGCAAACACTACCATTTTGCTAATGCGATCAATGAGTTAGAATCATATCTCATTCATCTTTTTACTAAAAGAGAAAACATTCTGCTTTATGTTCCAACCTCAATATATATGTGCGTGTCTGTGTATGAGCCTTAGCTTAACTAGTTTTAATGATTTCTGGTTCCACAGGCTTGGCAGCTGCATGAAAACAACTGTGTAGTTGAACTGGTAGATCCTAAACTATCATCAGATTTCAATGAGGAAGAAGTTAAAAGAATTTTAGGGATATCTCTTCTGTGCACTCAATCATCACCATTGTTAAGGCCACCGATGTCCCGTGTTGTGGCAATGCTTGCTGGAGATATTGAAGTGCCTACTGTAACTTCAAGGCCCGGATACTTGACAGACTGGAAATTTGATGATGTGAGTAGCTTCATGACTGGCTGGGCAACAAAGGGATCAAATGCAAGTCAATCTAACTCATCAGCAAGTACCAGCATATTGAGTGGTGCAAACTAATCACCTGTAGATGCTTCTTTTTTTTTTTTGATAAACACCTGTAGATGCTTCTTAACCCATCCTTTATCACACTCTTGGTGAAGGTAGTTAAGAATTGATTGATGATGTTTTCTTTTTGGTTCCCAACTCGTGAATAATATAACCAAGAGAATGATATTGTGCTCCTAAAATTTTGTTTTCAATTTTCTTTTTCTTAATCTGCATCGTTTTTATTATAACCTCTACTTTCTCATGTGTTGTTAACTCTTTTGGCCTCTTTATCTGTAACGTCGTCTTTTGTTGGCGTGTAAATAAAAAATTGCCACTCTCATCCAATATCTTTGAAATGGATTCTTCTCTTTTCCCTGAGTGAATTACTGCGTGGTCAGTGATAGATTATTCGGCCATTCTCTTCTTTTTCTTCCTCTCGTGTTTTGCACTGCCTATATATATCTGCTTGGGTAGGTAAATGAAGTGTTATTACCGGGATCCTCTGCAAAGCAAGGGTTTACGTACTGATTTTATACACCAATCAATGGCTTGAACATTTAGTTTAATTCCTTTTATTTATCTCTGGATTTATGCTTGGAACCTGAATGAAAAACAACTGTAAAATTGAGTTTGTCAGTTTGATCAAGATTGAAGTCAAATAGTCAATGAGAATAACTTTATTAGGTTTCCAGATTTTTTTTCCCTTAATGTTCTCTACTAATTTCCTAGTAGTTCTTAAATAACCTTTTGATCTTGGCCTCATGTGCAATGTTAGTATTTAAGTTAATCTTCATTCTTTAATTAGTTGCAGAAATTTGCTTCTTGTTTCAGTCTGTCGTAAGGATAGCTACTACCCTTCTCTGCTTCAGAATGAGACAGATTGAGTTCTCTGGGTCTTAGAGGGTAGAATGATATTGCATATTCACTTTGTCAAAATATCACCCTCTTTTCACTTTATTATGAGATTGAGTAAATTAACAATTAGGTCCATGAATCAGTGAATGCACAAGTTAATAAATTTATACTCATTAATTTTTGAATACTAAAGCTAAATTCGCATGGCAATTTAAGAATTAAATTGTTAGTTTACTCTTTGGAAATGCTCCTTTGAACTGAAAGTCTGCCTCTTCTGTTTCTTACACATGATCGAGAATATGGCATGGAGCAGAGACCAAATTTGAGTTTAACCAATCTAGGCATCTCAAAATAGTAAGAAGTCTTCCTCACATGGTTCTTTTGGGAATTAACATTGCAATAATCCTAGATTTAGGAATAAAAATTTATGCTACAGTAGGCGTGATCAATTGGAGGGGACATGGTAGTATTTGCCTTTACACATGCACCTGTAAACGATAGGGCAGGACTCGGCAGTGGAGCACTTGAAGCTCACTATCACCCTCTTGCATGGGAAGCATGCCCCGCATGCATGGGAGCAGTCAGGCAAGCTCGACCCATATGGGTACACCATCTCCTCCTACAAATTACAAGTGACTTTTGTCAAAAATTAACTCAAAATTTTAAGTTGTGTAAATAAAATACATAAACGGTTTTATTATAATATCTATTAAATGCTGGAGCCCATAAATAATTTTAATTAATCTTTAACACCCCCTCTTATTTGAAAGTTATTTGGCTTCACAGAACTCAACTCTAAAATACTTAATAATAGAAATTTTGATATTATGTTAAAAGATCACTTAAACTTTGAGTTTAAACTACTAAAGAATTATTTGGATAGTGTCTTTGTTATGCAGGAGACAAATTAGTTCAGATACAATAAGATATATAATCAAACTGTTGGAGACAAACCTTTCTTTCTCTAGTTGCAGCATTCTGTTCCTGGAGGCCTACAAATGTATCTGCAAAATGGGAAAAAAGGATATAAAATATATGCCCTAATACCCTATTGAGCAGTAAGATCTCATTTTATCACGATGTTTTGTATATTGCATCATGTAGCATGAAAATTCAAGATACTAAAAAATGTAAGAAAAAAGTAGACCGAAAGGCTCCTTGGACTATCCAAAGTGGTATCTGTTATATGAAATTGAAGTGACAATATTATTATGCCATTAATATTTACTTACATGCATACACTTACATATTGATATAGATAACATTTAGTATGCATACACTTATGATAGAGAAAAAATTAGAGTAACTGATTGAAACTGCAGGAGACAACACTAACCATGATTACCTATCACTCTGAGGCTCCAACCATGAGAAAGTACCACAAAGAAAATCAAAAGTAGGAAAGATTTGTGGATTCCAAGCCAAAAAATCTTCATATTTTGCAGCAGCTAGACAAAAGCACTATGCAGGATTATTGTATTCGATGTATAGGTGAAGAAGTGAGGAGGTTCTTATAAATGTGCAGTGATAGGTACATCTGCGGTATTTCACATGATCCACGGCCATGTTTTGAAAGTTTCACAGGTTTTGGTGAGTCATCCAAAATTAAATAAAACTATACATTATTACCAAGAAAGATATTGATGAACTTCAATTATAACTTGCTGCTTTGTTTGATAATTATTGTACTCAAACTCAGTTTTTTGGCAAAGCACATTGGCTTGTCCACTGCTACTTTCACGGCGTCACCTATCACCAGGAGAAAGAGAGTAAAAAGGACGAGGAGAAAGGTTATTTTAATTGAGGGAATTGAAGGAAATTTATTTGGAAGTTCTAGGGGAAAAAAATAGTGACAAATATTTATAGATATTAAAAAAAATATCCTTTTGCTTAGGATATGAAAATTCAATCTCTAATCAAGAAGATAGATCTAATTCCAAGTTAGATTTTAAATATTTTATAAAAAATTGTTGAGTTTCGAATTGAAATGAGTTCACAAGATTATACTGATTGAGTCTACTTAAAAAAATTTTCAAAAATTAAAAAAGGACGAGAAACAATGGGAAGGGTAGCATTGAAGAGGGTCACTGACATGGGCGTGAAGATCAGGTCTTTGGAATGAATGAAGTGTAGTTTTAAGTTGTTTCTTCCATGCTTTAATGGAATGGGTAGATTTGTCTCTTTTGAATCTCACTGCTTGACATTTCTGCCCCTTTATTCCATGTGTCTCGCAAGGAAATGAACCTAACTAGGAAGGATTTTTCAAGAAGGCCGTCTCATTCATTAATAATTACTCTCAGCGGCAACCATTGTTGTCGGCTGCTGCCAGTGTTAAGATTGTTCAATACTAAATTAAATCGATTAAATCAATCTAAATTATAAAAGATGGAACCAAATCAAGGCAAGAAGGTCCAAATCAATTTTTAATATATTAAAACCGAATGTTAGTGTGATTGTCAATATTCAATAGTTTAGTTAGGTTTTAATTGAATAAATGAAACCAAAGTTTTATATAATTTTATTATTATTATTATCAAAAATAATGTTAGTATTGTTGAATTATTGACTAAAAATTTGGGATTCATTATTTAGTATACAATTATAGTTTTAAACTTTTTAAGAGTATTTTGTATAATTTTAGGCCTTATAAATATTAAAAAAAAGAAATACATGTAAATTTAGAGATTTTGATAATATAAACTTAGATGAAAAATTTTATTATAAATATAAACCAATCAAATCAAACTTGAATTAAACTAACTTTACACAAAACTAAATAAATTTCCACTTTTAGTAAATCAACTTTTCAATTCGTTCAAAATCAAATTGAATTGAATATATCAACATCCCTAATTATCACTACTATTATTATGGCTTTTGTTATTATTAATATTATCGTTATCTCCACCTCTATTTTACTATTATTGTTATTATTGACAAAAAATATTATTGAGTTATAGTTTATTATTAAATTTTTATAATAAAAAATAATAAAGGGTATTTTGAAAAATAATTTATGATTTTTAAAAAATATTGTAATTGAATCAAGCATATCAATGTCTTTTAAAAATGTCTTGAAATATTTCCTAAAGTAATTTGAGCAAAGCAAACAATTTTAGCATTTTCATAGAAATTCCCAGAAATAAAAAATCTATCCTTGTATCGAACATCTTCTAAAAATTTTCTACTTATTACTCATTAGTCTTTGCCAGATAAACATAAGATAAATGTTCATGTTCCAATGATTAACGAACAACAAATAAAAAATTTTTAAAAAATAAATTGTATAAGAATAAAATTCAAAAATAACAAATAATTGAAACATCTATTATTCTTTAAATATATATATATATATATATATATATATGTCATCTCTTAAATTTACCAGCTTCTCAATCTACAAAGCCTACAAATTAAGTTGGATTCGAGCTATTGGAAAAGTACTATAATGGAAGACAAAGTCCAATTATAGCATAGAGGAAGCCATGCATGGTATATTGGCCACTCACTGTCCATTACCATTAGAGAAGGGAGAAAAAAAAAAAAAAAAGAGACTAATTACATGTTCATACTCAATAAAACTCATATGTGCACTGTCACACTTTCGCTTTTTCAAACATCCCTGGAGTTCTTGTTCGAATTGTTCTTCTCTTTCTCTCACCGACATTCATTCACTGAGCCCACAATCCGGTCGCAGCAGATTTCAAATTAATTGAAGGTGAATGTCACAACACTAAGCTCAAATTGACTCACTTGCTGAAAGAAAATTGGTTAACTTGTATATAATTCTCTAAATTTTGAGTTATGTATAAATAATTTTTTAATATTTAAAACTTAATACTAATTTTTTTAAAATTTGTAAATTTGTACAAATAACTAATTTACTATTAGTTTATTATTTCACTAATAGAGTGTGACATGTTAAAAGAATTATTTGTATATAACTTAAAATTTTAAAAAATTATTTATATAAAAAACAAAATCTTAAAAAAATTATTATCATTAATGTATCACACTTAATTAATAAAATAATAAATTAATTAATGGAAGAGAGTTAACGACAAAAATTTAAAAATTTAAGAAAATTAATTATTAAATTTTAAAAATAAAAGAATTATTTATATATAACTTAAACTTTAAGAAGATTTTATACAATTTATCCGGAAAAATTTTCTCAAAGTTCAGCAATTAGCGAGTGGGCCTATACTCATCAATCTTGAGCCCTAAACCAAAGTGCCGGACATGTGCCATGAATTTTACAGATACAGTGGGGGTTGAGTAAGGATCCGGTGTGTTCCGAGATCCATAATATAGAGTAATCTATCGTCAATATTATTTTGTTATTAAAAAAAAAACAGAATGCCACAAAAACTATGTCTAAATATCAGAAACCGGGAAATTAAAAGTATTAAATGCTTGAAATCCGCTTCTGAAGACGAGAATAGATGTGAATGGCGCGTTTAATCTGATAGCTTATGGATTTGATTACCCACATCACAAAATTGGGTGTTTGGTGTTGTGTTGTGTTCTCAGCTCTGACTCAGTTTGAAAGTACTGTCTTGTTGCAACTGCATTTGTCTACCTTTGCTGCTTGCATCCTTATAAATGGAGTTCATATCAATAAGATTTTAATCACATGACATAAGCCACCAAAAAACCTTGAGTTTGAATCCCGTTTTTCAACCCAAGAAAATTTAATTTAATGGGTTTCTTAAAAGCTTCTATTTTTCTTCTTACTCTGTCCTTCATCATCATTCTCCATTCCCACAAACTCGTTTCAGCAGACCAAAGCTTGATGCAAAAAGAATGTCAAAACACACAGGTACTAATGCAGTATGAGAATTATTTATTATTTACTTATGTAACAATATTATTATTGAATATTGAATTTCGATATTTTTCTTGCATTGGGTACCCTGTATATGCCTGCAATGCCTCAAATCTGATCCAAATTCAGAAGTCACCAACACAAAAGGCATAGCCAGCATTCTGATGAACTGCCTCAGCATTGAAGCTGACACACTATCAGGCAACATGTCGGACCTCGAATCTTCTGTAAGAGACCACACTAGGAAGACAGTTTTCCAAGAGCGCGTCGAAGATTATGCCTCTGCCAAAGACGACCTTGATTCTGCCAAGGTGGCTTTGATGAACAACAACGTCAGTGAAGCTCTGAGGTGTGTGTTCAAGGCTGCGAAGGCTAACGTTGCTTCTCATGAGGCAATCATAACGCACGCATTTAGGATTCCCAAGGAGAAAAGTGTTTTTTATAGGACGATGGTTTATGACGAGCTGTCAGAAGCTGCCAGGAGAATAATAATTGGAAGCCTTTGAGATTAATTGACCATGAATTATAATCATGGCTTTATGAATAAAATGACCCCCATTATTTTATTTTATTTTATTTTTCCTTTCTTTCTTTTACATATTTGGTGAATGTGATTCTGATGGATCCCGAATTGAAGGCAACCCTACCTGCATAGTCGTTCTTGGAATGGATCTGCTTGGCTCCTTAGAAAATCTGGAGAATCTGTTTGGTTCCTTAGAAAATCTTAATTACCCAACTACATATGAATCAGATCAGGCCATCACAGAAGGGAGTTCTGAATTTTGATTAAAACTGGTTTCATGCTGATTGAAGCTTTGTTACTGCACTTGGTTGGATTTCAAATTTTCAACCATGCTGCTCAGTCACATACAGTGAAGTATAGTAGATACGCCTAAAAGCTTTATCAAATATAATTTTCTGTGGAAAAAAAAAGAGTAAATAAATGCAGCATTAAAGGAGAATGAGACTACTAATTAATTAATTTCTCTGTCCTGTATTATGAGATCCAATACTTGAACTCTAAATGTTCAAGGCTTTAATTAGGTCATTACTTTTTACAAACCATAACTCCTTAACTAACCCATTTTAATTATCTTTACTTCTCAATATCACCCTCTTCAAACCAAGCAAAATGGCTCCTACTCTTCTTCGTGTTTGCTTCTGACTGTCTCTCTCTCATCCATCCGACTCGTTTCTTCAGATGGAACCCTAATTTACAGCCAATGCCCCAACTCTGAATCAGCCACCATCTGCATGCAATGCCTGAACTCCAACGCCAGCGCAGGGAAAGCCGACTGGAAAGGCAGAGTCACCGTCCTCATAGACTGTCGGAGCAGCCAAGTTGATTTCTTGGAGGCCCCCATGAGAGAATTGGCCTCAAACGAAACAGACCCAAAACTAAAGATCTTATGCCATGACTTTGCTGATGGGTATATATGTGTCTGCGATGAAGGAGCTATTAGAAGCAAAAGCTGCTTTAATGAACGGAAAAATATGTGAGGCTTTGAAGGGTTTGCATGCAAGGAGCTATGACGTTTCATTTTCCTTGTTATGTGAAAGCCTATATGTGAGTACGTGAAACAGCACTTCCCTGAAACGTTTATGCCGGAATTGATAAGCCTTATTTCGTATAATACTGTTTATGAGCAGCTACCCGAGGCTGCTAGCAGAATCATTGAGAGGCTTTGAGAGATGATAGATATATTGTGGATTAGTCGGCGTGTGTGTTTTTGCATCTTCGAGTTGTTTGATCCGAGAATGTAATTGCTTAATATTATTCGGTATTGGCTAGTTAAAAGGAAACAAGCCAGCCTCTTTCTTTTTGCACCAATATTTATATAAAAATTAAATAATATTTATTACGGCTAGCTTCCACATTTGGTAATTTTTAAGGCGCGTCTCTCACATTGTGATAATGCATTTAAAGCAATAAAATTTTCTTTGGTGATAGACCGAAAGTTTGACCGTGGGTGGTAAATACATTTTTCAGTCGTTTGGTCAATCTCTGAATTTTCTCTTCAAGATACACCCACTTGGCCTAATATATTTAGGATTTTATTTTTAAAATATCTATTAAAAAATTGAAACTATACTGAAAAAAGAGATCATTATCCCCTGACTTTAACAACTGAATTAGGTCCTATAAGTTCATGGCCTTTTTTATTATGAAAATATTTTTTAAAAATATTCAAAAAGAAGAGAGTAAATTTTAGGTGGTTAATCTATATTTTTAAATTAGAATATAAATGCAAATTATAAATGGTAATGAGAGTTTGAAATCTTAACCATGCATCTTAAAATTTGTATATAACCATTAAAAAATGTTTACACAAATCTCAAAACAAATCAAAGGACTTAGAATGTTAGCCCTCAATAATACAATCCAATACTGAGGTTATTGCATATTGTCTCACAAATTTAGGCCCAAATTGGTTTGTTGTAAGATAAAGAAATTTCCGTATTTTGTATGCAATGATCATTATTTATTAAAATAATGTTTATTTTTTATTATTTTTAAATATAAAAATTAGTTTATATCTTACCCATTTATTTTTTATATTTTTTCCCTTTATATCATTTAATCAAATGGGGTAATACATCCTGGACAAGCTTATTTGATAAATTGAATCTCACTTAAATTTATCTAATCTAGCACTCACTGATTAGCTAATCACTTGAAAATTAAGGTTAAAATGTACATAAGTTATGAATTTTGAATTATACGTAGAAAATTTTCTCACTTTTAAAAGTTAATAACAAACTCCTTGGATTTTCAATTTTATATAAAAGATTTTTTTTCGTGGGTGATTTTGTTAAATTCCTAACAGAACTCTGATATGAAACTAATTAAGATATTTTTAATCTTAGTTGGCCCTAGTCCTCTCTCTCTCTGCAGATGCAATCTCTCGTCTCCCTATTTGCTCCTCTCTCCTCTATCTTCACCTCCAAGCTCTGCTCTGCTTTTAACTCTTAAACGCAGAGCAAAATCAACTAGAGAAGAAAAAAAGGCTAAAATTTTTGCAGTAAAAACAGGAAGACACCAAGAGGTTGGTCACAAGAGCCTCTTGCAGAGTGATGCTCTGTACCAGTTACTCACCAAATCGAAGCCCTTTCTTTTTTAATCCCAAAAAAACATCAATGGAAATTGACTTGTTTCTTCTTATTTGGTTATAAGAATTATTGACCTTAATAAAAAAAAATCTTGGGCTATGATGTTGTAGTATATACTGAAAGCCAATGTTTACCCGAAATCTGACTTTACTACATTCAAGAATCAACCCATTAATCTTCTTATATCATTCAAACCAACACTTGCCTAATGCTTCAAAAACATAATTGTTGACGCTGATACATGATAGACAACGCACAATACTTAAAAACTGCATTGGATTAAAATTCTACTTGTTTTTGTTCCAGATACTGGCCATGGACATTAACAGGGAGAACTACGAATTGGGTCGTCCAACAATTGAGAAAGGTGGTGTTGCCCACAAAATTGATTTCAGAGAAGGCCCTGCCCTTCTTGTTCTTGACGAACTGGTTAAAGATGTAAGCTTTTTCCATCTCTCGGCGTGAATTTTTTAAGAAATTAAAACTATTCCAAAAACAACGAAGGAAAGAAAATGAATTAAATTAAAGTTTGTAAAGAGAGGAGAGATTGGATCAGCAATTATCGAGAGAGAGAGAGAAAGAGAGGAGAGACCAAGGAGAGAGTGAAGAGAAGAGCGAGAAAATATGACCAGGTGTGAACTAAAATTTATAAAAATTTAGTCAACATGTCATGTGAAGGTTTTCCAAATAATTTAATAGAATTATTAAAAAAAGGGTTTTTTATAAAATTAAAAGTTTAAAAAATTGATCTACCGTTTAAAAAAAATTAGGTCTATTTTAACCAAAAATTAACATAGAATTTACTCATTAATTACACTAATTAAGAATTCGGTTAAGAAATATATATTAATTTTTTTATATTTTGATTCATAAAATTGATGCATTAACTCCACTTTTTTCTTAATTTATTAATGACAAAGTTATTTTTTATATCACTTATTAATTGTATTTAATTTTTTTATTATCATGAATTGATGATTATAAAATAATTGACGTAGTTCAAATTATAAAGCAATTTACATAATTAAAGTAACTTTTAAAAAATTGACGAATAATAAGTATGCTCTTAACCTATACATTTTTAAATAGAATTTATCTTATGTATACTCTTTGCTTTGTAAAAACGCAATGACATAGATGACTGGTGATAGTACAGGCTCTAAATGAGTTGATTGAATTTTAATATAATTCAACTTGTTCATTTTAAATAGAATGAGTACGAATACATGGGCAAGTTTTAATCAAATCAAAAATAAAAAATTGTAATAATAAGCATGTCAAATCCTAACAATTTAGGAATAGTATTAAAAAGATTATATAATATACACACACACTTATATACGTATATAAAATCAAATTAAAAGAAGTGTCAGGAATTTTTAAAACATAGTTCACAAAAATAGTGTTTTAGTTGATATTTCACAGGTTTCAATAAAACTTAATAGCTCATATTTTAACTGCTAATTAGAGTTTAATTAAAATATGTGTTGGATTTAATTACCATATAATTATTGAATAAAATTTGAGTATATAATATCCCAATAAACTATTAATTAATCTATATTTTATAAAACAAACTTATACAATTAATATGAGCCCATAAATAAGATTTTTCAATGTGTATTTGAAAAGATTTTATAAAAATATGTATTATAATGTTTTAAGGACGGGTACTTTTTTGTGTTTATCGATAATAAAGGTATATGTGAATATAATATGTTTATGTTTAAAACAATATTTTATTACTAACTAAATTGTTCTTAAGTTTAATGAGCTCTACATCAATTTTTCAAGCTCACTTGTTAACAAGTCGATCAAGCTCATTCATTGGATATATGAACCAAGCTTTAGGTAATTCACGAACAATTCAGTTCATTTACACTCCTATTATTATATATGTATTGATTTGTACCATAATATTCTACCACTGTTTGAAAAGTATACTAATTTTAATTAACGGTGTTGGCTACTCATAAGTAATTTATTGATAAATTATTAAAAGGGTCATCACATATATTCTTAAACATGTTTTCATTTAAACCAAAACTTACTCACAACAAGAATGATCATGACCCTCAAGTGCAGGAGGAGCTCTATAAAATTAGGCCTTTGTACTTCAAAGCCTAATCAACAAATGAAATAGAAGAGAATTAGTGATAATTAAGAAACAAAATGGTGAAGATCATTATTAATTATAACAATGATTACGGCGCAAGCAGTGGTGCAACTTCAAGCCAATGATCAATATCCTTCCCATTTTGTCAAACACTTTTCTTCTTCAAAACTTGTTTTTAGTGATCCTTTAAGCGACGAGAAGCCCAGTAAAATACAACTAGAATGCGGGAGAAAGTGTACCAATCGTTGTTGGGGAATTAAGAGGTTTCTTCCTAGGCTTAAGGATTGCTTTGAGAGATGCATGATGGAATGCGTAAAAAGAAAAATTAACTCGTCATGACTTTCACAATGCAGCAAAAAAACAATATATTATACCAGAAAAGTACTGGTTATGGAATTTTCTTTCTTACTTGTCGTCGTCATCATCATCATCTCATGTTTGTGATTTGAAACATCAACATTTTTATTTATGGTTTATTATTTTGATAGATACTGCAGTTTATTTCTTTCTAGTCTGAAAGTGGTGATTTAAATTGTGTCATTGTTTTGTTTCACTATAATTAAGTTAATTATATCATAATTTTTGTCGACCTGATTAATTTTAAGAGAGATTATAATTACTCACCTTGATTTTTTGCCCTCATTTATAATATTCCCAAATCTATATAAAAGAAAATTCCAACTGACCCTTTATCTATTAATTTAACTCCATTGCAATAAGCCTCGATATATCCCAAATCATATGTTTAATCAGTGTTTTAATTAAGACCCAACCGACCCGGCGAAGCAGATAATATGGGTCACCAACAATTAGCCCAAATTAACTCGGTCAAAACAGGGAAAATTGATATGACCAAGAAAAAAAAAAAAAGCCCTGGCTTGGATATAGAAAACAAGCTAGGTTAATTTCTTTTTTTAAAAAAATAAAAAGAAGTCAAAAGGCTTGAAACTTATATATACATGTGACTATGTCATACTTACCTTTAGCTCAGATATGAATTTTTTATTGAGTATTTTAGTTCAAAGTTATAAGTTTAAATGTAATTTCTGTAATGTAACATATATTAAATAAATAATTACTATATAATTAATATTAAAAAGATGATATTTTTATTATTAAAATTTTTTTCGTTTTATATCTTGGATAATTTAATGATGTTCAATATTGTTGAAATTATAATAACACTATACTATTATATCACGTAAAATAACGATACAACAAATGAGTACTTTGTACTTGTCAATCAACACTGTCGTTTTAATGCACGCTCTTTTGCTTAAGTTAACACAGCGCTGTATTGGGTTTTTGACACTGCTGCTACAGGGCAAAAACATTTAGCTATAATGTCCAACTATAAAAATTAATAATGAAAATATTTATGTATTTTTTTTAAATAGGAACACGGCTCACTTCTCATTTCATTAAATTTCTTTAAAAAAATTATTGGAAGCGAAATATGGCATTCCACAACTCTTTTTTAATGAAATATCACTTATATATAAAATATTATAGAATATGAAATAACAATGTACCAAGAGTTTTCTAAGTTTTTCCATCCCTCCAAGAAGCCGGTTTTAGTTTCTTTGTTTACCTCTTCCAGTTGGTAATTGCTTCAAAGCACCAAAGGAGTTGTGGATTTGTAATTAAGCAACCCTGCTGAAACAGAAACAGTTTCTTTTTTAGCATTTAGAATATTCACTTAAAGGCCACACTTTATAATTGGTTCAAACAACCAATGAATATATTTTAGGAAAAATAAATCATAACAAATATATAATTTTCTAATAATAATATCATAAGTGTATGTTTTTACAAATAATATATAATTTTTACAACTCATTATCAAATAATTAATTTTTTTTTTAAAATGTTATACAATATAATTTTGTTGAAATATTTAATTACAAAGATATAAAAACTAAATGCGGAAATATGTTCATCATTATCAACCCCAGAGTCTTGAGGAACAATTTTCATTTTTCTTTTATTGGTCATTGACTTGTAGATTATTGCTAAATCTGTTCTTAAATGTGTGTGTGTGCGAGAGAGAGAGAGAGAAAGAGAGAGAGAATACGTGGCAAGGGATATGGCGTATGTAGGAAATTTAGTATTGGAAAAATAACATCATCTAAAACTTTATTCATCACTATATAATCAGTGATCATATAACACAACAGAACTACTATAAAAATCAGAGCATAAAGCGGGGTTTCATACTCCCCGAGTGACTAGATTTAGTATTTGGATGATGTTAAGAACAAGACAATAGGAGCTTGATGCTATCACCAAGAAAACCAACATCATTGCGAAACAGTTATCCTACTGAGCATTCATGATGCAATCGTCACTTAGAATGCGTCTCAACTGATGAAAGGCTCTCCCTATACTCGATCCTATATGGAAGCACGAACCATTTTAATTTCTACAACGGACTGAAACAGACTTGGACATTAGGAAGTTAGCTTCAAACAGAGGGAGTCCATGTCAACTTCAGATAGCTCATCTAGGTCTCTGGTCATTGGTTCTTTGACAAACAATATTACAAGGAAAAGCTAGTACTTCCCCAGGATTCGAGGAGCTCCATGACAGACCGTATGAGCTATTCCAAGTTTCCAACCACCTCATTCTTGCCCATGAGAACTCATGCACTGATAATGGATGAGAACAGTCATATACAGATGACGAATAAAGCAACTCTTCTCACTTCACTGGACGCACGCCAATGGTTCTAACACGGAATTGGTATTGGGGCATAGATCCATCATCATCATCTTCATCTTCACTAGAATCATCTTCAACACTGTCCCAACGTGCATAGTCTAGAGCTGAGTGTCCTTTTGGTTTTGGAATTGATTGCCATCCTTTGGAATGTTTCTCAAATGATTCCTTTTCTGGTGCTTCAGACGCAAGAGCTTCTTCTGCAGAGGACTTTTTATGCGTAATTTGGTCTTTTTCCTGTTCTGACGATAACTTAGCATCTGTTTCAAGAGCAGCAAATGCAGTGTTGATAGTAGCCTTCCCAAGCTCATCCTTCTTATCTCCCTCAACATTGAAAGTTACTGCATATTTCTTTCCAGTTGCTTCTTTATCACCCTTTTTTAGTATTACCTCTTCTTTGTCATCTCCCTGTTCTTCTAACTCCTCTTCTGACTCTGGTATTGGAGCAAGTGACTTTCCTTGAGCAGGAAAAGAACAATTTCTTATCGATAGCTGAGAAAGCACTTCATTTACAAAATTTATTCTAAACAATTTCTTATTAGATCTGTGCTCTGCAAGAATGCAGGGGTAGTTGAGTTTTTCCCTCTCATTTCGCACTTCAAATAATGATGATCAACATAAAAAATTCAATGCAATCACAAAACACTATTTCTTATTAATCTAAATAATGATGATCAACATAAAAAGTTCAATGGCACTTAAACCAACTTGTGTTCTCACGTAACTCAATGTTCCTAATGAAATTAAACCATACATTATAGGCCTCGTATTCATTTAGCATCTTTAGTTCAACAAAAACCAATAATGTCAATAATACACCCAATCAAAGAGACTTCTAAACTAAGAATTGCAAGGGAAAAGACACAAAAAGAATAATGTATACAAGTGACTATCATATTGGATCAGAAAGAACAGGGCAGGGAAAATAAAAGCATAAGTCTTTTTGAAAAAAAAAAAAAGGTGTCAAAATTATCCTAATTCTATGAACTCCTAAAATATAATTCAGTCAGAGCCACAGATACACAGCAATACATGTGGTTTAGACTTTAAAGGAGGCATACGATGCTTCACCTCTGTACCTTGAGACTGTTAAAGACCAGCTGAGTACTGCATGCAAGTGCAATTAAAAAAATAGAGCTAAAGAGATAACAGCCTACCAATTGTGTCTTCAAGCGAGCTTGTAGATTTTGATAGACCTCTGATGACGGATTCAACTCTAAGAGTCTGTTGACATCAAAAAGTGCTGAATGGTATTCCTTCAGGGTTACTAGTGTTTGAGCTCGCAACATCAGTGCTCCGCTGTGCTTGTGATCGAGCTCAAGCACTGAAGTACATTCTTCTGCTGCCTGAGATTGTAGTGACAACAGTTAATTACATCTCACAAACAAATTAGACTGGATATCATACAGAAACAGCTTGCAATAAAACAGAAAAAGAGAAAGTTAACAAGCATGACTTAACAGATGAGAAAATCTATATATATATCTGTAGAAGCCGCTCCGTGAACAAGCCGTATATTGTGCGACTTCCATAGGTCTGCATGCTGGTATACTATTTCCTGCATTGTTTATCCATGTATTATTTATGTACATTTTTAAAAATTCTTTTTATGGGGCCCACGGGACATTTTTTTAAATTTCCAGGTATGTTCTAGTTAAACATACATGTAATTGTGTTTCTAATGTTTATAACACAAGTGCAACTGAACCCCGACATCCAACAATCCTGAGACTGATAATTCAACTGTACGAAGGAATCATAACATTGGAAGTGTGTTCCAACAATGAACTCAGGTATCTTACTCCAGAGCAGGATTGCTAAAAGTACACTGAATTCTACAATATTCATTTACAATAACTGATGTTTCGACGTCTGACTACTAGCAGAACCTGAAAACATAACTGATGCTAAAACAGAAGAACTTGCACTTATAAGAAACAACAACAACAAAGCTTTTTCAGTGGGCCGCTACATGGATCAACCATGCCACAGAATCCTATTATAAATTATATTTTTAAAAAAATTATTTAAGTCTAAATCTTTTTTAATAGTTGGTCCTATAATTTTTCTTAATCTTGCAACAACTTGCACTTATAAGAAAAAACCGTAAAAATTTAAGACAGCAAATCCATCACCAGATGATAAAACAGTTAACATTAGGGGCAGAAATTTCCCATTAAAAAAGTATACTAATACCAACCTTATTGAAATCGTGCAGCTTTAGATAACAAGCAGCCCGATTGCTATGCAAAGCGATCTTCTGGGCCTTGGTCTTAGCCATCCTAATAGCCCCGGTGTAGAACCCTAGCGCCTCTTCGTACCGTCCGTCACGGTACATCATGTGGGCGCGTTCGATCCTGTTTGATGGTGAAGTTGCCATGACGCTGATCAAAAATCGATCTAAACCATCCAGATAAAATATTCACAGAAAGGATTGCAATCACACTAGGTTTAAACTTTGGAGGAAGCAGACACCGGAGTCCGAAGCGCTTGGAGCAAGCAATAATGGCGATGATGATTAAGAATCAAGACACGCGTTCATTGCGGTAAATTATTTGTGTTTTTGACTCAATTGCACTTCATCCATTGATGGTGATATGCATATGGTATATAATATTGATAATATATAATATATTTTATGTAATAAATATTATATATATTATATAAAATAGATATGATATATTATTTTTTATATACAATAAATATAATATATTAATAATATGTTTAATAAAAATTTAATAATAGTGAATAATTTAAAACTTTTGTTATTAAATACTTATCACTAAATTGTAAAAAAAATTCTTTATATATTAACAAATTAAAATAAATAACAATATTTTATCATTATCATATGATTTCCGTTTTGATCATCACATTTTTTGTCAAGAAAAATATATTATTATTCCACTATTTGATTTTATTGTCTCCTTCCAAACATAAGATCAGAGCTTCTCATACGAGATTTATTGTTGAAAACAGGTACTTATTTGCTGTCTCTAATTTTGATGGATTTGGATAGATTCCACAGCTGTAATAATATTATTTGTCGTCAAAGGAAAGGCACAAAATATGGAAATATGTCAATGATTTTTTTACTTTATTTTTTTAATTCTAGTTGCAGCCCTCTCAATCAATTATCTTATTTCTAATAATAAAATATTGTAAAACAATTAAATAAAAGCCAAATTTTAAATTGCATTAATATGTATGCCCAAACATAATAATAAGGCAAAGAAAATCTTATTATGTGCGAGCTTTGATATTTATTTTACACAAACTAAGTGTGTTTTTGGATTTGAGTTGTACAAATTTAATTTTGGATTAATTTGATTTGTAAATTTAATTTTGGTTAAAAGTAAATTTACATTATCATGATTTATGTTTAAAAATTTTTATTTGAAAAATAATTTTAAAAGAATTGATATATTTATCAAAATCACTTTTAAATGTGTAATTATTAGAAAGTGTATAAATTTTATGTTACTTTGTTTGATTTATCTTTATTATTCACTAGCTATTTTCCCCTGCAAATTGCAGGGTCAGAAGGGGAAAAAACTTGTGAACAGTATATGTCCGTACATATATGAACACAAAAATAATAGTTGACACGTAGCCCCGTGTAGAATTATACTATAGATGCTTATCTACAGTGCGATTTGTCCAAACTTTATATAATAAATGATTTCATTAATTTTTAAATAAAACTTAATAAACAATACAAATGTTATAATGATTTGTTTTTTTTTTTTTTACTTTTGGTACTAGTATTAGAATAATAAAAAATATATGCATGCTGTTTAAGCTTTTCAAACGAAGTGCATGATTTGAATTAAAAAAAATCACAATTCAAATAAAATACACTATGATGAATAATTAAGTGCATAATATTAACACAATTACTAATTAAAGTATTTGACTAAATGTTAAATAAAAAGCATAAACAAGAAATATTGTTTACAATGCAATACAATTTAAAATATAATTACCAATTATTCTGCATATGCTTTAATAAGCTTTATAATATGATCTTAGATAGATTCTCAAATATGATTTATTTTTTATGAAAAAACTATGTTCAGACTTGGCATTGAGTTTGAAACAACACAGGACCTATTTGATTTTTTGTTTTTAGAATAAGTTTTTATTTTTAAGAAAATAAAAAAATTATTGGATAATATGCTTTTAATATAGTATTTTGTAAAATATAAAAATAAAATTGTGTTTTCATAAATAAAAAAATTTGAACATTTTTTAGATGTTTTGTTAATTTTTACTTTGCAAAATTAAGGAAAAGACAAAACACGGTGATTTCTCATAATAATGATTCAAATAAATTTTTTAATCTATTTGTTTAAAAAAATATCTATTTTAAAAACATTAAAATCATAATAGAATCAAATAAGTCCATAATCATCATAATATCCTTCAAGTGTGTTAATCCATTGTTGCACTTACTATTTGAACTTAAGTTTTGAATTTGGGCGAGTGGCGTAAAATTTCAACCTTATTTTTCCATACCTTAAAAGTTTTTTTAGTACAAGTCAAACTTGAGTGATAATGATTGAATACCTTATTTTAATTTTTAAATCTAGATTATGATAAGCACCATTGCCATGAAAGCCACATTAAATAAGAATAGTACATAACAAAATGACACTTTTTTAAGTAAATGTTATGCTTATGATAAATATCGTTGTCCATTAAACTCTGTCATCGTAGTAACTACAAGATATGCTTTTATAATTTAAAATGGGTAAGTTTAGGAATTTAGTACATAAGCACAAAGTTTAATAGTACCCAACATCAATATTGTGGCAAAAGCACAAAAGAGCAAGTTTATTGAAATTTCATTCGCTTCCTAATTCCATTTAGTCTAAAAAGTTCTTTTTCGAAGCCCTTATCTCCACAAAATACATGACCCATGAAAGTTCATAAAATCTAAATTCACCCAATAACCTAATAATCTTGATTATCTTGATCTTTCATAAGCTAGACGAATTACCCTATGCATAGTTATTCAAACACTAATCAAATCAAGCATAGGTAAATACTTTTAATAAGAGAAAAGAGAAGATGAATGAGGCAAGGATTACCATTTTAGAGCATAAACTAACTTTTGAAAAGCATGAACAATTAGATTTGTGATAGCAAAAGGCAAAAGCACATTGAATGCACGAAAACGCATTAAATGACATTTCAAGCAGGAAAATAGAGTAAAATTCACTGAAATTGAAAAGTTACCCGAAAGGGTAGAGAACCAAAAGAGATCCTGCAATTGTATGAAACGTGGAGCAAAGAAATGAGCAACGATTGATAAAGAAAATGAATGATGAAAGAAAAAAACTCAATGACAACTTCAATATTTCTCATTTTATGTTTGTAAATATTTACTCTTATTTGGGGAATTTTCTAGGAATTAGTTACTATGTATTAATCAAACCTTAAGCATTTTTTTGCAAACTTTCAAGCAAAAAAGTGAATAAAAGTAAATTATTTATTTATTTTTTTATCTCATAATAATATGCCTATTGCTCTTAGGCAATCTTTGACTATTGTCTCAAGGTTCAAAAACTCTTATAATTTAAGAAAGTATTTAGACATTACCTTTAGTAAAGGCTCAAGCTCTACCCAAGCTTGGCAATATATTGTGGAAAAAATCCAATAACATCTTGCTTGGTGGAAAATGAACTATTTGTCTACGATTGGCTATATAATTTTAGTTGAATATGTTATTAGTACTATTTTTATCTACTATATGCTTGTGTCTAAAATCCCTATTAAAATTTGTAATCAACTTAATATACTATAGAGGGATTTTATTGGGGACAGCAAATGACAGAAACATATTAAATGCATAAAAACCCATTAAATGACATTTCAAACGACAAAATAAAAAAGAAAAGAAAGTCATTAAAAGACAAAAAAAGGCAAAGAAACCAAAAGATATCTTGTAGTAGCATGAATTGTAAAGCAAAGAAATGAGCAATGGTTAGCAGAGAAGATGAATGATGAACAAAAAACTCAATGACAAAAAAATCAATGTTTTTTATGTTTGCATTGGTAGCAAGGGTCTCAATATTTCTTATCTTATGTTTATTTATGATTTATTCTTATTTAGAGAAGCTTCTATAGATCAATTTATTAATCATGCCTTGGCTATTTTTTCCAACATTTTAAGCCAACAAGTGAATAAAGGTAAATCTTCCAATTTTTTCTCTTATAATGTGCCTATTACTTTTAGACAATCTTTGGCTATTGCCTATAGGTTTAAAAACTCTTGTAATTGAGGAAAATATTTGGATATCCTCCTTAATAAAGACTTAAGCCCTACTTAGGCTTTTTATTATATTGTAAAAAAAGTTCAACAACATCTTGTTGGGTGGAAATTGAATTATTTGTCTATTGTTAGCCACATAACTTTAGCTAAACGTATGATTAATGCTATTCCCATATACCTTATGCTTGTATCTAAAATTCCCATCGAAATTTGTAATCAAGTTAATAGATTACAAAGGAATTTTATTTGGGATAGCAAATGACAAAAACATATTGAATGTACAAAGCCCATTAAATGACATTTCAAGGGGAAAGATTAGAAAAAGAAAATTCACTCAAAATTGAAGAGTAACAAAAAAGGTAGAGGAATTGAAAGATATCTTGCAATAGCATGAAGAATAAAGCAAAGAAATGAATAACAATTGGTAGAGAAGATGAATGATGAATTAAAAAATTCAAAGACAACAAAAAATCAATATGTTATGCTTGCGTTGGTAGCAAGGGCCTCAATATTTCTCATCTTATATTTGTGGATGATTTACTCTTATTTAGGGAAGCTTCTATGGATTGGTCATTATGTATTAATTACACTTTGGATCTTTTTTGCAAACTTATAGGCTAAGAAGTGAATAAAAGTAAATCTTCTTTTTTTTCTTGTTCTCTTGCAATGTGTCTATTGCTCTTAAACAATATTTGGCTACTATCCCTGCATTAAAAAAACTCTTGCAATTTAGGGAAGTATTTGGGCATTCCCCTTAGTAAAGGCTTAAACTCTACTTAGGCTTTTCAATATATTGTGGGAAAGTATATTAACATCTTGTTAAGTGAAAAATGAATTGTTTGTCTATGGTCATTTGAGATCACGAAGCTAATTTTAAGAAAATTCATCTTGTTGGTGGAATAATATATGTAAGTCCAAGTGGCAGGGGGTTAGGGCTTCCTTAAACTAGATATTATGAATAGAGCTTATATTGCCAAGCTAACATGGAAGCTTTCCTTGAATTCTAGGGAGTTATGGTGTCAAGTGCTTCACAATAAATACCTGAATAATAATAGTAGAGTCAAGGAATTTATATTTAATAATGGGGATTCCCAACTTTGAAAGTTTATATGCCCTTAAAAAAACCTTACTAATAAAGATGAAGTGTAGCAAGTTAGAAATGGTTATGTCATTAACTTTTTCACTAATAAATGGGTTAATTTTGGAATAAAGCTCACTAAGTATTGTTACAGTAATATGAAGCATCATGTTCTGACCTTTAAGGTTAAGAGTGGGTGATCCCTTGTGGAAATTGAGACTTTAATAGATTGACGAATTTTCTTTCTACCAAAGTTGTTAATAAACTCCTTCCTATTATCCTTCCTCACAACTCTCACAGAGTTGATTTTGTTTTCTAGGCAAGGGAACCCTTAATTGTTTTTTTAATTAGAAGTGCCTATTATTTCCTTGTAGATGTGCCATCTCAACATGAGCCCTCAACTTGGGATCTGATTTGGAAATGGAAAGGTTTTGAATGCATTTG
Source organism: Erythrophleum ivorense (assembly GCA_026724425.1). Taxonomy (NCBI): domain Eukaryota; kingdom Viridiplantae; phylum Streptophyta; class Magnoliopsida; order Fabales; family Fabaceae; genus Erythrophleum; species Erythrophleum ivorense. The sequence goes on along the minus strand of JAIUCV010000627.1, from coordinate 271,964 downwards.
TTACTTTATTTGGCTTGTTCTAAATGATAAACTTCATACAAACAAAGAAAGAAATGGCTACAACATCTCTGTACAATATTGTGCTTCCTGTCTAAGGGTTGCTGAGGACATGCTTCTTACTCCCAAAGATTGTAGGTATGCTCAATTTGTTTGAAAAAAATTTAGTGAAGCCTAACTTCAAAATCTATTTTTTTACTAGTGAATTAAAGGATTGGGTTCACAGTAATCTTACTCAGGAGTTGGATGTGACTATAGTGTTCCTTCGACTATTACTTGGGGATTTAAGGTTTGGCTACTTTGGAAATGGAGAAATGGAAGTATATTTGATGATAACTTTTCCAAGCCTTTAGACCCTACCTTTCTTGTGTTGAAGGTGAGAGACGAGCTCATTTTGAACCCCCATGCAAGATTGAAAATTAATGTCTTGCTACAAAATTTGGAGCATACACATTAAAGATTGCTAAGTTCTAAATGGGGTAAGATCCACTGTGATGGCGCTGTAGGGAGTAACAGTAGCAACACAAGTTATGGTAGCTTACTTAAAAACAACAATGGCAAATGGGTGAGGTATAAGTTGGCATTTGGGTTCTTGCACCACTTTTATGACAAAGCTTTGGGGGATTAAAAAAGGATTATCTATCGTGTAAGAGGTTGGCTTTTGCTTTATGGAAGTGGAGACAAATTACAAAGCTATTGTGGACTTGATCTACTTCTTGAGAACATCATCTTATATCTAGGTTCTCAATAATGTAATGTAATCTCTTTAGAGGAATTGGGAGATGAAAGTCAAGTATAGTCCTTGGTCTATTGATAAGCCAATTGATGCTCTGACTCATATTAGTGCTTTTCAAGTTGAGGTTTTGAGAATGTGGATCTCTACTCTTACGAGTATCTTTAATCTTCTTATAGATGATGTGTTGGGATTTTCCATAGCCTCTCATTTAGCTTCTTTTTAGTGTTTTCATTTTGACTTAGGCATTGTTATTTACCAAAAAATTTAAAAATCAATGAACACAAAAAAATCAACAAACCAAAGAGGAAGGCAAAAGTACAAAGATGGGGGGTAAAATTGAAAAAAAACCATTGGCTAGAATTTAATTTGCCATCAACGAAGTTCACCATTGCAGAAGTATAAAATTTTTTTTTGGTGCAAATGGGAATTTGGAATTATGACATAGTTTGGGAGAAAATATCAATGCAAAATCAAATGAGCTCCTTTTTTTGGGCATATTCACACTATTAGACTACAAACAAGTATCTAAGATGACAAACATCAATGTAAATAGGCTTTATAAGAACTAAACAAGCTTTTAAATGAAACAAATAAAGATTTTGTTTTTTGATATAGATAAAGGAAAAAAAAATAGTTGTTTTTAAAAGTATAATATTTGATTGGGTTGAAAAGATTTTATAAAGCTGGCCTAGAAACCTCTCTAACAATTATTTATCATTTTAATCAAGCTAAATTGTATATAACCTTTTTGAATTTTGAGTCATGTGTAAATAGTTTAACTTTTAAAATTTGACAATAAATTCCTCTAAATTTTCACATTTATGCAAAAAATTTTTTTATTATTAGTTAATTCGTTATTTTAATAATGGAATGTGATATCTTTAAAGATTATCTATATTTAACCTAAAATTTAGAAAAATAATTTATACATAAATCAAAATTTACACGAGTTATTTATACAAAAAATAAAATTTATAATATTTATTGTCACTGACGTATTACGTTTTATTAATGAAATAACAAATTAATTAACAGTAATGAATTATTTATATAAATTTAAAAAATTATAGGAGTTTATTATAAAATTTTAAAAGTTAAAGGTTATTTATATTTGTTCCATAATTCAAGAAGGATTTTGCATAATTTAGCCTTTTAATTATAACCAATCATTTTTTATTTTTGTGAAATTATAATCGGTAATTTGACTAGTCTTGAAAGTGGATAATCTCACAAGATGGATAACACCATATGCTTCACTTATTACTATATTGTGATGCAATAATTTCAATTTAACCACCTACTCGGTGCAATTTTTAAAATTTTGTAGTTAATTAATTAGTATTAGTTAACTCATTCAATTAAAATTTATCTCTTTAGATCTTTTCATTAATTGTTGCCAAAAACAAAATAAATTAAAAAAGAGACCAATTTTACGTGACAAAAGGAAACTATAAAGCTGAAAAGGAAAAACGGAAAGAAGGAAATCCATATAATTAAAATCCCCCTTCTGCCTGCTTTTCCTTTGCCACCCTTCTCTGTAAACCCTAATTTGAAAATTCATATAATGCTTCTTATTCTTCGATTTTCTGCTTAGTCAGAGTAATTCCACCCCTCTCTCTCTCTCTTGCAAAGGGAGCTTCTTGATTTTGATTTTGGGATCAGTGCTTGCTGATTGAATTTGTATCGCACTTATCGAATTCTTCTCGGACGCTGAAAGGTAATGTTTTTAGATTTATATCATTATCATTGTACGCATTCAAATTCCAGTTTTGCTTTTGTACTCGAGTTATTTTTTGAAGAAAAATGTGGGGGAAATTAGGGTTTCGATTGACGGTTAAATTTTATGTTTTCGTGGTGCCCATGAACTGAACGGCAGTACAATGAAATTAGGATCCCAAGACGGTGTTGGTGACTGGAATTCTCAGCTCACTAACTCGCGTTTTTCTTCTTTTTAATTTAATAATGATTAGGGACCATGTCAGGTTGCGTCCATATTCTAAATCTCAAATGGGTATTCTATGAAAACCTTGGTTTGTCTGTTCGAATGGTAAGTTGTTTACTTCTGTTCACAAAGTGCCTCAAGTTTTCATGTTGTTACTGATTGCTTAATGTGGAGGAACATAAACTGATTTTTGGCATAATCTGTTGTATTGTTGAAATTATGTGTAATTTCCTTGACTAATATATGTTAGAAAGGATATTTCTAGGGAAGGAGTTTGATATGTGTAACTAAGGATGAGATAGTGAATTTGAAGAAGCCTTTTAGACAAGTTAATTCTGTGAATGCTGATCATACACAATCACAGAGAGTTTTTTTGATATTCATTGTTAGTCTCACATCCCTTACCCAACAAGCTCCTCTGCCGATAAAGGATAAAAGAAAGAGAAAGAGTATATAATAGTTAAACATACAAGTTTTTCTTCTTTTTTGGTGTTTTTATGTATTATAGAAGAGAAAAAAAAGTCAAGAAAATTAGTGAAGCAAATAATCAAAATTTTCCTCCCTTCTTGTTTTATGCCTGTTGACACAGTCTTCATGTTATCATGAGCTGATATAAGCTATGAAATAGGGATAATAGTCATTGTTATCAGCTTTCCTAAATAATTAGCAGCCTTATGACACTTGCTTTCCATATTAGATAGTTTGCAGAGAAAATGGCATTGGAGTTCAATTTTTTAGGAGAAGTAAAAATGATCTTCCTCTTTCCTACATCTCTAATAGGAACAAAAATATTAAAATTGATGACTTTTGGATTTTTTTTTTCATCTTTTTTCCTGTTGGTTTCATGTGATTATCATTTTTTATGACATAAAACAAAGTAATGGTGTTGTGAAGTGATGTATGTAATCTACCGAAGACTTCAGCTGCAATAGTTAGCATTTGCCAGCAAGGCATTTGTTACATCTGGGGATTGAAAAAATTAGTCAGTATAAATGTGGCTTGGATAAGATGGTTTACGTAGTGCATTCACTTTTTTGTCTCAAATGTTATTGTAGCTATATTTCTGTCTAGATTGCAATAACATGTTTTAGTTCTGTAGTAATCATTTATGGATAATTCAACGATGCCATTCATATAATTTCTCTTTCTCTTATTGGAAGCTTCAGAGGCTCAAACACTTGTCTTTCTCAATTAGAAAAGCTTCCAATTGCATTATTGTACCCTGTATCCGTCGATAGAATATAAAGCCATGTTTTCCTTGGGTACTGCTACTAACTTTCCATTGATTGTTGAACACTTGAACTAATTACTTAGTTACCTGATATGTGAGAACTAAGCCACGAATCTCATCTTTCTCATTGTGAATTTATTTCTATGCATATTTATAGAACTATTATGTGGAAGAATTAAATTATGAAGAAGCTTGAGTTAGGAAGAACTGTAGAAATGAAATTGCACAAAATTATCATGTGTTAGAAATTGAGGGGTGCATAGGCTGGCTGGGAAAATTCACTGCATTTGCTTATGAAATTATTTTCTTAATCCTCAGAGACTTGGTGATACAATTTGATTGTTTCTTTTATGTGGTGGCAAGCATGAGCTTGTTCTCTGTTGGGATTATGGAGAACTTGTCATGAGAGACAGTTGTAATTTAAAACAGTGGAAATTTCTGTTTGAAAAGGAACTTCTCTTTTGTACAGGTTTTTTATTGGATGGTGTTTTACAACTTGTTACATTTCACGCTATACTTTTCCATATGCCTTTGTGATTCTTTCTTGCTCATTTAGAACTTAGAGTTTTTTATTTCCCAGTGTCTTGTTTGGTATGTTAATGTTGTAACACGAAATGGTGAAGTTCTGTAACTAATAGGAAAGAGGAAAGTTATGCTGAGCTCACATTGCTTGTAAGGAACTTTTTTTATTAATAATATTATATTACTTGATTTTCCTAATTGTTGATCCTTATCTTGTGATACTGTCCCATTAGATATAAAATCTTACAAACTAATTCAGAAGAGGAAGTAAGATGTAACATGTGATATGTTGCATATGAGTACTTTGGGTGCATTAAAAATTTTAACTTTGATGATGGACAACTTTATTTGTGGCGCATAAATTGGTATAAAGAGCTCAAATTATGCTTGATTGCTGATGTTAATGTTAGACATACTTCATGGTTGTAAACTTCCTAATGTTGACACTTGAGAGTGTTTGATGTGGACATTAAAGGGAACTAATCATAATGGCTTTAAGAGATCATATCTGGATGGTCATTTAAACAGAGGGACCGCCGTTCTCTTATACCAAAATTGGCTGTCCAAGAACTGACCATATGTCAACCTGTCATTTTTCAAATGACCTTGAACTCTTGATTATAAGAAAATTCTTGAAGTCAGTCATCTATAGTTTTATATCAAAATGTCTGTTGATAAAAGATAAAGAAGTGTGAGGGATAGTATGCTAGCATTATGTTTTACTGACATCGTTAGGGATATATATATATATATATTTTTGGTGCTGCATGTTACTTAATTGTTTCACATTATTGTAATTAATGGACAGGGAACAACTGGATTTTCATTCTTGGTCATCACATCGTGACATTACATACATATACAACAATCTGAAGTCAATTTAATCATCTGTCAACTTATGGCTGGATTTTTGCCTGTTGATGTCTCTCAAAATGGAAGATATCAAGGTGATTTTCAAGGATACCCTGAAGAGATGCTAGAGGATGGTCCTGGTTGGTACTTTTCTAGGAAGGAGATTGAAGAAAATTCACCGTCCAAACGAGATGGTATAGATTGGAAGAAAGAGACTTACTTACGCAAATCATACTGCACATTTCTACAAGATTTAGGCATGAGACTTAAAGTGTGAGTTTTTCTGTCTTTTTAAACAATATTCAGTTGTCTATCTCAGATGCATTGGGTATTTGTATGGTTAGCTGACGACTTATAATACCTTGTAGTTTCTTTCTTTTCTCTCTTTGGTCAACTGAGATAAATAAGTATATATGGGCAGTGGCACTCTTTATTTAAATGCTTAATCGAACTTTTTTTTTTAATTGATATTGTTGGTGAGAATGGAGAAGAAAAGATTTGCAACGGTGGAAGACAGGGAATCATTAAATTACTGTTCAATTCCTATTTTTTCTTACTTAGCAGAAGCCAGCCAGCCATGCTTCCTTTTAATTGTTGCTTTTACTTTTTAATCTAATAATTAGAAAGAGTGGGACAGCGTTGTTCTGCTTGAAGCTTATTTAGTCCATTACACTGATTAGTAGACTAGTGGGACACCATTGCTTGAATTGAAATTAGAGGGATTGAATTGTTTTGATGAGCTGACTAGAGGGACCAAAAGTCCAATTGAAGCCTAAATTATGCAGAAGGTAGGGCTACATTAGCAGTGTTTTATTTCTTTACAGGAGCAGTGGAGAGAGCTTGCTCTTGGCATATCCAGAATTATCTGTAATTCTGTATATGTTTATGTTGCTGATAAATTAGCCGAAATATGTCATGTTTATTGCTAATCATATTTAAAAAAAAAATAGTAATGAAGATCTGTAACTTAATTCATCATGATATTGATCACTTGACTCGATTCTGATTTTATTGTGATGCAGACCTCAGGTAACCATTGCTACAGCAATAATTTTTTGTCATCGATTCTTCCTTCGTCATTCCCTTGCAAGGAACGATAGGAGGGTGAGTCTGTATTTGGTTATTATAACTTGCATGTTGTCTTTGTTGTATCTGTGTGAACTTTAAGTAAAAATCTCTTCTTTTAATGTAATTCAATAAGCCCAGGTAGTGAAATACATTTATTGACTGGTATAGCATCATGCATTCACCCTTCATCAGAATCAAGGACATTGTTTATAGAACCTTCTGTTTTGAAAATTCTACTTCATCATAAGCAATCTGCCCTCAAAAGCAATGGCATTCTTAAAAAATGAAATGTCTCTTTGGATCCATATCTATTGAGGCAATATTGTAAAATTTCCAAAGTAAACCAACGTTAGCTAGACATGAGAAGAATCTAGATATAAATGAATAACACTTGCAGAAACTATGTATATTCTATTGTGCTTTCTTCCTCTTTTTCATTGCCTGGCTTACCAATTGACTTTGATAATAAATGCATCCCTTATTTCTATTTCAGTGAATCAATTAATTATATTCCCTTTTAGATCAGTAACTTGTCCTACTTTCATAGTATTCACAGATAACACTCCTTGGCTCTATATTTGAATATCTGTACATACAGAGAAACTAATAGCATACAAATATGAATCCCTTGGCACAGAAGAAATAGAAGATTTAAGCAGGCAGTATTTTTTTATGAAAGACGTTTAGACTTAAAGTAGGCAAAGAAACTACTGGGAGAGCGGAAAGGGTAGTGGAGGGTGGAAGAGTAATTCTAGATAGGATAGAAGGATGATGAAGATTTATGTGGCGTCAATTTTCACTAGGGATTGATGATGCCAATTTGAAACATGCTGAATCAACACGCTCAGCTTTTTTATGGAAATAATGATGGTGCTCCTGCTGGGTTTAATTTTAATATATATGATTCTAGCCATTATAGTTATTTTATAAGGTAGGAGATTGAGTGGACATAATTGAATGCATCAATAGATGTTTGTATTCATGGAAATCTGACCAAAAGAAAACATTTAGGGGAAAAATGTTTCAACCATTTATCTGAATTTTTAAGTAATTTTCCCTGTCAAAGATTTGCTTATTTTCATACTTACACTATTCAAAATATGGTAAAGCAGTGCACTTTTTTGATACGGATGCTATCCTGTAAATACATCTTATAACTGCACACTTGAGAGCGCTATTATAGATGTATAGAAACATTGTAGAAGAGCAAACTGCTTTGTATCATTCAGTAGTTTTAAGTGCCTGATCAGGGATGCTTGCTTAAGATAGTTTATCATGTGCAGTGTTGTGAAAGAAGGATATTTAGAGTCTGCTGTGTGAAAAGGTTCAAAGGAGACATAAAAAAATAACTATATAAAATCTATAGCTTTGAGTAAAGATTTGACAAGGGATGCATGAGGTTAACCATAATTAGTGTTGTAATGAGAATTACATGTAAGGCCTAAGTGGTTGGGATAAAACTTGGTCTGATCGTGTCGACCTTTTCCCCATGTGCAGTGAGAATAAAGATTATTATGCCATGGGTTTTTATCCTTATAACGCAGAATGATTGAAATTTCAGGTTATGCTATTCTAAACAATGGTTGGCATAATATGAGTGAAGGAATTCAATAAATCCATTGGTAGTCTTTTTCTAGCAGTTTGAATGGAAGTTAAGCCAGTTATCCAATTAGTTCATTTGTGTCTGGTTTGCTCCAAGTCAGTGTGAGACTTAAATTTCATCTTTATTTCATTCCAAATCAAGGACTTAACATAGGGAGTTTAGATTTATTATACAAGACAATATTGAGAAAATTTATTTTGTTCTTCCATTATCCAACACACTGGGTGGTCCTTGACCTTGGATTTGTGGCCTGGTGGTTATATACCTCAACTCTTAAGACATGGGAGTCTCTACCTTATGGGTTTGAACCCTAAGTGTGCCTAAGTGGATCCCCTCTTTGAAAGATCTGGGTGAAGGAACTTACTGGACCATCTTTAATCATGTACGGGGGAATAAAAGAGAATAATCGTAGCTCCTTCAAATTCTAGCTGTTCTCCATGAAGAACTTGATGCTTGGCAATATGCAAATGATAGAATAGAAGATTTATTTATTTTTGTACAGTCTCCTTTTGCATCTTCCTCCATCTTTGCATAATCTGTTACTTCTATGTAACATGGTGGTGGTGAATTGTAGTATTCTTGTGCTTGGTGTTCTGTGCTTCTTTGGCCATTTGAGGTATCTCAGTTATAGTCATACAATGATGGAAACAATCTCTCCACGATCTGATGTTTATAATTTGTAAGCATATTTCTATTTATGCTTTATTAATATTTTTAGCAAATTCAAATGATAAGGACTATCAATAATCATCCTGTTAGAACTGCAGATTAATGTGTGTGTGTGTGTGTATGTACATACATATATATAATTAACTTGCACCTTAGTAGCATGTAACTCAGGTGAGATTTAATTAAGTAGGACGTCAGTGGGTTGTTTGTCATTCATATTAAAGTTGCTCTTATGACAGGAATGGTATATTGTGAAGGTCTGGTTCTTATATTTTGGGCTCTATTTTGTATTAAAAAATTTATATTTTGATTTCCAGCGTCCCTCTCCCCCCCCAGAAAAAAAGAAGGTTTTGCTGCTTACCTTGCCACTTGTTTGAGCTCTGGGTGGGCTATTTAGATTACTAATTGCTCAGCAAGATCAAAGATTATTAATCTTATGCTCTAGCACTGTAGTGAGTTTCAAACAATAATTCCTATGTCCGGTTCCTACTTTTTGCAATTAAAGTTTTCTGTTGGTGTTATTTTATTTTTTCTTAGGTAAAACTTCTGCATTAAATATCACTTCATTCTCTTTAACTCTTGCTGTCTGCCCCCACCACCCTCTCCTCTTCTTGTTTTACCGAGCACCTGTGTGAGTTCTTGCTCATATCCTTGCCTGTGTGTTATATATGTCTGTGCACATAGTCACAACTATCTTTTTGGTTTTCATGTTATTTTATGTTTTTGCACCTGTGGTTTGATGTGCGAGTATAATACATGGGATAGAATATTTATTAGAAAAATGATGGTAATTAATAACTTGTTCTACAGACCATTGCAACTGTGTGCATGTTTCTAGCTGGGAAGGTTGAAGAAACTCCTCGCCCTTTGAAAGATGTAATTCTTGTTTCATATGAAATTGTAAATAAGAAGGACCCTGTGGCAGTTCAAAGAATCAAACAGAAGGTATATCTTAAGTCCCTTGATTCCTCCTTGTGCTTTCATATCAGGCAATCTCTGCATTTGTTATTGAATTGCTTACTAAAAAATTAGTAAATTCGTTTGATTTTAACTACCTGTTTTTTTCACTGATAATTGTATGCTCTTTTCTTTCACCGCAATTTCCATTTGATTGGCCCTAATGAAGTTTCTGTGGAGCAGCTTTGTACCTGCTGTGATTAGGCTGATGCATACATCAATTTTGACGTGCGAGTTAAAACCCAAAATTACAATTCTGGACTGGATTTTATCTTTGTTTTCCAATATATTTTTCTCTATTTAATTTTCTGGTTATTTCTTCCAAATTTATTCTGAATTTTTTCTCTTTGTTCATGTGATGCAGCTCTATTTATTAATTTTTTTTCCTCATGCAATTTCTTTGTACTTCCAATTGTGGTGCAGGAGGTGTATGAACAGCAGAAAGAATTAATCTTAATTGGAGAGAGGATTGTTCTTCAAACTCTTGGTTTTGATCTTAACCTGCATCATCCTTATAAACCTCTTGTTGAAGCTATTAAGAAATTCAAAGTTGCTCAAAATGCCCTTGCTCAAGTTGCATGGAATTTTGTTAATGATGGGTATGTAGATTACCCCATCTTTGTTATGCTCAATGGCCTTTCATTTTCCTTTCCTGAAATTAGGATGTGGTATGCAGACTTCGGACATCTCTTTGCTTGCAATTCCAGCCCCATCATATTGCAGCAGGAGCTATTTTCCTTGCTGCCAAGTTTCTTAAGGTGAAGCTCCCATCAGATGGGGAGAAGGTCTGGTGGCAAGAATTTGATGTTACCCCTCGGCAATTGGAGGGTTGGTGCCCTTTTTTTCAGTATTAGTGGTATAAAGAAATGAAAAACAATACTACTACCTCTTCTTCATCTTTCTTTGGCTTCTTTTCTAATTTTTGTTGCTCACGTCCTCCCCTTTTTGATTATGGTTGTATTTAAGGGAAAATTTTAGTGTTCAATTAAATGAGAATCTTATGCTTGGACAAATACATGCATAGAAAGCACAGTTTGAACAGATGCAATCAATTTAAGAGTTAATATGATTTTATTGTATATGCACTTTTATTATCATGAAGGAATTTTCTTTCTGCAGAAGTTAGTAATCAAATGTTGGAGCTATATGAACAAAACCGAGTGCCACCATCCAATGACATTGAAGGAGCTACTGGAGGTGGGGCCACTAATCGGGCTGCTGCAAAAGTTCCTGTTAGCAATGATGAAAATGCAACCACGAACAGTAATTCTCATACTGGAGCTACAAGTTCAAGACTTGAAACCTCAAAGCCTGGAGCTTCTAAGACAGTTTTTGAGTCATCTGCTACTAACCATGTTGGGCACTCTGTGTCAAACCATGGTAGAAATAGTGATTATGGGGGCACAGAAATGAAACACAGGGCGGAAGATGAGGTTAAAGGTAATCATCATCTTGAGTGTGAAACCCTGCCCCATAAGGAAAACTTGCAGGAAGCTCAAGACATGGTGAGATCTCGATCAGGTTATGGGGAAGAGCAAGAGAGCAATATTGTGAGAAGTGAAATAAAGGAGGCTGCTGAATTGAAAGTTAAACATACCAACAGAAACCTAGATCAAAGAGATAGTACATTTGGGCGGCCACCTCAGGAAGCTATTAAAAAAATTGACAGAGACAAGGTAAAGGCTGCACTAGAGAAACGAAGGAAAGCATCTGGTCATATAACTAAAAGAACAGAGGTTATGGATGATGATGATCTCATTGAGAGGGAGCTGGAGGATGGAATTGAACTGGCTGCTCAGAGCGAAAAGAACAAGCTGGATAGGAGGCAAGGCTGGTCTAAGCCCTCAGATAGATCAGATAACGGGAATATGCAGCATGGAAGGCACCAGGATCAAGCAGATGAGCATCATCATGGGATAAAGAGCCTGCCATCATATGAACCTGATCTAAGTACCGTGGAAGAAGGGGAGGTATCAGCACTTGATGACATTGGCCCTGGACTTCAGTCACCCAAGCCAGGCAACCGCAAGAGAAAAGCTGGCAGCTCGCCTGATAGGGTATTGGAGGGGAAACCACGTCACCACCATAATCGTTTTGATTATATGGAAGATCGAAACAAGGTCAGCCGGCTTGGTCATTCTGAGAGGGACAGTAAAAGGCATTTACAGGAAAATCATGTTTGAGGCTGCATTTGCTGTTGCTGAGTACGTGTCAATAGTAGTTGTACTGAAATCCCTTGGTCAGAGGAATTCACTTAAAATAACTATGAAACTCTTCAACTTGGTTGGTTGGACCATCGGTTGCCCTGTTATATTTAATTTTCCTGTTCCTCATCTAATGGGTGGATAGGAAATTTTGTATAGTAGCGAGGTGTATATGGATTGAAGATGGACTTGAAATGGAAGGCCATTTTATCAATGTTTTTGTTGATTATTTCTGTGAAATAATAGTCACCATGATGATGAATTGATGATGATAAAGAAGATATTTTGAAGTCGCCTGAAAAGAGGAATTTGTCTATGTGGCATCCATTCCAGGTATGATGAATGAACGGTTCGTGGCAGAACAAAATTGCAGTTGCTGCTGATTTACTGGATCTTTGTCCATTGTCTTTCTCTGTGTTCACCTCAGGGTTGTTAGGGGAGGAGAAGGCAGCGGTGGAGGCATGGAATTTTCCGATATGTTTCTAATCCATGTAGTTGTTCCAAATGGATTACTTCCTTTAATGGCCTTGATGAAGCTAGTAAGATTAATTATGTCTCCGCGTTCCAAATTGTGATTAATATGAATAAATCTTTATTAGAATTTTTATACTTTGATTGCGGGATTGTGGAATTAATTAAAACTCTCCATGGATATTATGGTTTATAGTTATCTTGTAATGATTGATTGTCAGGCATTCCATCAGGATTTTGATATGTCATTGAAAGCACAGGAAGTTGCCTTGTTCCGTTTTGTTTTCTTTTTTGATCAAGAACAAATAGAAAGCTTACTGTAGGGTGGGCTGATCGTTATTCGTGTAATATCCCTGCAAACCATAATCTGACTTAATAAGCGTCTAAATATATTAGTTTTATAGGCCTGTTTGAATGTGCTTGATTTTATGTTCTGCAAATTTGTTTTCAAAAACAAATTTTGAATACAGAAACAGAAAAATTACGTTTGAAATATTTGTTCTGAAACAGTTTTAAAAACACCAAAAAAAAAAAAAAACAGAAAAAAGAAGAAGAGGTGTTTGACAGAATTGTTCTTGGAACAAGTTAAATGGCATTTCTTATTAAATTATCCCAAATATTAAGGTCCTCGACTAAATGATGAGTTCTTCTCTCGATTATTTTATCTTTTGAGTATATTTTTGTTTACATAGAATGAAATGTTAGTTTTTTATCATTACATTAATCTTTTTGTTAATTCATGTACTTGTTTATTTTTCTCCACTTATCAATGTTTATTGCATTTACTAGCTAAAGCTTATAGAATTTCGTGTATAACTGGCCAAGTATAATTTTTAGAATAAATTATTGTGTTTGTCCTTTAAAGTTAACTAGTTTTTAAATTTGGTTCTTTAAAATATATCTTTTTCTAAATTTAGACATTCAATTATTTTCTTTAAATTATTTTAGTCCATTTAAAAGATCAAATTAAAAAATTAGTTCTTGCAACTTTAATAGATGAAAAACAAAAATAATTGAAAGAATGTATTGAGAATATTATATTTTGGACAATCAAGTTAAAAGTTAATCATTTTTTAAGAATAAAAAATAATAATTTACTCTGATTTTTAACCAATTCATATTTTAGTGGAGGATTATGGACTAGATTTAAAAGTGGTTTATTATACTTTTGTTATCAAAATTTTTAATTAAAATATTATAAATATATAATTTTTTAATTAAAATATGACAAGTGTATATTTTAGTTAAAATGCCATGTGTTTATGTGCAGAAATTATAGACTTATCATGTCATTATTAAAAAAGTGATGATCTTATATTTTCAAAAACATAATATTCTCTAGTTATGACATAATTAATTATTAAATATGAAAAAATATTTTATTAAATAATTACTTAAAATATTAACTTATTTAATAATTAATAATTCTTAAAAATTTATTTTATTTTTTGTGTAATCGATGAGGTTATAGTAATAATTTTATTGAAATAAACAAAATATTGTACTATATTTAATAATTTTAATAATTAATTGTATGATAAGTAAGGAGCATAATATTTTTAAGAACTTAACGTCATCACTTTTATTTTAAAACTATATATATATATATATATATCATATTTTTATTAAGAAAAATCTAATAACAAATATAAAAAAAAATTATATATAATTTTTTTGACATATATAACATTCATATAATCCTTATTTTTCTTTTCAAATTTTTGAAATACGCGATCTTGAGCCAGCATTAACAATATCAAATATACACTTTGTTGTTTAAAAAAAAAAACTACTTTTTCTTGTATAAGAAGATGTAATATGAAATCATTATTGTGGTCCAATAGGCTTCCGTGCTTTAAACAGATCCATTTTTCAGTTAAGAAAGAAAATAGCTACAAGAAAAAGAAAAGAAAAAAAAAAAAGAACAGAAAAGGCTAAACAATGTGGAGCCAATTGGAGGGAAACCATGCAAATTTTAAATTTGGACAAGGACCTGCAAAAAAAAAATTCGAAAATTAAACAAAACTAAACGACAAAGGCTTTTATTATTTCATACTTGGATGGCTCACGTGTATTAATCTCAACAAATTCTTTTGGAAAGTTCGTTGAGAATCTGTTAAAAAAATTATAAACTAGAGTTAGATATAATTGTTATATTTTTTAATCACAATTTTAAATAAAATATAACACAAGTAAAAAAATTATTTAAAAGAATTAATAATTTTTTATATTTTTATTAAAAAATTCATAATAAAAACATAAAAATTATATTTAAATTTTGCCATATATTTTGTAGTCAATAAACTTTTAATATATATTTTTATTAATCTAGTTCATAATTTTTAATATCAAATTTATTTATTTATTTTAAATTAAGGTTCGATCATTTATGTTTTACTTTTCTTTTTCATTATTTTTTAAATTTTAAATATTTTATATAACAAAAAATGCAATTGTTGTAATTTAATTTATTACCAATAATTCTAAGCAATTATTGTTATTATCAGATAATTCGAATTGTTGTAACGCTTTGCCAAAGAGAGGCCATTTCTAGCTTCAAACCCTGCAACAACATCTCCCATCTTCGAATTCATCGAAAAACCTAAATCCCCACCTCCATCGAACAAAAAGCTGAAATCTTTCTTGTTTGCGTGGAGGAGGGAAGAGGGTAACAATCAGGTATGTCGCAGGGTAATGGGCTTTGCAATGCGGGCGGTCCTGATTTCCATCTACCCGACGAGATACTATCGGTGATGCCCACCGACCCCTATGAGCAGCTCGATCTGGCTCGCAAGATTACCTCCATGGCCATAGCTTCGCGGGTTTCGAAGCTCGAGTTGGAAATGGGTCGGGTCAGAGAGAGGCTTTATGAGAAGGACCACATAATATTCGCACTCGAGGAGAAGGTCTCTGGTCTTAATCATGCGTGCCAGGAAGCTGAGTCCAGGTTGAAGATCGCTCTCGATGAGAATGTTAGTTGATTTTTCCCCCAAAAAAATATCTTTTAATCTTTAATTATGTTTTGCTGCGACTGCTGTTATATGCTGCTGCGAATTAGACAGGGAAATTCTATATGGTTCCATTAGTATGCCCGTGTGCGGTTGAGCAAATGACTATATTCGCTTCACATAATCATGTTTTTAGTTGTGTTTGTATAAGACTATAAAGAGAACTGGGTAAATGAAGTAGATGTCTTAGGGAACTATTTATCATCATTAGTCGTGCTTACTGGTCAGAGCTTTTCTACTCTAGCTTTCTATCATCTTAATAATTAACTTTAGTGAGGAACTGGATAAGGTGAAAGTTGAGGCGATGAGCTGAAGAAATGGAATAGATATGTGATAGAACTATTTATTGTCACTGGTTACCAGTGGTAATTAACGCACACACACTATACTCGCATTCTGTTGTTTGAATTATTTAGTGTAAAACATAAAAGTTGAGAATTTAATTTCTATAATGAACTAAATAAGGTGGAATGACAGGCATAGGATGAGAAGCCTGATATATGTGTCATTGTCTGGAATGTCCGTGTGTTTATTGAGTGTTACATATAAAAGAAAAGATTTATTAGAATTAGATAAAATATTAATCATTGAAATGTTTGGAATTGATGGTAGATGCTTTCCGTTATACTTTTTAATTGCAGATAAAGCTTACACAGGAGAGGGATCAATTGGCAGTGACAGCAAAAAAGCTCAGTCGAGACTTGTCAAAGGTGAGAACTGAAGATATGTTGGTTGACAAAGTAAAATATACAGTTGTCACATGACTACATTACACCACTGTCTGTTTCTGGCTGTCAACTATACAAACTAATGTTATAGCCTATAACCATGAAAAACTACAAAAACTTGGAAACAAATGTACATTTGGTTAAAGAAAGCCCCTTGCTTGATCATAACCAGAAACCTCCGTTTGTCAACTAAATCTTATGTTGTACTCATGGCTTGAAAAACTAATTATCTTAGAAATGCTTTTTATTTTGTTAGTAATCTATTTAATGGCATTGTTGCTGATAATACTTAATATAGCTACACCTACAGAAATGCGGTATCTGTGCTTCATAGTGCATGTTTGTGTATTTTTTTTTCCTGCTAAATGCAATTCTATGACATGGACAATCGATATATTAAATTATTTTTCATAGCCGGTCCCAAGCCCGGGAAAAAGAGGAGGGTTGTGTTAGGCAGTCGACAGCCAACGTAAAACTTTGTCGAATCTTTATGACATGGACAATCGATATATTAAACGTAAAGCTAGGTCGTTGCCTGTAAGTAACGCGCTGTATAGCTCGGGTACAGTGAGAAGTGAGCAAGAGCCGCTGCATCGACGCCTGGATGTAGTGAAAAATAAGCAAAGGTTCCCACATTTTCGTGAACGAATGTGGCTAAAGAAGGTAGTTCATGAGAGTAAGATTCGTTTTGGCACTTGGAATATAGGTACACTTACGAGTAAGTCTATGGAAATAGTAGATACTATGATTAGGAGGAGGATTAATTTTATGTGTTTACAAGAAACTAAATGGGTAGGAGAAAAAGCGAAAGAATTAGACACTTCAAGTTTTAAACTTTGGTATACTGGTAAGGCTAAATTTAGAAATGGAGTAGGTATAATTGTAGATAAGTTTTGGAAAAATGCGATAGTGGATGTAAAAAGGTTAGGAGATAGAATTATTGCATTAAAGTTTGTAGTAGAAAAGGAAATCTTTAATGTTATTAGTGCTTATGCACCACAAGTAGGGCTAGAAGAATATCATAAGGTAAAGTTTTGGGAGGATTTAGAATGTTTAGTTCAAGAAATACCATTCGGAGAAAAGATTCTTTTAGGAGGAGATTTAAATGGTCATGTGGGAAGGGTATCTTCAGGGTACGAGGGTGTTCATGGAGGACATGGCATAGGGGAAGCAAATGCAGAGGGTAAAACTATTCTAGATTTCTCATTAGCGTTCGATCTTATATTAGCTAACACTTGTTTTAGAAAGCGTGAGGAACACCTTATCACGTATAAAAGTGGAAGGGTATGTTCTCAAATTGATTTCTTTCTTATAAAGAAATCAGATAGAAAACTTTGTATAGATTGCAAAGTTATCCCTGGAGAAAGTTTAACTACTCAGCATAGAGTTTTGGTTATGGATGTAAGAGTTAAGAGGAGAGTAAAAAACAAAGACGAAGATAGAGTGTTAAGAACTAAGTGGTGGCAACTAAAGGGGGATAAAGAAAGGAATTTGCAGAGACGGATTGTGGAGGAAGGATCGTGGGAAATATAAGGAAGTGCTAATGATATGTGGAATGGAATGGCTAAAGAAATTAGGAAGATAGCAAGGGAAATATTAGGTGAATCAAAGGGTTTTGGACCTAGGGATAAAGAAGCTTGGTGGTGGGATGCGAGTGTACAAAATAAGATTAAAGTTAAAAGAGAGTGTTACAAAGTGTGGTCATTATGTAAGAGTAATGAAAATTGGGAAAAATATAAAGTAGCAAGAAAAGACACTAAGAAGGCAGTGAGTGAAGCGAAAGCAAGGGCATTTGATGGATTATACCAATCTATAAGTACTAAAGTTGGAGAAAGAAGTATTTATAAGCTAGCTAAAAGTAGGGAAAGAAAAACAAGAGATGTGGACCAAGTGAAATGCATCAAGGATGAAGAAGGGAAAGTGTTAGTAACGGAACAAGATATCAGAGAACGGTGGAAGGATTATTTTCATAGGCTTTTTAATGAAGGGCATGAGATTTTATTGCAATCGGATAGACTAGACATTAGAGAAGAGGATCAAAATTATACTTTTTATCGTAGTATTCGTGAGGTAGAGGTAAAAGAAGCATTACAACGAATGGAGAATGGCAGAGCAGTTGGACCGAATAATATACCCATTGAGGTATGGAAGGGTTTAGGAGTGAAAGGCATAAGTTGGCTCACAAAGTTATTTAATGAAATTATGAGATCTAAAAGAATGTCAGACGAGTGGAGGAAAAGTACTTTAATCCCTATTTATAAGAGTAAAGGGGACATTCAAAATTGTGCAAATTATAGAGGAATTAAACTCATGAGCCACACTATGAAATTATGGGAAAGAGTAATTGAGAGAAGGTTAAGGAAAGAGACTCAAGTGATGGAGAATCAATTTGGTTTTATGCCAGGAAGGTCAACTATGGAAGAAATATACTTGTTGCGAAGATTAATGGAGAGATATCGAGAGAATCAAAGAGATTTACACATGGTATTTATCGATTTAGAAAAAGCATATGATAGAGTGCCAAGAGAGGTTCTATGGAAGGCTTTGGAAAAAAAAGGAGTTCGTATAGCTTATATTCGAGCAATCCAAGACATGTATGATAAGGTTACAACTAGCGTAGTAACAAAAGGTGGACTTACGGAAGATTTTCCGATAACTGTTGGTTTACATCAAGGGTCAACTCTGAGCCCTTATCTTTTTACTTTAGTCTTGGATGTGCTTACTGAACATATCCAAGAGCCGGTGCCACAGTGCATGCTTTTTGCAGATGATATTGTCCTAGTTGGTGAATCGAGAGAGGAAATGAATGAGAAGTTAGAGAGGTGGAGACTAGCTTTGGAAGCTTATGGATTTCGTTTAAGTAGAAGTAAAACGGAGTATATGGAGTGTAAGTTTAGTAAGAGGCACACCATTTCTAGCGTAGAAGTAAAAATTGGAGAACATATCCTACCACAAGTCACACGATTTAAGTATCTTGGATCTATCATACAACATAACGGAGAAATAGAAGAAGATGTAAAGCATAGGATTCAAGCGGGGTGGATGAAATGGAGGAGTGCCTCGGGTGTTATTTGTGATAGAAGAGTACCACTCAAACTTAAGGGTAAATTCTACCGCACAGTTATAAGACCTGCAATGTTGTATGGAACTGAGTGTTGGGCAATAAAAAGTCAACAAGAAAATAAGTTAAATGTTGCAGAGATGAGAATGTTGCGTTGGATGAGTGGGCACACTAGAAGAGATAGAATTAGAAATGAATGCATTAGAGAGAAAGTGGAAGTCGCTCCTATTGTGGAAAAGATGGTAGAATCGAGACTTAGATGGTTTGGTCATGTGGGGAGGAGATCTATAGAAGCCCCAGTTAGGAGAGTAGATGAGATGGAGAATAGTCCAATAACTAGAGGTAGAGGAAGACCAAGAAAAACTATAGGAGAAATTATTAAGAGAGATTTAGATTTAAATGGTCTATCTAAAAATATGATTTATGATAGATGTTTATGGCGTCGATTGATCCATGTAGCCGACCCCACTTAGTGGGAAAAGGCTTTGTTGTTGTTGTTGTTGTTGTTGTAAATGCAATTCTATCATTTTTTTATGACGGAAAATTTTCCTTGTAAACTCAATTTGAATTATGTTGAGATTTTTTTAACTTATCAGTTAAGTTCTGTCTTCCAATAAACCAATGTTCATACTAGCGATTTTGTCCTGCATGCATACCTATTTCCTTGACTAATATGCCCTGTATATATTTTTTCTTTACTTTTATATTCTTAGAAATCCAGTTATATTGGCTTCTTCAAAATTCCTGCATGCTTCTTTTTCCTTGTATATATGCACAAATCACTGTGGTTAGATTGTAAAATGACGTTTATTTTTTCTTTTGATTTGTTTTTTGGGACCTGACACTCTATTTTCTTTTCTCTATTTGATAGTTGGAGACATTTAAGAGACAACTAATGCAGTCCCTGAATGATGACAATCAATCTGTAAGTCATTTTTAGTTGTTGCATTCGAGTTTGCTATTGAAAATGACCAGTATGCTTCTCCTAAAGAAGCTTATTCCTTATTCTTCCTACTTTTTGGACAGCAGACTGAAACTGTTGATATTGGAACTTGTGATCAATCAGTTCCAAAGGCATATCCTGACAAGGGTACTGTCCACCTCAATGATTATCCATTTCACAAATACTTTCCGGTGAATTCATACTTAATAACATTACCTATCTTGCTGTTGAAGGCTAATGTATATTTCTCTTTTTATTGCTTACAGTTGAGGTTGGAAGTGGCTATGTGGCTCAGCATTCATATAATAGCTCTACTAATGTGGGTAACACAATTGATGAAGGTAGATGAAGTTTTCCAGTCTTATCATTAATTGTAGTTCATGCTACTTTGCAATTCTATAGTTTACTATATTTCTGGATACTAGTACTGTGCTGCATAATAAAATAGTTCTTTAGGAAATGGAATAATAATCTGTTTTTGGGCCATTCTGTTCCCTCTCCTGTTGGGTTTTATCTATCATCCCTTGCTTATGATTCTCTGGCATTCTCATATTAAAGGACTTATGAAGTGAAAAATGAAATGCACTGTCCCAATTGAAACCAAAAGAATATGCAGAATTGGTATTTTAATTGAGCTTGAAGAGGACATGGATATTTCCAGTGACATGTTTCCGGTGACAAAAGTTGAAATTGACTACTAAATGTTTTTAATGTGGAATTTTGTTTTTTATAAAAATAATGCAGGAACTATCTATGAATAAGAAAACGTCATCCACTTCTTCTAATCTATGGTGGCATGAATATAAGTTGTTTTTTTTTTTTTCCTAAATGGTTTTATAGGCTCAAGGTATGTTGGGAATAGATTTTCTATAACTCCATATATCACACCGCGTCTCACTCCACAAGGAACTCCAAAAGTGATCTCAACAACTGGATCTCCGAGAGGATATTCTGCAGCTGGATCTCCGAAGAAAAGTTCTGGTGCCACTTCTCCTACTAGACTTCCATATGAAGGACGGGAATCACTATCTTCATGGTATCCGTCAAGTCAGCAGTCATCAGCAGCAAGCTCTCCCCCTCGTGTGCGAACACTTCCAGGTTTCAAATATTTGTTGCTATTTCTCTATTAAGACTTTTGGCCCTCTCCATCTGGGTAAGATTGGTTCTTGAAGTCCGTTAAGCTTAGTTATTATGCTCCTTTTATTGGTTGGAATGTTATCCATTTAAAGGCTAACAGTTAAGACATTGTTAAGTCTTGGCTTTGGGAGGTATAGTTAATAAAGATGCTGGTGACATATTGAGTAGCATATGCCTCATTATTAGAAATGCAGGAGGTACTTGTAGTCTTGTTGTGGTATATTATTATCAAAATCAGTACATGGTAAAAATTTTTAGATACTTTTTCAATGCTGTGCTCTTTCAACAATTGAAGAGATGGCTGTTAAATGAAAGCTGGGATCTGTTCATGGAGAACACATTTTTCACACATATAGAGCACTAAGCTTTGGTCCTTGTAATGAATTTTATTACCCTTCTGTAAAGACTTATTGTTTGATAATGAGTTTTGTCTAAAAGTAAAAAGGAATATACATCAACCAACTGGGTAAACAACAAAGACTAAAAGAAACTCTGTGCATTACTGTGTTAATACCCTAAAATAATGCCCAGTATAAGTAATAAATAATTGAATCAGGTCTGATAGGTTATAACTTGGTTTGTTTCTAGCCTCACAGGGTTTAAAATGACATTCAAAGATAATCTCTCCTCTCATCAAGTTGGAAAAGGAATTTTTTTTTTGGGGGGGGGGGGGGACTTATTGACTGTCTTTCATCAGTTCCATTAATAAATCGCTTCATGTTGTCCATCTCTGATGATGTATAATAAAAATATGTCTAGGGCGTACTCCAAGAATTGATGGAAAGGAGTTTTTCCGCCAAGCCAGGTGACATCCTATCTCCCTTCTCTTATAAAATGACTACTTTTCTAATTTTCTTTTAGAAGGTGATTGAATAGTTCAAATGCATCTCTTCTTCAGGAGTCGCCTCTCCTATGAGCAGTTTAGTGCATTTCTTGCTAACATTAAGGAATTAAATGCTCAGAAGCAAACACGAGAGGTAAATGAATGTTACATTCTCGAAATGCTGTATATGGAGCCAGGACCTATTACTTAATTGTTAAACAACTTGTTCTTTCCTCTTTTAGGAAACTTTGAGAAAAGCAGAAGAGATTTTTGGGACAGACAACAAAGATCTTTTCCTATCTTTTCAAGGATTGCTCAACCGCAATGTACACTAGTACTGAAAGTACCATTACCTGGATTTATATATTCAAGTTGGTATGCCTATCCTTAGTCACCATTTCTCTCTCTCTCTCTCTCTCACACACACGCACACACACACAGAGTGTGAGTCTGTTTGCATGTGGTCAGGATTGCAGTTATTGGCACACCATTGATAAGCCTGCCATTAGTGTCTGCAATATTTCTTTAGCATCACATTATTAGTTTTTCTTTTTTCTTGTTTTTATTGGTTATTTGCTGCCTATCATCATGAGGTTTCATCCAACAATCCTAATTGATATAGTAATAACTTTACCTGCAAATTTTCATTGAGGTTTTATAAGCAGTATTTTTGTACATTACTGGTACATATGTATTATTGTTGTTGTAGTACTGGTACATATGTATCGGCTATTATGTATCGGCTATATGGGGGTAGGTGTTTCCATTAATACTTGGGCCATAGTGATAGAAATTTTATTTCATCTAATAAATCTGCATTTCTAGTGAGGTATTTAAGTAATAGTATGGACACTGAAAATCCATGCCTGGGAATTTTGTTCTTGTGCTTTCAACATTTGCCTGTGGCATTTGTGAATTTTGTATGATTAATTGTTTGCAATGAAAAATACGGAGTGCATAAAATTCATATAAACGCTATAACTTGGATCCATGTCAAATAACAAAAGATGGCATGGGACAATGGCTTGAGACCAAGATCCAAAAGCCCATTTTCAAGAGTAAAGTGAGACTCACATTCAAAGGGATAAACCAAAATATTTCCACTGATATAACTTTGCTTGTTTCAATTTATTTGTAGTCATTTTCTTGTCCCAATTAGTAAATGGCGATGCTAAGATCTCTAGATAATTGCCCAACCTCGAACTTCAGTGATTAATTGATGTTTAATTGACAATTTATTTTGCAGCTTCTGGATCAAACATGACTTCTTTGAGTGGATGTTCTATGACTTGTTTCTCTTGTTACGGTGATCGAAATCCAATACAACATTAATCCGAGTCATGAATTTGCGATGAACGTATATTTCATCTAGGCTTCGTTGTTGATTACTCCTGGTGAATGCTATGTAAATATATCAAATGCCGCACGAAATGCTCATTGCTCAGCAAGCTAAACTGCTGTCTGACTTTTGCAAAATTTTGATCTCTTCAACTTGCGGGTGAAGGGAAATTCTCTTGGTTCAATCTGGAAACTTTCTTTTCTTTCTTTTCGGTGGGCAATTCATAGGAGTGTTGTCTTCTATGTGCCATGGCCGAGTCTGAACGTGAAGTAATATTACACAAAGCCTATATGATTCAGGCCTTAAATATTTCTGATCTTGGGCTTTGTAAGCCGTAGTTACTATGACGGGAAGTTCCACTCAATCTACAAAAAATAGGTTGACCAAACTAATTACAAATAGACTTTAGCATGCCATGCACATTTTATAGTAATACGTACGTTTGACATGGTTGCTTGTCTAATAATGATTGCTTGACGTATTATCTTTAGTAGATTGAATCTAGGAATCTTATGAAATATCAATAGCAATGAGGTTTTACTTATATCTCAAGTTCGGTTTAAAGGTACAATATCTGACGTTTGAACAGGTTGGTATTAAGTTAGCCTTCAATTTAGAGGCCAAGGGTTTAACAAGGAGATAAAAATCAGTTATAGTTTTTCCTCCTGGCTAACCAGCAATAAAACACATGCCTTAGTTTAATATGAGGAGTAAAGGAACAATGAAGTGAAATGGTTTTATATTTAGAGTTCAGTGGTACATAAAGGATTGTAATACTCGATTTTATTTGCTAAAGAAATCTTGAAACATTTTTTGGTCTCTGGACGGTAGGGGTTTCTTATTTCGGCTGAACTGTTCTGATGTAAGTATGGTTCAAATGAGGGAAGAATAAAAGTAGTCTGATAGCGTTTAGACAAAGGGTGCATGCCTTTTCTGAGTTGCCTGAGAAAGTTGATCCTGTAAATGAAAAGAATGACAAATCTTTGAGCAAAAGGATCTGTGGTTGAAGAGAGAGAGAGAGAGATACAAAGTGTTGTACTATGGAACAGAATAATATTGAGATTGGTGAATGATGGAATACAGGAAAAGGTACCGTAGTGTTCTTATGCTCCAAAATCAGCTTTAGATTCACTTCAGTGCAACATCCACCGTTGCACCAACATGACCTTGTTGGCTCCTCACCCACTTGGAGAAAGATATTGAAGAAGATTTGAAAGACAGATATATGTCAACTAATTTGAGAAGTGATTTCCTATGTTTCCATAAGTTTTGGTCAATCCTTAATCTTATCATTATTCTTTTCTTTAGTTCTGTTTTGGCTTTTAAATATGTTGTCTTAGTCTGTTGGGTTATAGGTAATCATTAGTTCTTTTTCAATAATCAATAGAAGCAAATTCTCATCTTTTAAATCCAAGAATATCTCATCCTTATTGGAAGAAATAGTTGCGTGGTTTCAAAGCAAGCACAAAATCATTGTTTGTTATTCTTCATCATTGGAAATTCTTAGACATTATAAAAAATTAGTTTATGAAAATTATTATAAATTTATATGTCAAAAAATATATTTATTTAATATATTTTACTTTTGATATATTTATAATTAATTTGATTTATTAATGTTTTTATAAATTTAATATACGCAAAAAAATTTATTTACCACTCAAACACTGCTGCCGATGAGGCTTTACATTCATCCATCAGGGGGCATGAAATGGACATATTCAAAGATGAGGCATTCACAGTTAGATTTCATCTATGAAAAATAGATTGATTAAATGAATTATAGATCAATATATAAGTATGTAAAACTATTTTTTAATAGATTAGAATACATGGAATCTCCTTTGACTTAGGGGTTTATACAATTTACCCTTTTAACTCTCAAACTTGAGGGTTGATATGTCCTACGACCACACTTCGCAACCTTGACATATTCATGGAGATTGGCTTTGTGTTAGCCTTTTAGTCTCGGGCTCGTACAATTTTATTGGAATAGTCCATCTCAGAAGATTAATTTATTGGATGGAATTGTTTAAAAACTTAAATATTATTTTTTTACATATTTTTTGGTTAATATGAAACATATCAATCAGTCCAAATTTGTGAAGGATCCAAATACTTATCCATTAGAATGTTGGACCTATCTCAAAGGATTAGTTGCATGAATCTTAGTCTGGAGAGTCGATAATCAAATTTTACAGTTGATGAAGTGTAAATCTCGTTTACCTAAAAAGGTTTTCTTTTGTTAATTATTCCTGAAAATGGGCCCGGAGGCTTTACATTCATCCATTATATGAGGCATCAAAGCAGAATCTGTGTCGAGATGATTCGGTCTAAAAAAGATCAAACAAAACAAATTGAAAGGCGAACCTCGAATTAGTAGTCATTTCTTTATCTTGTTAGTGTGATGATCTTTCAACGTAAATGTAAATAGTGAAACAAAATGATATTTGTTACCTAAGGTGGAACATTTTTTGAGACATGCAAGTGGGATATGAGAATTAAAATTGAGGCTAGCTGGCTAGGTTGTGTGATGCGAATGGAAAGAGGAACATGCAGAGGCACCTGATACTACGTACTGTCACGAAGATATCTAAATATAATCTTCATTTCTATCTGTTACTTTTCCTTTTGTCACATATACCCTCACAGATGAATTTTGACGGAGAAGCTAACAACCCAAGTTGTATTTTTAAAGTAAAATAATAATTTGGTCCATAAATTTCTCAAGTCCATTTAACTTATAGCTGGTTTGGAATTTTTTTATTTAAAAAATAAAAGGTTTATTTTTTTAAAAAAGTATTTATTTTAGGTTTTTGTTATGTTTGGCCAAAACTCAAACCTCCTCTTAAGTAGGAACAGAAGTAGTTTTTCTGTTTGAAAAAGAAGTAAGAAATTTGAGCTTTTCCTTTAAAAGAGAGTAGAAGACGAAAATTTTTTCCCAAGACGAAAATACCTTTAGCCAAAATTGGTAGTGATAAATTTGCCCTTCATGTTTTATCCTTAGGTCTTATCACTTCTCTCGTTCTTGGGGTGAATTTTCATATTCACTGAACGATATATTTTGATGAATTTAGTATTTTGATTGATTTATTTATTTTAATTTTGTGTATATATATATTTATTGTAATTTTATATTCTATATTTTAATTAAATAAAAATTAACCAAAATAAGTATTTAAAATCATTTGTTCATTTAAAAATATTAATAGCAAAATCAAATCTATGTATGTCATTTTTAGTGATTTGAGAGCGAAAAACACTACTTTTAAATGATTAGTCAAACATAATAATATTAATAAAAGCATATATTAAATAATTTGTTAAACAATAAGTATTTCGTAGAATGCCTCTTATGATACTTTGTTTACAAATTTTTTTTGAAATAGGTAATATTCCACGTTAATTCTGAATGGGCCCTTTATTTAGTCTCTAAAAATTGGGAATTGTATAGGTTAGCTCCGAGAATAAAAAAGTTGATGCACATTATTCTTTTTATCAAATAATTCAATGATGTCAGAAGAATAAACTTATGACAAGTTTATTATTTTCAAAAATTAATTCATGCATTTAATAATTTTTAAAAATTAAAACTATATCTGATAATTTAAAATCTAAATTGTTAATTTACCTTTTTTATTTTCTCTCCTTCTCTTATTTCCAAAAATGTAGGTTACCATGTTGGTCTTCTTTTCCTTTAAGACGGCTAATACTAAGTTGGTAAGGTGGGAGGCCCGGAATCTTTTCAGATAACAAAAGATCGATCATGCTTATGTATATATGCCTTTTTCTAAAATCATTTTGAACCTGATACTCCTTTATCATGTATAGTAGAAATGCCAAGATTTTTTTTTTTGAAAAAAAGAACGACTTCTTTACATTCGTACGACGACTGGAGAGAGTCTAATATGCTGTTTTTGGCTCTTTTTTTTTTAAGGTTATAAATATTAAGAAGGAAGATAAAAATTATAATTATAAGAAAAATTATATTTTAAAAATTTTAACTGCATAGTATAGTTAAAATTTTTAAAATGTAAATTTTACTCATAAATTATCATTTTTGACCTTTTAGTTACAAATTTTATTTTTCACTTAATATTTGTGCAAAAACACGCTATTATATTCACTCCTTTATTGGAAAGAGGCCGGATGTCCAATTTTTTTTTTCTAAAGTGTAATTTTTACCCATAATTATAATTTTTGGCCTCTTAGTTATAAATTTTATTTTTTACTTAATATTTATGCAAGAACACGCTATCATATTGCTCCTTTACTAAAAAGAAGCCAAATGCAAAAAAAAAAAAAAAAAGCCGTTGTGTTTTGAAAATGGGTTGTAATGAAGACAGAAATATACAGTCAAAAAACACAAATAAATAGAAGTCAATAAAACATAGAAGAAGGTTTTGAAATGTTTGTTAAAACACACTATCTTTAAAAAACAACATTTGGCCCTAGTATGTTGTTACAAGGATTAGACAAATTTGCTTTTAGAAGTTATTCAAAACACCCAGAAGAAATTCACTCAACAATGATAAAATTTTCTTTTTTAAAAGTGCTTGTAAAGGTTTCAAAGATTGTGGGTTATGAGAGAATTTTCTATTGTATGCGGTATGCGGATAATCAATTTGTTTATAGCAATGAATCTAAACCAACATGACTCTTCATTTGATTTGGCTTAAAGTTTGAAATTTAATTTTCAATTATGTTATTTGAATATTTTCTCTAGTTTTTTACTCATTCTAATAATTACTTGACAATTAAACAATAAAATAACATAATTATTCAACCCAATAGGTACTAGAATTTTCTAAAGTTCCTTTGTAGACCAGTTGATTAGTCTAAACCTAATCAACTACCTTTTTTAGATAAATCAACTATTGTATATTAGAATGCTCTAGGATTCCCTTATATATTGGACCAATCAACTAGGAGTTGGTTTCCAATCAATTGGTGATTGGACCATTCGACGGGTGCCTACTGCCAGTCGACTGGTGACTATTAGCATGGTTCTCAAAACCGGACCAGATCGATCGATTTGACCGGGAACCGGTCCCTGATATGGTTCGGTTGAGGTTGAAAACCGGCCAAGCAAAAAATCAGTCAAGAACCGGTCAAACCGGTCAAGAACCGATGAAAACCAGTGAAAACCGAACCGAAAAAATCAGTTTGAACTGGTCTGAAGTAATTTTTTTTAATTTTTTCTTATATAATAGAATAATTTATCTTAAATAAATTTAACAAATTAAAAATAGAAGGTAATAAGAAAGATGAAGGACTTGAAATATTAATTTTTTTTAAAAAGAGAATATAAGAAAAATAAAATATGCATAATTAATTGTTTTTTATACTTGCTTTCTATTATGTTCAATTTTCTAATAACATTTCCCTCAAATATCAAGGTACTTAGCTAAAATTATTATTTATTATTTTATTTTTTAATAATAAGTAAAATCTTAATATAATTTAGGAATTCTAAAAACTTAATATTAAATATTCTTAACTTTTAATCATAGATAATTTTTATTTTAAATTAAACATTAATTTTTATAATATCTTAAGAAATATTGAATTAGTAATCAAATATTTAAAATTTACTAATATATTTATTTGTTATATTAACATTTTAATACATAAAATTTTTTAAAATAATATATTTAATTATTACCGGTTCGACTACGATTCAATTACGGTTCGACTAATGAACCGTAAACCAGTACTTCTACCGGTTCAATGACCAATCCGGTTTTAAAAACATTGACTATTAGAAATAATTCTCTATACTTTTACGTTGGACCAGTTGATTGGTGACTTCTAGATATTAATCTTTTTTGGTTTTGAGTTAGGCCAATTGATCACTCTTTTGACCAATTGATTGGTCATTGATAGACATGGTTTTTTACATAGTTTTTCAAACTATCTTCAACAATCCTCCAATTAATTTGAAAAACTAAATGTTTTTTTTAGAATTACACATAAAAAGGTATCTTTCAAAATTTTAACAAATTATTGGTAGAATTTTTCCTTAAACTATAATCTTCAGTTAAAATAAGAACTATCATACACATGATCTTAAATGCCTTTAACAAGACTTACAAAAATCTAGCATGTATTTAGTCATATGCTACCTTTTGAATTTTATGAACATTTCTAAAAGTTTGATTTCAATTTTTGTGAAGAGTGGCTTCACTCTTTGATATTTTTATAAGTGAAGTTTCTTAAAATTTTTTAGTTTTATCTCAACTTAATTAAAAGTATAACATACTCACCCTTTAATCCATATATGTGCATTATATTTAAATTAATTAATAATTTCTTAGTACCTCCAGTCACTTATCAGAACTTGTTGTTACCTATTGAGCCTTTTAATTAGATTTGGTTTAAAAAGAGGTTGGATTTCTGTTACTAGTGAATTTATGTTATAGGTTAATCCCATTCCCTTCAAAAATCCATCACAATTTCTTTTGTTGAATTGTGATTATACAAACCATTATATAATTCAAGTTATTATGTCTTTATGTTTGTTGAAAACCATAATATATTAGACATACTGCTTCACATACACACTTCAAAGAAATAATTAACTTTGGTTGATGCCACAACTCTTTTTTTACTATTCCACCATTTTCTTCTTTATCCACTGTGTTATACATTACTAACTCATATTTCATGGTGGAATGAGTTATACAAGTTTTTTTTTTTCTAGGAGTAAATTTCTCCTTTGATTATGGATAAACATTAATAAGATGTAGACTAATTAATTTCACATAAACTAGTTATCCAACAAGTCAAAGTTTATCCATTTGGTACTATATGAAAGTGTCTAAAATTTTAATCCTAAATTTATATTCCTTTAAATATATCCTAGGACAACCATTCACTTTCAATAACCAATATTTCTCCTTTGTCTTGTAATTTGTAAATTATGAAGCATATTTACTTTCAGTATAACTCAAATATACACATTATAAGAATCTAATGGCATCAATGATATATGTGTGCAAATGTCCATAAAAGTATTTTATCTCTTCAAAAACAAGTTATTAAAATTGATGACCTTTTAATAACTTAAAGGATAAACCCCTACTATGTCTTTACTTTAAGTCCAATATAATATCCATCTCACAAATTTTTCTGTTCCATTTGTGATAATAGACATTTCTTAGTTTATTCACACAAATCCATTTGCCTCCTAACCTAAGCATAGAAATTAACAAATAAATTTAAACTTTATCTGGAGCCATTTCATATGCTTAGTTAACCATGAGATAACTTAGACAAGGATAGTTAATATAGTTTACTATTTAGAATAGTTTTGTCCTAATGATCATGTTTTTAACTAGTTTGCTATAGTAAAATCTGCACTAGCATGTTTAACCAAAATCATAAACATATAATAATCACAACATGCCATTTTACTATATTGTCACTGCTATAAGAATTTTGTTAGACAAACATCATCCATTCTAATTCAAATTATACAAGATGTTATCTTCTAGTCTAATTGAAAGTAGAACTTTGCATGATAATTATCAATTGTTCTAATTAACATTATAACTTCATATGATAATCCTCAAGCTAAAAAAACACATATAGATACTATTATTTAAGCCTATATAAAACATATCTAATTCTTTAGAACCAAATCAGATAAAGTATTACTCAAATATGAATATACGATTAACAACCTTTAAGATATAGAGAGAATGTAACATGAACCTGTGCATAAAGAGCCTTCTTGATAGTCAACTGTCTCAATACATCTTCTCTAAGATTTGAATGGAAATTCCTAGGTTTTTCTATCTTCTATAAAATATTGCTTTAAGATTGTTATGAAAATGGATTGTAATGAAGATAGAAACAGTTAGAAAACACAACTAAGTATAAGTTAAGAAAACATGAAAGAAGGCTTTAAAATGTGTTAAACACACTATCATTCAACTAATATTTGTCCCCATTATGTTACTGCAAGGTTTAGGCAAATTTGCTTATAAGAGTTATCCAAAGCACCTTAAAGAATTTCACTCAAATTGATAGAATAGAATTCTCTCTTTCAAAATATTTTGTAAAAGTTTCAAAGATTGCGGGATATAAGAGAATTTTTTACTCTCTGTTGTATGTTCAAAATCAATTTACTTATAATATTGAATCTGAACCAACATGCCTTTTTCACTATATTTGGCTTAAAGTTTGAAATTCAATTTTTAATTATGTTGTTTGAATGTTTTCTTAGGTTTTCTACTCATTTGAACAGTCATTTAACTATTAAACAATGAAATCACATGATTGTTTAATCCAATGGGCACCAAAACTATCAAAACTTTTGAATTTTCTAAAGTTCATTTTGCTAGTCAATCAACTGCCCTTTTAGATTAGTCGATTGTCTTCTACCAAAATACTCTAGGATTCCTTTTTAGATTGGACCAATTTACTGGGAGCTAATTGGTTACTAGACTAATTGATTGGATCATTATTGTTAGTCGATTAGTGACTACCAGAAGTAATTTATTTGCTTCTTTGTTGAATCAATCGATTGGTCATTGGTTCCAGTCAATTAATGACTTCCGAAGATTAATTCTTTATTTTATAAGTTGGGCCACTCGATTGGTCATTAACAAATATGATTTTTTTTTCAATAATTTTTCAAACTATCTTCAACCCAATGCCCACATTTTCTAGTAAATATTTAACTAATTTATGTAGATGAGTGATATAGTATGCACCTAGACTTCAAGACAGTATACAATTAAGTAAAATCTTCTTACTTTATGTGAAAATATCACCAATATTTGTTAATGCATAAAATAAATCAACTGATAAATTCTTTTATCTTAATTATGATTAAGGAGCTTGAAATTGTATGTAGTTTTGTTTAGAATACATTAAATTATGAAAAAAACAAACTGAATTGCTCATCTACCAAGTTGAAGAATTGGGTGAGGAAAAATTAAATAAATTTAAACTAAAATATACAAAGACAAAATCCAAATAAAAATATAGGGCTTATTTATGAAATGTTAGAGACAGAAATATATCTTGTAAACCTAATATAGTGTTCTTATTGAAATTGGCTGTATTAGGCAAATTGTTTTTGTGTGCGAAAATGATGGGTACTATTTTTTTAAAATCATATTATAATTAAATTTCTTGGTTTAATAACATTGACTTAAACCTTTCACCTTCCAAATTTTGCTTCTATCAAATTAACCACGGATATTATATATACACAAGATCAATTAAGAAATTAAAGAGAAAATTAAAACCAAAAGCACAAGGTAAATGGTATGCGGTTTCATTTGTTGAAAGAAAGATAAGAAATGCAAAAACAGCACTTCGAAAGATACAATTAAAGATTTTCATTCATCAATCAATCACTAAGGTTATATTTGGCAGAGGAAAGATTTTTAAGAAAATAAAATGAGAATTAAAATAAGAATAGAATAAACTTTACAATTATAAATTATATTTGGTATGACATAGAAAGAAATAAGAATACCTTTCATTTGTATGTTTAATAGAGTAAAAACAATGCAACAATGGTAATGAAAGTTATACAAATGACTATAATACTCTTGGTGTAAAAAACGTTTTTAATTCAAAAAATATTTTTATTTACCAATAACAGAAAAAATAATAGAATATAAATTTTACAAATATAAAACAACAACATATTTTTTTTGAATTTTCAATAATAAAAAATATTAAAATATTTAATAATTATGTTTGGTAGAGCAAATGAATAGTGGGGCAAAATGGTATTTTGCCTCCTCTTTCCCCATTGAACATAACTTGGATTGTTTGCAGTAATACAAAATTGTGGCAGGTAGCGTAGTAGCCTTAAAAAGGCTATTTATTTATTTATTTATTTTTGTTGTTTTAGGGAGTAAAATATAATGTAGGGTATTTAAAATTTGTAATTGAGAAGACAAAAATTTTAATTATAAAAAAAATTATACTTTAAAAATTTTAACTATACTGTACAGTCAAAATCTTTAATTAAAATTTTTTAAGTATAATTTTTTTACAATTAAAATTTATATCTTCCCCATTACAATTTTAATTAAATACATTATATCATTTTTCAACCCGTAAAAAAGAAGTATATTTTGGCATATGTAACAAGATTTTAATTTTTTCTTTTTCTATGTTATTCTCCTTTCCAACGCTTTCTCTTATACCAAATATGACATAAGTCATTGAAAGCAGATCCTTTGTTGCTCCTATTGGAGTAGCAGAGGATGCTATTTTTGATATGAAGTATTTATATCTTATTTAGATAGTTTATACTTTATTTTTTTAAAATTTTGATATTTATTTAATTTTAAAGGAAACCAAACATAAAATAGAGACAATCTTTTAATGACTGAAATTAAAAAAATTTAAACTATTCAAATCAAATTTAAATAAATCAAATCTAAAAATTTTTCTACTACTCATCTTAGAACATAAAAAAAAAAACGGCAACCGTAAGTCATTATAGACAAACAATATATGACATTATTCTGTTAGGGATGCTTTTCCATTATTCTGCCTAGCTACTAGTTATTACTTACCACCACTTTTACATATTACTCGTCAAAAAGAATTTTAAAAATTACTATATAGACTCACAACGTACTGAACTTTTTATGTACTTATTATGCATCAGAAATGTTAAAAATACATATATGGTCGCTAGAATTTGCCTTACCAAATGATGTAACAGAAAAAGAGTTCAAAGGGTGAAAGTAATTACTTAAAATTAAATTAAATGATCAAAAGAATTCATTCGACATTGAGCATACATGCAAAACAAAAGCGTAATATGTAATCAAAATGAATATGTCCCATTATATAGTACAATATCAAGTGTCCATCTAATCAACGGGGACACTTTGTCCTACAGATATATTCAGTAACCAAGAATTTTTATGCTAGCCAAGGCTAAATTTTTCTTTTCTTTATTATTTTTTTCTTTTTTTAAAAATAAACTTCAAGGCATGCAATGTACTAATGTCTGGATATAAATGGCGGGTAATATGGGGCAAGTAAAGGATTTGATGAAAACGTTGGGTAAATGGGGAGATATCTTGTACTTGATTTGTTAACCAAAAATCTAACAAGCCCATGTGTTTGATTCCTAGTCTATAAGTGGGATAGATCTTTAGAAGCATTTATGGATGCACTATA
The DNA here is from genome assembly GCA_026724425.1 of Erythrophleum ivorense. NCBI lineage: Eukaryota > Viridiplantae > Streptophyta > Magnoliopsida > Fabales > Fabaceae > Erythrophleum > Erythrophleum ivorense. The sequence goes on along the minus strand of JAIUCV010000627.1, from coordinate 237,507 downwards.
ATTAAGAATAGTATGCACATGAGGCCCTACGATATACCTTTTCGGGTCTCCTCAGCTTTTCCTTCTAAGTTGCTTTAAATTCGTTTTCTTGTTGTCTCTAAGTTGCCTAAAAAAAAATTAAAATTAAAATTCGTACTTTATTCAATGTTCATATATATAGTATACTTTGCTTTTGAAGTTATAACTTTTGACAATATTTATTTTGACTTTGTGGCATGATGGTTCTGTACCATCATGTCTTGTACGTATATATACACTTTTTTTTTTAAAGGAGGCATTAAAAGATATACAAACATGTAAATTTTATATATAAAATAGGATCGATCTAGAGCTTCAGTTTTAATTGGACCTTGATTAACTATAAATAGTTTGGGGTTGAGTGAAACTGAATCAATATATAATTACGAAAAATAAAGATATATAAAAGACATTCTAATAATTAGATGCTAGTTAACGAAAATGTCTCACTTTAGTTCATGAAAGTTACAATTGATTATGGTTATTTTGTAATCAAATATAACTATTATTTTTATAAACTATATTAAATGTACTTGTTAAATTTTAAATAATTGGAAAATGAGCCACAAATGATAGTTAACTTTTCATAACCGATCGAATATGCACCAATCATCAAGCTAAGTATATATAGTGCTTTACGCGTCACGAATAAGATTGAACTTTAGAAAACTTTTATTCGTGGAAAACATAGATGAAATTTTTTTAATTAAGCATATGACTAATCATATTAAAAACATAGAATTAAAACACTTTAACTCGAGTAACACCTCTTCTATACTTAAATTTTAGGAAATTTGATGTATTTGGGTTTAATCTTTACCCTACCTATTTCCCTTCTCTTAACCTCCTCCCAAGGCGTTATGCCTCATTTGTAATAAAAAAAATTATTAATTAACTACAATATTCAAATGAAATTATAACCATATATTGAGCTAAATACTAATTAAACTAAATTATCTTTAGCTCAGAAAAAGAAAGTTAATTGGGTTTAGCTCAAATTAAGATATTAAGTTGAAGTAACTAGAAGTAACAACTTCGCAACATGCAAAAGAATATATTTAAAAAAAAAGGTGACAATTGAGTTTATTATGTATCCAAGCTGCTTTCACACAACAATAAAGAGAGAAGAATTAGCATAAATTAAAAGTAAAAAAGTGACAGTTAAGTTCATTATGTGTCCAAGCTGCCTAATTAGCTATTTTTGTCTAAGCCACTTGGTCACGTGCCTCTTCCTCAACAACTTGGCCTAATCAACCCAGTGTACTATCACAATTGCGCTATATATTGAAAGCATCACACAAAAGAAGGCTAACAAATTAACCCACAAAAGCCATATATATTTGTTCATGCCACTATCTCCTTCAATGGCTGCTTTTCCTCAATTTTATTCAAACTACCCAATATTCCCTAGTGATTTCACAGAGTTCCCAACCCAGGGAGCCATTAATGGCAATAATAATAATTACTCAGTTTTAGAGAATAGAATGTGTGGTCATCAGGATAGCTTCAATAATATTCCCAATGGTGCACTTGATCATATTTCTTCAGTATTGGAGTGTGATACTATGGCTTCGTCTTGGGTTCCTACGTTTTCTGATCAACTAGGGAGCATATCGGACTTGGCCATTCCGGCGATTTATAGTGGCGCCAACGGCATTAATGGTGGTTTTCAGAATTTGAACGGTGGTGGATACCAACCACATCATCTGGGTGATTTTGGTGAAGAATGTTGTGGGTTTGTGGAGGATATTAAGCCACCTCCTTATCCTAATACTGCCACAGAAAACTGGGTATGCTTTTTAATTCATTGTGAACTCATGTTGTTCTTGTTAATTAGGCAATGATTTTTATTTTTGTAATTTTTAATTTTTTCAGCCCATGAATTAATCATATTGTTTTATTCTTTCCCTTCTCTGAAAAGGAAGAGAAAACTGAACAGAAATTTGTCATGCAATATGGATCATCCTTCTCTCCCCCCTCTAAAACAGAGATAAATTTTCGGGGAGAAGAATTTATATATTTTTAATTATTTTTTTTAGAAATTTCATTTGGGGATAATTTTATTTTGGTTTTATGTGAATAAATATTATACGAGTAATTGATTCAATTCTATTTGAAATGATCTGTTTTAGGGATCATATCAAGGAAATCAAATGGCAGCAGTTGACGAACCAAACATTAAGGTAGGACGATACTCAGAAGAAGAAAGGAAGGAACGAATTCTTCGATATTTGAAGAAAAGAAACCAAAGGAACTTCAACAAAACCATCAAGGTCTCTTCTCTCTCTCTTCCTCTCTGTTAATTATATATAAAGACATTAATTATTATTCCTTTTGTATATAATTAAATTCGTAGAATTCACTTTCACACATTGAAACTTCTAATTAATATTCTGCGCATACAGTATGCTTGTCGGAAAACCCTAGCTGATCGGAGAGTCAGAGTTAGAGGAAGGTTTGCCAGAAACAACGAGCTATGTGAGGATGAAATCACTATAAAGAAGAATGAGAATATTCCTCACAAACAGGACTTGTATGGTGGTGATGATTCTATCCAATTTCAGGTCATTTTCATTCTATTTATGGGACAAGATATATACTATATAGGATGACAAAACATTCCATTTTAGATCAAAAGTATTAATGTTCTCTCAAACATCTTATTTATAAATTAAATGCAAAAATAATATACTTATTTTTGAAAGATATAATGATTTGCAGTTAAAGAATGATGATGAGGAGGAAGATTGGCTGCAAGAGGCAATGGCAAGTTGGGTGTATCTATCACATTCTTCGCCTGAAGATATGTAGGATTATAAGCATCGAGCTAGTTCTTGTAAAAGCAGAAAGTGGGCTTATCTCTTTTTCAAATTGGGTTTAAATTATAGTGAAGGGTTGAATGGGAAGAGAATTGAAGAGAGAGTTCACTAATTAACAGTGTTTAATTTTGATAATTAAGCACGTAAATGCAAGCTCTAATTGCATGGCGGTGTAACTAGCGCAGTACATTAATTATTTGATATTACTTTAATTCTGAAGGCATCTTAATTTGCTCAGGAATTCAAATTGGCCTAGCTAGCTAGTTTGACTGGATACTTGGTTTGATTGAATTAAAGTTATAAATAATTTATCTATTGAATGGATGACTTGATGTTTGAATAGACAGAAATATTCCGATAAACCTATATAGCTTATAAGTCACAATTAATAGATCTCTCTCTATTTGGAGTCATTGTAGCTATTGATGTGATTCAGTCCTTGTGATGATTATTGAAAGCCACCAATCAGAGTTTCCAGTTCTCAAATATTCTAGCACCATTATTGTGATGGACATGGGAACCTACTGCCAAGGGTTTACAAACATAAGTAATTTTTCTCATGCACCAGGGACTTAATTATATAAGATCCTACTAATTAATTTCAGTAAAAGTAAAAAATAAGAAAGGAAATGGTAAAAGAAACAATTAACAATCGTCTTCCAATATTCTCTTCTCTTCAAAGAGAATTTTATTTTTAGACGGTTTCCTATCTTGAGAAAGTGCCAAAAAAAATTTAATTTTTACATCTGAAAGAAAATCTAATGTATTAATGTTTATCTATTTATATTTAGATGTATATATGTAGGGATTAGATGAAATTAGAGGGGTGATTTTTCATTTTGTTGTTGAATAAAATATAAGAAAATTTCAGAAAATAAAATGGAATATAAGAAAAATAATGTGGCACGCCATATATACATCTGATCGAATTTTTTTACTGGATGAACTTGTTACATTTAATTAAAACTTTATACTTAATATCTTTCGATTCCGTTTTGAAGTTCCTCTACTTTTAAAAAGAAGCTGAAAATGCTATCGGAATTTTATGATAGAAGCCCCAAAAGGAAAAAGTGTAAAAGCGCTTCAATTCCTTGATAATTACGTAACCAAACGAGAAAACTATGATTTCTACTATCGAAACAATTAAAACTTGAACAAAAGAACCAGGCCTTTTCTTGTTCTTCATTTAGTATTAGTGTTTTTTTTTTTTTTGGAAAGTTGGAGTCCTATTTCTCAATGTACTTTCATATATAGAAATTAATGGACATTTGCTTCTGAAATTTGAAATTTACAGATGATTACTATATTTTTGACCAAGAGAGTGCAAGCAATAAGTGGAAAACTAAAAAGTGAAGTTGATATGAACTTGTTATGACCTTATAATATGCTTCAGCTTCGTGGACATTAGAAACTCTTAACAAACTCGAACAGTTATAGTCCCTATAGCTTACATGGATTAAGCTTGTATGGTACTAAATGTGATTGATGAGTCTTGGTGACCAAAGAATTTAATTCTAATTCTTTCGAAGGTATAATGCCACGCCAAGGACACATTCTTATCTGAACAAATAGGCATCTAAAACAATGGTTCTTATACCTTGTTCGAAATTTAAGAATATATATGGATAATTTTGAAGATAATTATTTTTATCAAGTCTTTTGTTGCAAACTAAATTAACCATGTATTTATTAACATTTGTTTCGGCATATAATTGTAATTAATTTAGAGAAAACCAAATACGCATATTGTCACTTTCATGATAAACACTGTTACCAATAAATCATTACCAGCTAGCTAGCTCTATCTTCTACTTTGCATCTCATGTACAAAGTCATAATTCTGCTCCTTATGCGACTTTAAGTAGGTCACATATGTAGCTTCTGACTGTTCCAAAATTGGAGTCTTGGCCCCTACTTGTCGAAAGGTCATGTTCCTTTGATCCCCCTAGCTATATGGGCTATTTTCTTGATGTCAATTAATTAGTTTTTCTTTGAACTATCAACTTCATATGCAAGTTTATTAGTGGTGTCGTTTTCATAGTTATCTTCCCCCACTCACTCTCATCATGTTCAATCAAGACTTTTTAAGTTATACAAATAGCCACGTCTAGTATCTTTCTTATTAATTTATTGTGTATTGGGTTATGCTATCAAGTGCTCGACCTTTTCAATCCTTGATGAAAATTCAAGAGTATTAGAGCTCTTGAATGAGATGCACGCATTCCAGCAATCCAATTCTAAGACCACAAAGGTCAAAATGAAGATGCAGAAAGCACTTGCCCATTGTAATCTGACAGCATTTTTTTTTTTTGGGCCATAATCATATATATATATATATATAATAGTTGCTTATAATTTATGAATTCGTTGGAGCTTTGATGTTTATGACTTCGAAAGTTCACTGATATAAAAACCAAAAAATAATAAAATAAAATAAGCTCCATGCGTTTTCTGAATCATTTAATTTCCACTAGCTTCTCTGACTTTGGTATTTAGTAGGGGCCGGCTAACATCAAAATTTTAGGAAACCAACTTGTTTTGAACATACATGCCCTCTACTGCTATAACAGAGAGCATCGCAGTCAAAGATTGGTTGATCACTAACTGTGCAATAGATCCTTGGTCTTATAGTTATACAGAGTGCACTATATGTGAAATGCAAGAGTTGAAAATCCCAACCTTTATTTAGTCAGTAAAGTAATATGATTTTTTTTTTCTATAAACTCAGTCTTACACATCATACTCTACTTATAAATAAGTGAGAATCAACCATAATTTTAATAAGGATGAGAATCCTCTATTGTGCCTAGAGCATGCTATGCAAAATAGAGAATCCGTCCATTTCTATGCAATACTCTCTATCCAGTTATTTATTTGTTTTTTGTCTTTTTACTTTGAAGTAAGAAGTTTTGTTGTGCAGTACAGAGATATGCACAGTAAAAAAATCTATGAGCCTTTAATATGTAGGATTCTAATGAATTATGTACAAATGTTAATTGGTGAGTTTTATATAATTGGGATGAACTTACACAATAATGCCTATATTACGGGGTATACTGTATTCTTTGTCAAACTATACCTCTTTCTTCTTCTTCTTCTTCTGAATTGATCTTCTAGTTTGCTCTTGCCATTGCTACTTTATCATGTAATTTTGAACTATCAATTTTCCTTACATGGGTCTAAGGCCTTTGTTATAGCTTAGAGTGGAGTATGTGAGTGTGGTGGACATGCATGCTTGTTCAAAAGAAGTAGAGAAGAAAGAAACAGGTAAGTAAACTTTTATGTAAACATAATGTAACGTCCCACATCGGTTGGACCTGGGGAGGTGAAGGGGCTTATAAACAGGGGGACTGCACGTTCCAAACGCGCGTCTTTTGGAGAGAGGGTAATGACCTCATAACAAAATGGTATCAGAGCCTACTCCGGGTTTGGTTCAGAGGTGGACCCCACCGGTGGGCCACCCGTGACAAGGGCGTCACGGATTTGCTATGGGAGAGTGTAACGTCCCACATCTGTTGGACCTGGGGAGGTGAAGGAACTTATAAGCGGGGGGCTACATATTCCAAACGGCGCGTCTTTTGGAGAGAGGGTAATGACCCCGTGACAATAAGCTGATTTTAGTGTTGGCACCGATGATGACATAAATGGCATCGCTTGTCAAACTAGGAAGGGAAAGCAAGTGTAGATTGTGCATAAATATAAATGATCAATATTAGGTTTTTATACTTTTATTCACTTATGCACCAGTTTTAATTATACAAATCTACCTCAACGAGACAAAGAGGAATGTGAGATTGTTCCTAATTCTCAATTTTTTTTTTGTTTACTACGTATAGAGAGAGTGTGGATAAAGGAAATCAAGAAATTAAATACGAAAGAAATGAAAAAAAGCAAATGGGTGTCACAAGCAAGCGTTCTCACAATCGTAAGAAAGCACTAATATATATAGTGACTCAAAACATTCTCTCATTTTCCCCTATAAGTTGACCGCTCATATGGCATTATCATAATGGTTTTCCATCATAGTGACTCACTTGAGATTTTGGTTTGTATTGATATATATTGGGTTTGGAGTTTCTCATATACATAAAGCAATAAGAAGAATATGAGGAATTTTTTTTTTGTTTTTAAAAGAAGGGAAAATTGTGGTTATTGTTCTTGTTTTACATAAATCTGATTTACTTCTCCTTAACTTAAATCATTAGGGTTAGACTGATATTTTAATTTGTTATTATTGAGATAAATCTTAAGAATATTTACAATTAATCTCAAAAATTATAAAATTTCAAGTGAAGGGAGGGCTAAATAGCGAAGTGGAATCAAGAGAGCAGTAGAGATGATGAATTAGAAAACATGTTCAATAGTTGGTGGCTAATTATTGCTTATATATGTTTCAGACTAAAACCAAACACAAATTGAAATCAAAATGTTTATTGTCGGCGACAATATGGTCTTATCTGATGCCGCCTTTTATGAACCACGGAACTACAAGAACAAAAGAATGCCACAAATTAAACTACAAGGCTCCATTGAATTTGCAGGAAAAACTATGTAAGGGTTGACTAATTATTTTTCATTTTTTCCTTTAATATATATATATATATATATATATATAACTCAATATATATGAGCTCAACATTTTTGCAAGAATCTTGGAAATTTCAATCTTTCGGTGACTCTAGGGGCGAATGAATTGAGCACCCTACTCATGTGGCTTCAAGGATACAAAACCATATCAATATTGCAATTATGGCAATTTATATGGAACCAAAAGTCTAGCACTTGTCAAGGTAATGAAGATAAAGCGCAAATAGACATGATTGGACACTGAAATGATGTTTTCTACTTTTTTCATTTCGGAAAATTTGTCTTAGTTCTTACACCCTCAAATTTTCTTTTACTGTTGGGACATGAGGATTTCTCATAATATAATATGTTTTGTTCAATTATAGATTTTTTTTTTCTTTTTTGGCCTGAGTTCAATCATAAATAACTTAATTGCTTAGGAGATAAAACCTTAATGTTTTGGATTGGATGCCTTGGAAATTTTGCCACAAATTAAAGGCAGCTAATTAAATTGTTCAACGAGGAAAAGTATTGGCCGAGAGAAAAGGAAGGGGTTGTAAACTACCACTCTGGAGATTGGACTTTAGGTTTAATATTGAGCTATCAGATATCATTAAGGCTAAATTTAGCAATTTGATTCTTAGATATGGTACATAATTTTAATATAAAGAAAAAGAAGAATAAATACACAAGTTAATTTTTAAAAATACCAAAACACTAATGTTTAATAAATTTTTTATTTTTAAAAATTTAACTCCCGTCGTCAATAATTTGAAGAGATTAAAATTAAATAAAATCCAGGACCAAGTTAAGATTTTTGGTAAATGTTTAGGTTCATTTTTCACAATGTCAAGCTTCCATGGACCAAAAGGGTCTGTTTAAAACCTAACCCGGAAACTGTAGTCTCTAAAACATATTGACCAAAAATTATTGGGCCTTGAGACCAAAAAGCCCAAGTTAGGCTTTTCGGCTTAGAGATAACCATATGAATATTGGGTTGGACTTTGATAGCCAAGTGAATTATGCCCAATCATAAAAGAGTGCTTGATATCTTTATACTATATCATATGCTAGGGAAGGATATCATATGATATATATATATATATATATTATACATTATCCTAATCTGATTTTTAAGCTTCAACGCTTCCTCTGATTAATTCCAAGCACATTCTTCTTTTCTACTTTTGTTTTTCTTTTTAAATTATGAACTGACCACATATTAAATTTCCCAAAAAGTAGACCAACTTAGACGTTTTCTGTATTTATTAAATTTTAAAACTATGATGATGGACAATTTTTTCTTGGCTTGGAGTTTTTGGTGCTTTATGTTATGGTTGTGATGTTCCTTTCACGCTTTAATAGAAAATATCGGAAGGGGTTCACATATGAGATTGGTCTGGAGCTCAGAATTAAAACAGATAATAATTTTTGTTCACATTATTGGTACTGGATATCATAGAAAAAAGAAACTCATCTAAAATTCAATTCAATGATAGTGTGTGTGTGTGTGTGTATATACTTATATACACTATAGGTTAATAAGAAAGTGAAAGTTTATTAAAAATGATTTGCGTTAGAAATTAAAATTAAATATTAAAAATAAAATGGGATGATAATCTAAGAAGTATGAAGTTTTGCTATTAATGTGACTTAAATGAAAAAAAAAAAAAAAAAATATATATATATATATATATATATAGGCTGAAAACATATAAAATTTATCATTTTACCTGAAAAAATAAGGTGAAGAAGAGAGATTGATATAAAATATCGATATTTGAACACTATAACATGTCTAAAGTGTAAAAGAATGCAAGAAATTAATAAAAAGATATACATGCAAACATTTTATTGAGAAGAGTCTATACTTTTTTTGCAATTTAATCTCATTCACATCTATCAAGTGGTATTGAAATTTGCCTGTTCTTCCCAATTTTTAATTACATGTGCTAGCTCACGGATGTGCTAGATGCTAGAGCTTCTTTTTAAGTTCGATGAACTTTAAAGGTTCTTCCTTTCTCCTTTTTGACACTGACAAATTAATATCTTTAATTTGTTGTTATTATTCATATAAAAGCACAAGATTTTATTCACAGAGAAATAGGAGAACAACCCTATAACGTGCCCACAATATATTATATAGATTTAGATTTAAAAGTACTAACACGTCTGTATATATTATATAAAAGAGAAAGAGTCAATATGTAATTATATTTGTGGGAACCTCATGAGGAACAAGTATAACGGTTTAGAGAGCTCTTATATTAGTTTCCTTGTGTAAATGCTTTAAATCATGTGATGTTGTTAAATAATCAATCATAAGCCATAATTAAGTATTACAAATTCTTGGTAATTAAGGAAAACTTAATCATGATCTTCGGTAGTGGAGCTTCTTGTTGGCCTACAGTATAATCATGGTTTTGATCCTATTTCTTTAACGGCCAATGATGAAAATTTTCCTAATTTCACTAATTTCTTCATAACTAATAATAGAGGTGGTTAGGACCTTAGATCATTTAGGAAAAACGAAAAAACTAAAACACTCTTTACTCTAAAGTCGCCACATGGATGTAGCTAATCAATGGATAATTTTTCTCCCTTTATTTACTTGTTTTTTTTCATCAATATATATACTCGTGTATATGTCTTTCTTTTTATTTTTATAAAGAAAAGTATATATAGTTATTCATTCATGTTTTTTCTCGGCTAATTAACGTGTTTTTCTTTAAATTAAACATAAATCTCTATCAGTATGATATTGTAAAATTAAGAATTGGAGATATTTTCTCTTTCACCATTCCGTACAATATCTGAAACTTTTCAAAATTATAATGGGGGGCAACTGCATACGCACCCTTTAGTAAAAGTAGTTAATTATATTCTGTGATTCTGTCTGTTACCAAGCACACTTAGTTTTCTATGCAAAAGAAATTCGTTAGCTGGGCAATTAGGAGGACAAATAACTATCATGGTATAAGGGAACACAGAGAAGGAAAAACAGAAAAGGAAAAAAATTAATAATAAACTCATGATAATGATAACTTGTAACTGCATAAACATCAATTATTAATTAGTTTAAAGAATTAAATATACAAGTTCGTCTCTAAAAGTAATATAAACTCATTTTAGGTTAATCTTGTCAAGTGACTCAAAAATAACGAATTTGTCAATTTTAAGAACTAACTTATATACAATTACTAATTTTTTAAAAATTAACAAAAATGGCCTAACATTTGATGAACAAATGATTAGTTTAGGCATTATTTTAATTACAACGTTCAAGCCCTAATTAAACATTTCTTTCTATGCATCTTTCTCTCTCTTTCTCTTAACTGTGATTGTATGTGGAGGTTTATTTGATTTCCAAAAGTAGTATAGAATTAATAAGTGAAAATAAGAACATGATGGTCAACTTAATATATATATATATAGACACACACTAATGATATGACTACTAATAATTACAAGTTTAATCATTTACATTAAGGTTAATTAATCATCATCATCATCTCTAGGGTTATGCAAGGAGAACATCCCTCAGAGTTGAGAGTCATAAGGGGGGAAAAAAGGAAAAAAGAAAGTGAGGGATACAAATTAAAGCAAAAGGGTAGTAATGACTAATGAGGGAGACAACAAAACAAGCCCGTGATAGTAATAATTATAATGATAAGGAAAAAGCATGCCCATACATGCCTATACTCCTTATTAGTGCTTGAGCTAGCTAGCAAGACCACAAGGACTCGCTCACATTGTCCATGGCAAAAAGAGATAACTTGGTATCATGAGATGGTTGTGGTTGGTGTGAAGATGAGGTGGGTTGGCGCATTCTAATGTGAACAAGCTCGGCCTGAGCAAGAGCCAATTGGGTTTGAAGCACATCAACTTGTTGCTGAAGACAGGATATGGCACCTACACATCCGTACACTGGGTCCCTCACTCTTGCGTTTGCCTCATATACCATTGAACTCACTGCATCACTCCTTTGCTCCTCTGGTAGTTCCTGGGTCATTTTCACCCAACAAATATATATCTTCAACACTGTCTGCTATATATATGCTAAATATACAAACATTGATGGACATCTCATGGGTTTAGTTGCAGTTTTTTTAGACATTTTTGGGTAAACAATGTCCGGCACGTTATCTTTAAACCAAATTTACAAACAAATTTGCCTCACAAGTTTTAGGAGGTTTCACTACTCTCTCACCAAAATGAAAGACACTGTCTATTTAAGAAAAAATTACAATTCTCCAAGTATTTGTTAGAAATTTTTCCAAATGAAATAAGACGCATGTGGAAGAATTTTTTTATTATAAAAAATTAAAAGTGTAGGATTGAATTGTAAAAAAATACACTTACTATTATATTTTTATTGAAGAAGCTAATATAAAATACCAAACCAATTTTACCTAAATCTTATCATTTTTCATGAATAAGTGACAAATTTTATATAGAACTGATTTTATTTTATTTTTAATTATCTAAGAGGTCAAAACAAGGAGTTGTGAGGTGGAGGCTGCTTGTATTGTAGACCTAAATGCATATATAGCCCAGCTTTTTCAAGTTTAAGTGAGTGTGAGCTATAAGGAAAAGCTAGAGTTTGCATGTTTAGTTGATTAAAAACAGATACTAAGCTTAGTCAAAAAGGAGCTCCATATTATCTAGGTGATGATGAAGTTGTTTGTTAATTTTGGAGGGAAAGCGGGTATTTTATACATATATATATATATATATATATATATATATCATGGCATAATACTGGCTTGACTTAGCTTGCTTTGAATGGTTCAATGGACTGGGACGTTAAGCCATTGAAATTTGGATTCTATCGTGACCCAAAAGGTAACCCTGCAATTATTTTCTTGGTCGAATGCTGGAATTCAGAGTGATGATGGGTAATACTATAGAGAGTTTGACCTTAATATAAATCAATTGATTCTAGCATTATTTGTTTAAAATTTACATAAAAATAGCATATACAAAGACATAACTGTTTATAATTAGAATCAGCTAAAGATTAGTTTGCTAACATGTATCTTAACCTAACAAAATAGAAAAAGAAGTAAGGGAAAAAAGGAGATAATAACATGTCATCAAGATGTCATGCTTACAAAATAATTTTTGTTTCATATTACAAAGATTAAAAAAAATATATTTATTTATTTATTTGTTTGTTTAATCAAACTTTTGGACATGTGCTATACAAGCAGTCCCTATCAATGTAACCCATAATTTTAAAGACAAAAAAGAAAAGATGAACATGTCAATAATTTCTTTTTCTACAATAACATTGAAAAACAAGTTAGTCTTGGACTAAAAGCTAGGTGGTCATAAAGGTAGGTGTTGAATAAAGTTGGAATATATTTAACCAATAACAAGTGATAGCCAGGCCACACACACACACACACACACATATATATATATATACTTTATCCCCTAACATTTGAGTATATATGGCTTCAAGAGTAGCAAAGCTAATTTATATATACCTGATCCTTTATTCTCTTTCTTTAGTCTTTATATGCGCTAAGGAATCATTTGGTGTAATGTTAGTAGCTTACTTTAATAAAGAAGAATGAGAATTATAGTTTTAGGGTGGGGTCTTCAACTGTATTAACCACTATAACAGATCACTAGAGAGTAACAAAAGAAAGATACCCTTTCTTACTTTTTTCGGATGCATGACTACTTTCTTCTTAGAAAGGAATAATAGCTTATTAAGGAAAATATGCTAATTAAGAAAGAAATTAATAGACTCAAAATCAGTCAAACAAATCGAAATTTGTAATAATAAGCTCTATAATTTAAGGAGAAATTAGAAGCTTGTGGAAGCTAACAAATTTTCCTATATGTATGTTGAGTATTACATAAGATGAATGCATCTTTGTTTGGCTCCTTAGGTGATCAAAACAAAGAATATTCTAGCAAGATATATATGCATTAATCAAAGAATGCTTATCAACAGAGCAGTGCTAGCTAACCCAGCACAAGTATACCTAATTATGTTAACCACACTAAAACATCCTTCCAATTAAGCTATAATTTCTAAAGCTGCTATCAATTAAGAAACCGTCTCGTCAGTTTTGCCCTTCAGATAAGCAAAATTGTAGTAGGATTTATATAGTAGATGAGTAAGCATAAAGATTCCCCCCCCCCCCACCTGCAGGTATTTCCTGGAAATCCTACCGCCAACAGAAGATTATGAAATATCTCACTGCATACATGGCAGACAAAAATATCAAATAAAGAAAACTGTTCTTTAATTCTTTCCCAGTGTACAGTAACAGAAGTGTAAAGACCATCTTTCGGGGATGGTCAATACAAGTTAATCAAACTACTTAATCATCTCATACGCAAATAAATGTCTTCCTGTTGAGGTCAGTTGTGATGGTAACTAAATTTGTGACAAAACTAGGTTCATATTTTGAGACTTAATAATTAGCAGCCTTTTCCTGAAAATCCCCATTTTAATTATGTACTTATATAAGTAACATAGGTATTTTAAAAATTCGTAAGTTTTAACATAGTTATAAGTAGTCTTCTATAAGTAGTAAAATATTCTACTTAATTACCTAACAAAAGCTGAAAATGACTCGAATTTACATAAAATTACTCTATACATATGCTTTTTATGAAAATGATAAGATTATGCAAGAGAGGATGGAACCTGTAACATTTTGTTGACATTGCTAGCACCAAAAACCTTGTGGACACTTGCAAACTTCTGGGGTTCATCCGCAGGAAAATAAGGAGCAAAGAGGCAATCCTGAGCACATCTCCTCCGAAGAAGCTTGCAGGCCGCACATGGCGACATTGCACCATGTTTTCTACCACCTTCCTTCATTAATATTTTCCAAGTTCAAGAATGTTAATTAGGCCAATGTGTTTATTAAAGGCTTAATTTGAGCTGGTAGGTTTGAAAGGAAAGGGAAGAAGAGAGAAGTTTTAGGAGAGGGGAAGAAGAGGGCTTAACTCTTAAGGTGGAAGAGTAGGTGATTTTATATCGGAAAAGAGAAGTATGCAGCAAATCTGAAAGGGTCCCACAAAAGAAGAAGCCCTAGATTTTGTTGGAAAAAAACAACGTCTTTGATGAGAGCTTTTGCCCCACATTCATATTATTTTTTGTCTCCTTATTTTCTTCTTAATATATATATATATATATATATTCACTCCGCCTTTAATTACAATGTACATAAGTTAAGTTCAAAACAAACTATCAAGTATCAATATTTTATGCCCTCAACCATAGTTTTAAATTACAGTTACGTTGTAATTGTAGTTACAAGTGTTGCGAATAGTATAAGAAAGACTGTGAACGTTGCAATTAATTAATGTGGATGTAATTCACGCTACAACAATAATATTGCGCTGCATCACATGATATGGACTGCAATTTAAAATCATGCCCTCAACTAAGATCAAAAGACATACAATGCTTTACTATATTAATGTACCTGACAATATAACTGTTGTATGCAATTGATGTGTACCCAAAAGGTACATCAAAACTGCGATCCACACGCGAAAACAATAATGCACAATTAGCCTGTGCAGTGTTAATTTGATTTTTTTTTTTTTGGTTATAAGCTAGGGTCAACCTCAGTTTCTATATTTTCTCTTTTATGTCTAAATATGCTCCTACATATAGGACAATAATTAATCATAGGTTCATGCACAAGTCTAGACTCTAGAGTCTAGCTAGGTTAATATTTGTTATGTGTATACCACAATAAATAGATTGAATTTCATGTTCCTTCTCCCCCCTCTCGATCAATAGCATAGTGAAACTAATTAACTTCCGAATGTGTCTCTCTGTACATTAATCTTCTAAACACCTTCAATAATATTTGAATCTTTCATCGGTTAAGTTTCAAATATACATGACAAGTACCAGTGTCTAATATTAAGTTTAATCCCAAGTGCTTGTTAATTTCCTTTTTCTGGTTGAAGGGGGTTTTTCTGGGTGAGGGGTATAACCCTTCATCCCAAATTATTGGGATCAGTTTTGACGAATCTTTAATTTATACTATATATTAGGGATTTTTTATGTGTTTATTTTTTTCGCGCACATCTTCGATGTGTATCACTTTATTTATTTCACTGTGTTTATCATATCTCAATATGCCATACATACTCAGCATGCAACTAACCTCTTGTTTATTACCTTAATTATCTCCTTGGAGCTGTATTTATATTGATGAGAAAAGATGAAATAAGTTTGAATTAAAAACAATCTCCTTATTTTAGAATATAATTAAGAAGAAAAAAATATATCAATGAGTTTTGGCTTACATTATACTATCGTCTCAAACATTGAAAGATTAATTAAATTCAAATATCAATTGAAGTTAAATCAACCCTAAAAAAAAGGAAAATAAAATAAAAGAAAAGAAAAATAAAAGAAAAATTCAATAAACCTTTCAATGCCTTTCAAAGCCCTTCATGTTTTCAAGCTTTCCAAATATGAGAAAAGTTTGCTTTGGGATAAAAATTGAGAAATTTATAATTCTTTATTACAATTTAGCCAACAATATGTAAAAATCAATAATAAAGAATTTTCTTTCACTTAATCCTTCTTTTTTTTTTCTCTGTTAATTTATTTAATTAACTTGCAGGAAAGGAGAAGAAAAATCACTAATCATTTGACCCTCCATTCTCTTTTTCTTTCTCTTCTTCAACCCTCACCCCCCCCCCCCCAAAAAAACTTCCACTTTACTCTTAACTCTCAGACATCTATCTTAGACTCCATACTCGATGACAAGCATAAAAAGAAAATGATTAAATAAGAAAAGAAGGAAAATACAATCCCATAGTTGTTTTATGTTATTCTAAATCTCTAAGGAAAAGAGCGGCAATGTCTGCACTTATAATTATAACTAAACTCGTAATTTGATTATTGGACTCTTAGACCTATTTAGCTTTAATTTTAAAAAAATTAATAAATGTGCAAATTAGTATTTGAAAATAACAAACTCATTACATGTTAGACATTTTGTCAAATGGTTCAAAGATGTCAAAAAGATTAAAATGCAATAAGTTTGTTATTTAATTTTTGAGTACTAACTTGTATGTACAATTAAAGCTAAATAAGTCTAACAATATCCTAGGACCAAAAAACTACCAAACATGAGTGTTTTATTGGGTTCGTGGCTTAGGAGTTGGCCCCACTTCTTCTAATTCCTTGGTTTAATGACTCAAGTAGGCATGCATTTGACTTCTAATGGTGGTAGGGCAGAGTGTAGAGAAATGATTTCTCAACTACAACCTTAGTTACAAAATGAAACTGAGGAGAGAGACATCAGAGAATCTCATGTGCTATATGTTCAGGGGCATTTTTGGAAATGCAAAACCACCACCGGAGTTTACTACAATATTATAAATGCTCCGGTATACTACTTTTAACTATTATGATTGGCAAATTTGTAATATCATATTCAATTTAATATTTAACACATTTTTTTTTCTAGGGAGATGCACCTTATGCCCGTCTATCATCTTCAAATCATGCACCGAATACTTTAAGAGATTGACTTGTACAAGAGGTTTCTGAGTTTTAGGAAGTACATAGAGATGCCTCCGTTTTTGAGTTTTTGGAACTATATGTAGAGGGTTTAGGATTACGCAGTGTAGCTTGTAAAGATACTATCAGTATTTTATAATTTATAGAATTGACAAATTTTAATTATATGTATGGATTGATAGATTTTAATTCAAATACATGGTATCTAAATTTAGTGATGTTTATGATTTTGTACAGAATTCCATTAATATATATTTATGTTTTCATCTAAAAAATATATTAAAATGAATCTGAAAAAGAAAATTGCCGGGTTCAAAACTGCCACAAAACTTGAAATTTCGGATACAGCTTGCATTTATCGGCGGCTTTGAAACAACCAAATTTTCATTTTGCAGCGGTTCTTGCATCACAAAAGCGGAATTTCCGAAATCAAGAAAGCAAATACTAGCAATTTAAACAGCCAAACAAACCGCTGAAAAACATTTTCTAGCAGTTGTACGAGCAGTTACATAAAAATTGTCGGAAAAAGTTTAGCATCGACTATGTCACTGGCAGTTTTGTAATGGCCGCATGCTTCATTTTGGGGCGGGTTAAACCCTAAACGGCCACAAAATATTAAAAAAAAAATGCAGCTAAATGTATGTGTGTGTGTTTTTTTTTCTTCTAATTTTTAGTAAAAGAATTAGATAATAATTTTTATTTTATTTATTTTGATAACAAGGCCTTCGCCTCTACGAGCATTTTACTAAATGAAAGTCTAACGATATTTACAAGAGTTGCAATAAATCTTGGTCTAATAATTAAATATTTGTTATTCTTTTGTTGATCTGTAAGGCAGCTAAAAGCTTTGCTAATTCACTCTTTGGGATGAAAAATTGTCATCATTCTTGGTGCTGCAACAATACTATTATATTTGTTCTTCCTACATTTCAAAACTAGATATTAATTCCTTCAAGGTGGAGTCCTGAATTTCATAATTATTGAGGCCTATTACTTTTCATTTTTAATGTTCTTTGTCTTTTGTATTCAGTTACTTTGCTTTGTACTTTAGATTGGAAATGACAGCACCAAGCAGTGAAGAGGGAACAGAGGTTACAGGAAGAAAAAAGAAAATGGGAAAAAAGTGAGGGTGCATACACCGAATCAAGACATGTATATTTGCACACGCACCATATATTAAGTGGTTGATCATTAGGGAGCTGATGATACGTAATTACCCACATGACAAAGACATATTAGGATGTTAACTAGTTTATTAACATTGATGACCCATCTAATAATCTCAACCACATGAATGTTGAAGGTGAGGTCGAAGGGGTCACATTTTAATAATACCAATTACTTTAATTAAAATATCTTATGCTGTTTCTTTTACCTCTTTAATTAAGGGATTAAGATGGGTTAACATTGTCTGGATACTTTTTTAAATAATTTCTTGTGCTTCCCTTTTATGTTGCTTAACTTGATCATTAAGCTACATTGTTGGGTCTAATAGAAACCTATGTCATTATTTTATGTTTTCTGATTTTCCAGTGATATACTAAGAGATCTTGACACAAACTTTAGATGCAGAGAGACAGAGATTTTATGTCCCAAGATTGAAAAAGAAAAGGGGAAATTGCACTTATATATCCAACATAATCTTTTGTCTTTTATAATTGTAAATGACTTTTCAATCTAAGAAAAATAAAAATTATAATCAATTCCTAATTTATTATCCTATTGCTATAAGTCACATCTATTACTTAAACTAAAAAACTTTAATTATATAAAATTACTAAAATATTTTTCATATTATTTAATATATCTTTCGCCTTCTTCAATTTTCCCAACTAATCCATCCATTTAGTACTTACAATGGCTAGGGTTTTCTATAGTTTCATTTAGCCAATGATTTTATGGATCTTTGTATTCTGTCAAAATGGAGGGTAAAAGGGATATTAAATAATTAAAAGATATTTCAATAATCTTATATAGTTAAAATTTTTAAATTTAGATGATAGGGGCTTATTACAATGGACTAATAAATCAGATGATCAATTGTAATTTTGTTTAGATTTAAAAAATTATTGCAATTGGAGGCAAAGATCATGGTGAGTAAATATAAATTTCCTCAACAAGAAATATAATTATTTTCTTACTAAATTCAAAATGATAGAAATAATTGACAAGAGTAGAATCAAATTAGGCAAATGTAATAAGACATCCATCAAGCTCCCACTAGAGGAAAATATGACCAAAGATATGTATGCCTGGTGATATGAAGTTATGAACTGGCTTTTGAAGGCAAGAAACATCAATGAAAGTATGCGCATGCTTTGACACAAGTTGTATAATTCTGTTCAATTAATTCTAATTAACGCCATCATTCACTACCCAGTTTAATTATAGAGCCTCTCATACAATTTAAAAACTACAAGTCAATAAATTAATGTTCTACATATCTTGAAGAAACCCTTAAAAGGACAAACTAGATTATATGGGACCTTAAAGAAATTAATTAAACACTAAATTATGTATGTTTCCTTACACATATATAATAATCAAAACAAAGAGTGTGGCAAATTAAATTAAGGTGGATCAAATCTAAAGCAAACTTCTCATCAGTCAGATGCAATCCACCATGAAATATGCTAAATTTTTTTGACTTTATCAGCCAAAGCTTCAAGGCTGCATTCCCAATTTAATTTTAACTATACAATTAGTAAAACACGGGTTCCTTGCGATTTGCACGCGCAATTGGACGCATAAACTAGAAATATGGAAGTCATAAATTACTAGGGATGATGTATGATGATGATTTAATTAAGGGAATTTTGAATACAAATAGCTAGCTGGCTTGGTATGATTACTTACTTAAAACTAACCATATAATGTACCTTGCATGCTAGCGCGCACATATATATATATATATATATATATATATATGGACGAGATAGAAAATGAATATTATATCTTTTAGACAGTACATGTATAAGTGATCATTGAAGAAGGAGTAGAAACTAAAGGTGTTGTTTCTGAAAAATAGTAATATGTATATAATTGAGTCCTCAATTATTTTGATTATCGGTTCAATAAATTAGCCTTTTGTAAGTCAACAAAATGATAAAATGAACCTGAATAAAATATTTTGAGATGTAAATTACACTTTGTTTTCCTACAATGATAAAACTCAAATCAATAATATTTTTGAAGAAATCAAAATGTGAGTTTAGTCTAATACTTAATTTTTGAGTAACTACTTAATTAATAATAGCTAGTTCTCAATTAAGATAATTGGTTGCGTTATTTACAGTTAGGGGATTAGTTAAGTGCAAATTATTCAATGTCACCTAATAATACTAGTGTGACAAAATTTCAATTATCAGTACTTCTACCACTCATATTTTATCTTCTCTGGTGGATACACGGGGATCAATCTTACAAGTTGATGGATTTGATATTTTGATATGCTTATTTTTGGCCGTGCTCGCTCTCTCTCAAATTATTGGAAACTTTTCTCATTCAAGTTCGGTTGGATTAGATTTGTGAACTCTTAGTTGTCAATCAGATTAATTGAACAAAGGCTATATGTAATAGCTTCGATATATATAGTGTAACTTAGGAAAAGAACGGTTATCAGCAACATTGTCCTTAATTTTATGTTACTTTACATACAAAATTGACTTTAATTTGTTTGCTTTTCTTTCCAATTTGATGCTCTAACGTACTTAATTTGCATGCCATAGCTTCGTCTACTGAAGAATAGGTTATTAACATTTATGTGTTATTCTATATAATCGTCTTCTTTTATCAAAATGATGCAAAGATATGAAAATGGTAATATTTTATTTTTTAATATTACGAGAATACAATATATACACACACACACACACATATTGTTGGAAATAACCCCATATTGATATATTTTGAAGTTTTTAGTTTTGACTTTATTGATAGCATATTTGTTGAAGAGCTTTATTTCTTTTTTTTTTCTTTTCTTTTTTTCTTATCCGTGAATGGCACTAATAGTTTTTGTTGAGAAAGTCTCTATCATTGGCTGCTTTAAACTTAAGACAAACCTTGGCAGTTTCCAAAATTTCTCACTATCATCAAATCAATTTAATTAGGCATATGTACCGCCCTTATATAATATTATATTAAGCAATTGCAACTTCAATTTTATTTTATTTTTTAATGACAATAGTTACAATCAATTTATTGGGATAAATCATTGCTGATTATACGGACACACACACACACACACACGTCTCCTTAGTTAATGATCTTTATATTCTGATTCAAGAAACCAGTATGAGTGTCCTTGAGAAACAAAACATTAAACCGTGCTATTGCTTCTTTCCAAAATTGGTGTATTGGATGTGACAAAAAAACTAGTTTCACTAAAAAACCTGATACCCCTTTATTTGATAATTGAATGCACTAACTAGCATAATTTTTGGAGTAACTTTTCTCCTTATTTTGCTTCTCTCTCGCAATTTAATAATGATGCATTTGGAAATTCCATGGAGGGGCATTAATCTGAATAAATGACATTTCAAATCAAGAGAGGGAAATAGTTAAAATTGGATGTCCTTTTATTCAATGGTCATAGAATGTGAGCTTTTTGTTCACACCTCTCCTAACTAACTTCCTTTAATTTCAAACCAAATACTCTTCGTGCGATAGATAGTCAATGCACATTGAGTATACGTAACTATAAGCAACTTTCTAAAATTTGAAAACTTAGTTACACAATAACATAAAAGATCAAGTAGAATATATAGCACGCTTAGCTTTGTTGTTAATTTATTTGTCTTGGACGTCTGTGGATTATGTCCTGAGCTCTCTTATTGCTTTTTTGCAGATGATGCTTTGTTCTTTATGAATGCAAAGAGTAACAATTGTCATACTTCGGCTCAGATCTTGAAGATTTACTGTCTGCAACTCTTGATAAATCTTACATTTTCTTTTTCAGTAATACACCACAATAAACCAGGGATGTGGTTATTAAAATATTGCGAATTAAGGATACTGATGAACCGGGTAAGTATTTGGGACTACTCGTGGGTAGATCCAAGGCTGAAGCTTTGTCTTTCATAAGGGATAACGTAATTAAGCCATTAGGTGGGTTGGAAAGGGAAGCTATTATCTTATGTTGTGGGAGAAGTTTTAATCAAAGCAATAGTGAATGCTGTTCCAATCTTCCTAATAACTTGCTTTTGAGTAACCTCAGAAAACTTGTATAGAGTTTGATAGAATTATATCTAATTTCTAGTGGGGACAACATGGCCGAGAGGGTCAAGTTCATTGGAAAGCTTGGAGCTTACTTACAAAGACTAAGAAGGAAGGTGGGTTGGGTTTTAGAAACTTTTCAAACTTTAACTTGAAACTAATGGCTAAGAATGCTTGGAGGTTAATTCAAAATCCTGATGACCTTTGGAGAAAAGTGCTTAAAGGATTGCACTTCCCAAACTCAAATTTTCTTGAAGCTAGAAAAAGCCACAAGGCTTCTTGGGCTTGGTCCAGTATTTTGGAGGGACGGGACTTGCCGTTGAGAGAGTTGTCTTGGCAAATTAGTAATGTTGGCTTTGTTAGAATTTAGGATGATTGTTGGATTCTGGATTTTAAAGGCTTTTGCAGTAGCTCTCCTTTTTATTGATGGTAATGATAAAGGGAGATCAATGTCTGAGCTGTCAGTGATGGAGGCGGAGCTAAGTTCATGTAAGGGTGGGCATATCCCCCATCTTAATTTTTCAATTTTGTATGTACGTTGTATTAAATTTTAATATTATATTTTCATATTTTTTAAAATTTTAATTAAATTTAATCAACTCACTCGTGCTTTTTATTATTTGATATTTTAATTTGAACTTATTAAATTCACACATGTATTTTTTCTCTTCATTCAATTTATTTTCTTTTTTTTCTTATTTTTTTCCTTTACTTTTCTTCCCCTTTTCACATTTCCCTCTCACTTTTTTTCTTACAAATTTATAGTGCTATATACATATAAATTTTTGCGAATTGGCTGTCATAAATTTTGCATTGCTTTGTATTTATAGATTTTTGTAAATTAACAGTAATAAATTTTTATACTTTATCAAATAAATATTTTTCTATTCAAAATACTCTTCTAAACTATTTATTGGACTATTATAATACTTGTTGAGTGATTGTATATCTTTTTAATGTAGTTTTATTATGCATTACATGTGTAATAAGTACATGGGTATTTAGGTTATGAAATTATTGATATGTATAAAGACTAATTTTTGGTACACTACTTGTTTGAATTCAAATTTGTTTCTAAGTTTAAAAGAGAAAAAGGTGAAATATTATTAGTAAGTTAATTTTATTTAACTTAATTTAAAAATTCAAAGAAAAATATTTTATTTGAATAACATATTGTGAAAGTGTAATTTTTTTAAAATAAGATATTAAAAAATCCTCTCTCTTTTTTTTCCCAATCTAGAGTCTGCTGGCTCCTCCACCGGTATTTGCCCTCAATTAGGGATAAAATTACTGGTAAAGAAAAGGAAGGAATACTAAGGATCCCTATCCGCTTTTCTAATTGGGATGATAAGTCTCTATGGACCAAGACTAAAAGTGGTGAGTACAATGTAAAATCAGGCTACTATGCGCAAGACAAGCTGAAGGATCTAAGCCTTCGTTGAATCCTAGCTGCTCGTTTTGTCCTTCCAATGATCTATGGAATGCCATCTGGAAGTTGAAGGTTCCACTCAACGTGAAATTTCTTTTTGTGGAGAGCTGCTTCACGTGCTTTAGTGCGTGTTTGGAAACTTGGTAATTTTTTTTAAAACTACGTTTTGAAACAATAAATTATTATTTTTACACAAACGCGATTTATCACCGTGATTTCAAACACACCCTTAACATTTAAGGAGGCATTATTTAAAAGAAAATGTGCAGTGAACCCTTTGGGTCCAATATGCAATGAGGAACCTATAAGACTATTGAGCATCTTCTTCTTTTGTGCCGTTGCGTCTTAAAGTGTTGGTTTGGCAGTTTTTAATATTTAACTACTGCTAGAGAAGGTGTGACAGATTTGATATATGGTGCACTAATATGTCAAGTAAAAATGAAGGGTTGGATGAGTATGGTAAAGGTGTTGTGGCCTGCTTATGTTGGAGAATTTGAAAGAAGAGATGTGAAATGTTTTTCCAAGGCTGCAAACTGAATCCAGAGAGGGTTATTAGGAGTGCTATGGTATCCTTGAATGAATATTAGGATACTGTGGTTGTAAAAGATAAGCATTCTGTTTCTGAAGGAGCAAGGGTTAGAAGGGATGTCTGGTGCTTAATTTCCCTCTTGTGGCCAGATCAAAGTCAATTTTGATGGCTCTTCTAATGACAAACTAAAAACAGCAGGTATTGGCATTGTTCATAGAGATTGCAAGGGCAATGTGGTGAATGGCTTTGGATGTTCTGTGCATGTTAGTTCTACTTTCTTGGCTGAAACGTTAGGTCCAATTAAGGAAGGCTTTGGAGTTAACTTCTCACTTTTTTGGCAACCTGGTTTGTATTGAAGCAAATTTTGAAGAGCTTTTCATGCTTGTTCAGAAGGGATGTGTTTCAGGGTGTGAATGGACTTCTTCTTTGATTCTGCAAGATGTACCAAGCCTTAAAGAGTCTCTTCCTAATTGTTCTTTTTTTTCCTTATAGTAGCTTGCCAAGGCAATCGAGACTGGATAGCAATTAATGCTGCGAAGGGGATGTGCCCTTGGGGTAGGTGTCTCAACCTCCATCCCCCTAGCTGAGATTTTGGATTGGGATTCTTTAATGGCTGACGCTGTTGCTGATGAAAGGAAAGTTGTTGGCTGAAGGTTTTATGATCTTGTTTGTTTAGATCTTTTGTCCTGTTGTTTGTTTTTTGTCTTTGTTTCTTTTGTTTGTTGTTTTGTTCTGGTAGACTGGTTGTATCTTGCTGTTTGGCATTTTGTCGTTGAATGAGATGAGTATTTTCCTGGCCTTAAATAAAAAAATAAAAAATAATAAAATGAAGACTTGTGTGTGAATTTGATTATGTAAAATTTTCTGAAAAAAGGAAGTAAAAGAAATTGAAGTTTAACAAATTTTTATATATGTAAACAAAAATTTTGAGGAAATGTACTTTTTTTTTAAATTCTTGAAAGATATACGTATCCACTGTTTGGTCTATAAATCTTTCAGAGTAAGATTTTGACTTGCTATTTGTTAGACTTCCATCAACCAAGAATAAAGTAAAAATAAGATAAATGTACATAATGAAAAGATTTTAGATTGAATTGCATATTTTTAAAATTTATAGATTAAATAATTAAGACAAATATCTTTCAAAGACCAAATAGTATATTTCCTTGAAAATTTTAAACTCATTTGAGATCATAAAGTAATATGAAAGTTCAAAAATTTACAATTTGATTAGTTTTCAGCTATTTCCTAAAGTATGCATGCGTTTTTCTTTTCTCTTTTTTTCTCTAACAACCATTCATGAAACTATGAAAAAATATATTATAACTAGCTGGACACCCGTGCTATGCACAGAAACGTATAATAGAAGAATACCATAATAAAAATCAGTTTGATGATATAGTGAAAAAAAAATCATAAAAAAAAAACACGAAGTCTAATGAAAGTCGAACCACAAAAACTACTTAGCTACAATATCATAAAACTGAAACTTTATATATATATATATATATATATATATATAATAGAAATAAGCATCAAGGTCAAATCGATCAAAAGACTCGGTAGGGACAACAACTAAAAAAAATTGATGAATACGAACCTGCCTATCTGGTTCAATAAAGTGCAGGCCTAAGTTGAACACCAGAAGCACAATCTAACCCTTCTAACATCTAAGGCTTCATGGCTAGTGTTAGAGACGGTTGTACAAGAATATCATCACCTAAGAAGATCATGTATGAATCGTTCAGAGGTAAGTGTTTCATTAATGCATCGCAACGTCTGACAGTCTGTGTACAAAACACCAATAAGAGGCCACTACCTGGCCCATTATTACTTCACACTGGTCACCAGTTATATTAAGGCCAGCCATTATTTAAGTATATTTTATGTTTCTTGTATTATCCCCTTGATCACCAGCTCTCTATATATGTACTAAAAAATCGAAATGTCCATAGAAACCCCTGACCACCTTTGAGGATGCTAGAAAGCTCACTGACAACTCAAAGACTACCAAAGGATCAAGCCTAGCTCACCATTCATTTGAAAAAAAAAAAAGAAACCTTGAGCACAAATTTATACTCTAGAAAATTTATGACCCAAACTAACAAAAAACAACCATAAAAGAAAAAAGGAAAACCGAACCTTCATAGAATATCGAAGCCAGCGAGCAAAAAGTTGAAGTGCAAATATCTTCCGCTATAGCTGGGTAGATGCAGTAGGCCCAAATGAGATTTGAACCTTTCTATTTTGGTCTGAATGAGATTTCAACCAAAACCCAACAAATAAAAGATGGGTTGGCCCGTTATAGGCAAGTTGTGTTCCTAAGTTATATGGAGTGGTCGCTTTTATCCTGACCCAAAAAGATAAACTACTAAAGTGCTTTGGGCCCTCTTCCCTCTTTTTCTTCTATTATCTTTATTTTGACAGGGTTCATCTTTATTTGGTTTCTCTTCAGATTCCAATCGTTACAATCTATAAAATAATATTTGCTCAAGACTCAAACCTAGTGTTAAAAAAATCAGCTAAAATCAATGAATCAATTCATTTGACTTTTAAATTTGGTTAAAGAAAAAATTAGTTAAAAATCAGTTGACTTGATATTAAATTATTTTTTGATTTTTTTGTTTAAAATTTTTTTTTGACATTTTGTGATAAAAGATTTAAAATGTTTTATGGACTCTACTCAATTTATTTCATATAAAATTGTTATTATATGTAAAATGATTTAATAGTCTTTTATATTTTTAAATATTTTTAAATATTTTATAATTAAATTAATCTATATATTATAAAATAATGGTCTAATATTATAAAATAAAATAATATTTAATTATAAAATATTATATATATTTATAACTTTTTATATATTCTTAGAAAAATAATTTGATCTCAATTTAATTACTGTTAGATCTTAAACCATAAATTACTTTTTATCTCAATTTAGTATCCCGTCTAATTTTTAGAACATTGTTTAAATCTTATAAATAGAAGTAACGCAAATTAAGTCCCTGGCGTCACTCAAGTCTCAAACGCGCAGCTTCGTTTGGTCTATTGATCTATTGATTAAAGGCCAAAACCACCCTCTTTCTTGTGTTGTTCCTACTGTTTCATGAATGCTTTAGTTGTGGCCCGTGAGTCTGTGACAAATTGACCCTTCATTTTGGCACTAAATTCTGAATACGTGGCCTGAAAAGTCCGCAGCTAGCACAAGCCAAATTATTAAATACTAATAATATATATACATATATATATATATATATATATATATATATCTTTTGAACCCAGAAGCTTCCATTCCAATGGTAGACTGAGGACTTTGACTTCTTCTTCTGCTTATTTTCCATGGGGAAAACTTCAAGTCTGTTCTTTGACCAATCATCTTTATGAGACTCTAAAAAGGCTGAATCCTCCAAACTGCAATTAAAGTCTTGATGGAGAATCTGGCTCTGTGGATTTGGTCGTGTCTTTAATATTATTATAACATTATTATAAAGATAATTATATAATTAACCACCAAACATGCTGATACTCTGGAATTGATCGATTCCGAGGATTGTGCAGAAGAGGAAATTGTATCAGAGGAGATCAACTAATCAAACTGATGCCTTGAAGTAACTTGAATAGACAAGTGGACTATTATTAGGAAAGACTGGGATGTTATTTCATTGTTCAAGTTTTTTTTTCACTAAAAATAAAGTCATTTAATTTTTTCTGCCTGAAAATGTGGGCTATGACTTTGGTGTGGTTGAATAAATGATTTTTCATTAATGTCCTTGAAAATCATCATCTGAAAAGAAAAAAAAGAAAGACAGGATTCTACATTAATATTAATCATTGATTTATTGGTAAATATATAACTATAACAAAATTATCATTGGAGCAATAGATGAATTTTAAGATTCTATATTTTCTAAGTTTAGCATGTCTTTTTAGCTTGGAGCATACATAAAATATAAACTCAGAAACGTTTCCATACGCATAATATCCATATATTATTTCAAAAATTGATCTAAAAAAACTAACTATCATATTATGATACTACTTAAGGGAATTAAACTACAGCTCTAAAATATTACTTTGCTATATATGATTGATATATGCATATTAGAAGTTTTGTGACCTAGGCATTAAAACTATGGTTGTTTTCTTTTTTACATATAGATATATATATATATATATATATATATTGTTTATTTGACTCCACTTGAAATTTATATTCGGATTCTTTAATCTCTGAAAATATTTTGTGCCACCGAGTTAAAACTCGTAAATGTTCCTTACATAGATGCAAGGTAATTAAAATAAATCCAAATTAAGTGGAACAATATATATGAATGAATGGTCACTTGTCCACACATACAAGCTTAGCCGAAGTTCCTGACTACTGATGACTAAAGGAATTGAATATTTTCTTTCAAAATGGAAAGGATAGAGTGTACCACTTGGCCTGATCACAAGTCTATGCTTGTTAACTAGAGGACGCTTATCACTGGGGAAAGGTTAATTAGATGCTAATATAAAAATTAATATACCGCTTTTTCTATTAAGAAAAAGTAAAAAAACTAATTATTGCTCTCTCTCTCTCTCTCTCTCTCTCTCTCTCTATATATATATATATATAATTTAATAATTGAAAATAAATAATCTAGCTACTATAATTGTGCGATGAAAGAATTACGAAATCAGAAATTAAAGGTGCAAATATATCACAAATTGTGCTCATTAACTAAGTATATCACAATTGACGGACTTTACGTTGCCATATTTAGTACTATAATTAAAATTATCATTAAAAAATACAGGTAAAAATATACTTTTTGTTCCTCAATTTTACTTGAAATTTCATTTTTATCTCTTAACTTTATTTAATTTTAATTTAATATTTTAACTTTATTTTAAATTTCACTTTTACTCTTAACTTTATTGTGTTTTAATTACGTCTCCTAATTTTACTTTAAATTTTAATTTGTCCCTTAGTTCTATTTAATTTCCACTTAATCTTTTAATTTTACATTAAGTTAGTTTCACTTTTATTCTTTAATATAAAAAAAAAACAACTCAAATATTTTTCCCCCTTTCCCACCATCAAATTAAAATATTTTAATTAAGCTTCTAAGTATATTCTAATTTATTCAGTTTGTAGAAGAATAAGATATAAAATTAAATTTCCAAATATAAATTACTACGTTCCATGGGGTTTACTTATATCAATAAATAAATAACAAAATAAAAAAATATTTGAATAGTTTTTGAAAATTAAAGACCAAACTGAAATAAAATAAAATTAAATGATAATTAAAAGTGAAACTTAGAGTAAAAATAAAAGATTTGATGGATGAACATGTGACCTGTAGAATGGTACCTCAAATAATGATAAGGAGGACAATTTGCTAGGGGCACCTTCCTATTCCTGCAGAGGTAGGTAGCCAACTTGGGATACGTTGGATTGATGTTACCAACAGATAGGTTTATACATTCAAGCTTTTAGTTAGAATAGAAACTAAATGAAATTAAGAGACAAAACCAAAACATAAGGTAAAGTTAAAAGATAAAAGTAAAATTTAAGATAAAATTAAAAAATTAAATTATAACTAACTAAAGTTAAATGATTGAAGTGAAAGTGTGAAACTTAAGAAAAAATTGAGAGATCAAATTAGAATTAAATGAAATTAAAGGACAAAAATAAAATTTGAGATAAAGTTAAGAAACAAAAAGTATACTTTTGCTAAAAATATAATTAATATCTTATAACAATTAATACAATTTAATATATATATATATATATATATATGAAATATCATTTAAGATGTCATTACACATCTTGAATATTATTTTACCAAGTACAAGCATAGGCAAACCTATTATTTAATATTTAAGATAATATATTTAAAAACTATATATAAACTTTTTTAAGTAATTTTTTTTATATGAGAACTTATCCCTCTTATGTTTGACTTAATAGAATATGCAAAACAAGTTTGTCATATCGAAATGAAACAAAATGTGAAAGAACTAATTACTTTTAGCCATTGCCAAAACCTTGAAGTTTTGCAGCTAATGGATGCTTCTAAGCTCTTAGATTCCTTCTCTTGATGGTGTGTATGAGTTTTTAAACTCAATGGCTTGAGGAAATAGAGCTTAGGGACCTTTCTTTATAGCCAAAATGAGGAATACATCTTTTTATCAAAGATGCCTTAAATGAAGAAGGTAGGATGGGTTCAATGGAAAGTACGATTGCCTTCTGACATGCAATGTCCAACTTGATTTACTATAGAGATTTGTAGCAGATATGGAGTAAAGAAGACCAAATTCAATGAACTTGCTCTTGAAAATTACATGTTCCAGTTCACATTCTTCCATTTGGTCATCATGTTCATATCTATAATGATTCCTAAAATTCAAATATGCCAAATGTATTCCAGGAGGAAACTATATACATGGATTACAGCAATAAATCTTTTATAGGTAAGTATTATCTTTCATTTATTATGATCTGTTCAACTTTCTCATCCTCATATAACTTAATAAATAAGTCTTATATTTATTTTGAGTCCTTTTAATGTTATTATTTTAAATATATAAATGTAAACATGAAATGAGAAGATAATTTAAACTGAATAAGAGTTTTATTACAAATGATATATAATATATACCTCAAAAACTCAATATCAATCCAAGTCTCATTTAAGTTACATGATCCATAAACTCTATTGGTAGTATGCCTTCAGTTAAAGAATCAATTATCATCGACTTAGTACTAGTATATTCAATGATGATTTTATTTTCCTCAATATATTTTTAAATGGCTAAGTATGTAATGTCGATGTACTTATTTTGACTTCTACTCTTATTGTTCTTAGCCAAAAAAATAATAGTTGAGTTGTTATAGTATATTCTTAATGGCCTAAAAATAAAATCCACAATTCTAAATCTAAAAATAAAGTCCTTAAGTCATACACTATATGAAATTGCCTTAAAATAAGATAAAAACTTAACCTTTATAATAAAAGTAGCAATTAAAGTTTGTTTCACACACCTCTAAGATACAATTTTGCAAGCAAACATGAAAATGCAACCTAATGTTGATTTTCGAGAATCAATGCATTTAGCAAAATCTGAATCTGAGAAGCCAACTACCTTAAGGTTTTAGTCAATCTGTATGTTGGCATGTAGTCTTTAGTATCTTTAAGATATCTCATAACTTTTTTGCAATTCTCAAATGATTCATAACTAGATTACTTTGATATCTACTTAACATTTTGACCACAAACACAAAGTTAGGTTTTGTGCAAATCCAAGTATACATAACGCTTCCAATAACTGAAGCATATGGAATGTTATGTATTTGTTCATTGTCTAGCTTATTTTTTAGGTACTAGATCAAATTGAACATGTCACCTTTCATAATAAATGTTATATTTGATGAATAATCTTACATTCAAAATCACTCTAAGACCTTATTGATATAGATTTTTTTAAGACAATCTCAAAATGCATTGACTTCTGTCTCTATAAATCTTAATGCCAATTACAAATGATGCCTCACCAATATCTTTCATATCAAAATTTTTAGAGAAAAATTATTTTACCTTGTGTGACAATTTCTTATCATTAGTTGTAAGTAATATTATATATATATATAATAGTAGGAAACATATTTTACTTTCATTGACCTTCTTATATATATATATATATATATATATATATATTGATTCATGGCATTCCTTACAAATTTAAATAAGGAGATGACATCATGAAACCTTAAGTACCATTGATAAAAGACCTATTTCAATCTATATATGAATTTTTTAAGCCTACATACAAAATGTTCATTGGCACTAAAGGATAATTCTTTAGATTGTTCCATATATGCTTTTTCCTCTAGTTTTCCATTGAAAAATGTCATTTATACATTTACTTAATATAATTCCAAGTCAAAATAGGCTATTAATGCTATTATCATGCAGAGAGAATCTTTCTTAAATACATAAATGAAAGTATCTATATAGTTGATTCCTTCCCTTTGAATGAATCCTTTAACCACAAGTCTTACTTTATATCTCTCAATATTGCCTAATGAGTTCTTTTTCATCTTATAGACCCATTCGCATCCAATAGTCTTAAAACCACTAGGCAACTTGATGAGATCCCAAACTTAATTAGATGTTATAGAATTTATCTCTTACTTTATAGCATTATGCCACAATTAAGGTTCTCTACAATTGATTGCTTGTGAAAATGTCTCAAGATCATCTTTGATTCTATATTATAGTCAAATTTTTATAGATATATAGTATAGTCACTAAAAATTGCTTATCTCATTATCTTAGTTAATTTTCTTAATATTGGGTCAACATTCTCTAGAGGAGTATGCGACTTAATTAATTGCTTAATAGTTTATGGTAATTGTTCAATAACTAGATCAATTTGGTCATGGTCAATAGTTTGTGGACTTTTAATGATTGGTCATTCAATGCTTAGTCATACTTGCGGGCCATGGCTCACAACAATCTATCATTTGATGTAGAAGCTTAAGTATCACAATCTAGTTTTAAAGTTTGATCACTTCCACTGATCAAGTTATTCTTTAAAAACTTTATATTTTTTTGATTCCATAATTCTAGTGCTATGAAATGGACAATAAAAATTTATATTCTTTAGATCTTTTAGTATATCCAATGAAGTAATCATTAATGGTTCTTGGGTTCAACTTATTCTTTTATGGATTATAAATCCTTATCTTAGATGGGCATCCCAAACCATGCCTATGTCTTAAACTCAGCTTCTAACTTTTAAACAACTAAAACAGCATCCTTATAACAACCCTCGTTAAAACTCAGTTAGGAATATATAAACTTGTCTTATGAGCTTCTGTCTACAAGGATTTAGGAAGCTTGGAGTTGCTTAACATACTTTACACCATGTCTAATAATGGTAGGTTCCTTCTTTTAGTTACACTACTCTAGTATAGAGACTCAAACATGGTGTATTGAGCAATAATTCTATGTTTTTGAAAAAAATTTAGCAAATGGAGTTGGTGGCTATTCATCTTTAATGTATCTATTATAGTACTTAGCACTTCTATTTTATTTCACTATCTTAATTTGTTGACCACATTGATTCTTTGCTTTTGCCTTAAATACCTTAAGGACATCTAGTGCCTCGTTCTTATTATTAAACAGATAGAGGTACATATATCGTGAATAATCATCGATAAAGATAATGAAGTATTTTTGAGCACTTGAATCCATATATAGACTACAGATATCTACACGTATAATTTCTAATATGGTAAAGCTCCTTTTAACACTTTTATTGGTCTTGTTAGTTTGCTTCCCTTAATGTAGTCTATACAAATGTCAAAATTAATAAAGTCAAGCATATTGAATACTTCATCATTTACCAATCTTTTCACCATCTTTATTGAGATATGACCAAGTCTATAATGACATAACATAAATGAACTTTTATCAGCAACATATCTCTTAATGCCTATACTACTAGAAATATGCATTGAATCATAAGAATTATTATATGATAATTGAACTAAAAAAAAACCATCACAAATTATACCATTCCCAACATTATTAGATTTTTAAATAATTTGAACATATTCTTTGAAAATTCAAGAGATTATCTAAATAATATAAGTTTTGAAACAAATATCAAGTTTTTGGAAAAACTTGGTACATAAAAGGTTTTATCCAAAATCAAAACAAAGCCAATGTCAAGCACTAATCTGCACGTTCCTAAAGCGTTCACTTGTGAGCTCATCTCATTTTCAAAATAGATGAATTACTCACTGTCTATTAGCTTCTTTTAGTTTAGAAAGCCTTATAAAGTATTGTAGATATGAATTATAAAACCAAAATCAATCCACCATGTGTTAATACAAACATCTATGATATTAAATTCTTAGCAAAAAGGAAAATGAGATTGAGTTACCTTTCTTATTAACTCAAATCTTGAACTTAAGATAGTCTTTCTTCATGTGTCCCCTCTTCTTGTAAAAGAAATACTTGGATTCCTTCTTAATGTTAGATTGTGTATCTTGCCTTTCCTTTTTGTTTTACCTTGCCTTCCATATGTTCACTTTCTCTCATTTTTGCTATAAGTCTTTCCTCTTCTAGAACACACATGGTTAGTAATTGATTTACTAACCATTTTTCCTTTTATGTATTGTAAAAGACCTTGAAAGCCTTGTACTAAGGTGGCAAGGAGGTCAAATAAAGTGTACTAGAAAAGATTCAGATATCCCAATTTCGAGTGGTTTTAATTGAGCCATTATATCCCTCATTTATATGAAGTGCTCGTGCACATTTCTTACATTGATAAGCTTTAGGGTTGTTAATTTAGTTATCAGAATGCTTGCCAAGGCCTTATTCAAAGACTCGAATTGCTTATCAATAAATTTTAGCAACCTCAGACATTTTCATTCTTTCCAATTGATCCATGAATGTTGGTAGATAACTTGGTCTTAATATACATCATATTGTGGTGACTGTATCACTTCTAGTGTTCATAAAGATCAAATTCTGAATTATTTATAGCACTCACGGACAAGATAGCATAATTAACATCTATTCACCTTAATGGGAGAAAATTTTCTCATTCTAGATTTTATAGTTATTTTCATTTAATTCAACGACATGGAAATCACAAATATTTAGAGGTTGATAAGTTGCAAATAATTACATATTATATCAAAAAATTTGAGGCATTTAAATATTCTATATAACATGTCCTACTAATGCACATGTTCTGTAAACAATAAGCCTAGTAACAAATAAAACTACCTATAGGCTAAATTTTATTTAATTAGGTTATGTATAAATATGATGATACTAATAAATTATATCTGTTATCTTAATTTCTATAAAAAAATTAAGAAAAAATGAAAATTCACTACCTCACCCTAAATAATCATGTAAAATATGATAACATTTATGTAGGATAATAATTATCATATTAAATATATTAATTACAAATTGATATCATTTCTTTTATGTGATCCTTAATTTAATTCCAATACCTAATACACAATTCAGAAATATTAAAGATGTTGCTTTAATTAAAATAAAATTATACACATTACGTGACATCCTAAAATTAAATATTTGATTAAACATAAATGCGTAAATAAATATTTTACAATTAGAATTAAACAATTAATCAACTAGACAAAATATGATTAGTTAATCAATTAGGATTCTCCCTTTAACTTATTGCAAATGTGTCATAATTATTGTCTAAAAATTAATTATCTAAAAGTAGGCATAAATTAAACGACACCATAATTTTGTTTTCCAATAATTTTTGACAAAAAGTTTACTAATATTGTCAAAAATAACTTAAGTTGCCCAAAATAATTTTACCAAAACTTTTAGACAAATTAAATGGCATTAAATAATTTTCAAATAAATAAATGGCCAAGAAATTAATTGTTCTCAAAATTTTGAACAAAATATTAGTTCAAAGATATTTTGCCCAAAATATTCCAAAAACAAAATAATTTTGGCCCATTGAAGATTTTGTCCAAATTTTGCCCAAAGGTATACTTAAATAATTCCAACAAATTTAGTCATTCAACTAATACCTAAAGGGTCCAAAATTGCTAAAATAATTGGCCTTAAATGGGCCAAAATAATTTTGGTCAAAATTTGGCCAAAAATGCCCAAAGCGAATGGCCCAAGGTGCAAAATATATTTTTTAGGCTCTCAAATGACTAAAAAAAAGAAGCCCAACATTTTGGCCCAATAACAAAACAAAAAATGAACCAAAAAGGCCAAAAAACAGAGGCTTAGCAATCAAAACACGTGTTTCATTAAACCAAAGATGAAACAACATGTCCCTTTTTAAATGAGGCAAAAAGAGGATGACCCTAAACAAAATGACATGTCATTACATTATAACCCAAAACAACATGTTGAATGAGTCACTCTTAACCACTCGACAAGTTGCACTAACTTGATAATGAACCTAAATGGAGAGTTGGCATTTTCTTGTGCTAAATATCTCTATTTTCCCTCTAAAAACCAAAATAATTAGAAGACAGTG
This sequence comes from Erythrophleum ivorense, assembly GCA_026724425.1. Classification (NCBI taxonomy): domain Eukaryota; kingdom Viridiplantae; phylum Streptophyta; class Magnoliopsida; order Fabales; family Fabaceae; genus Erythrophleum; species Erythrophleum ivorense. The sequence continues at coordinate 201,352 of JAIUCV010000627.1, read as the reverse complement.
ATTAGAAGTATTATCATCTCAAAATTAATTAAAAAAGTCTAAAAAATGCAACTCAAATAGGACTAAAAAGCCAAACTTTCAAAGCTTTGAAAGTGGCAAGAGAGAGGCTTTTGGAGGTTTTAATACCAATGGTTAGACTTAATAGGATATACAAAACAAATTTATCATTTCAAATGAAACAAAATGCGAAACAATAACTTATCTCTAGCTATTGCCAAACCTTGAATCTTTTTTACCAAGAGGTAAGCTTTTTTACCAAGGTGTGTATGAGTTTTTAAAATTAGTGGCTTAAGGAAACACAGCTCAAGAACCTTTTTTATAGCCAAAATGAAGAATGTATTTTCTTATCAAAGACGCCTCAATAAAGATGGTGTGATAGGGTTAATGAAAAATATGATTGCCTTGGACATGAAATGCCCAACTTCATTTGTTGCAAAGATTTGCAACAAATATGAAAGAAAATTAGACTTAGCGTAACTTGCTCTTGCAAATTGCTTGTTCCAATTCATATCTTAATCAACAAAATCATGTTAGATTTTGCATTACACAAGACAGGAAAAAGCTAAACTTGAAACACTAAAATTTTTTTTTGAAAATAACAATTAATATTTCATGTATATATAATTATTACAAAGTAACAAAGAAAAGAGAAATCAATTGTTGGGCGCTGACGTACGTTAGAGACTACTATATTAAATGTATATCTGTTTCATTTCAATTAATTATTTTTTTATAGCTTGGGTTGTCTGTGTCCAAACCACGTTGTTCTTGCTAATAATAAGGCGTGAAGATGTGTAAATTTAAAATTGCAATGTTACAGATGGAGTTTGCTCCTTCTGGTCTGTTGCTTCAGCTAGGGGTGTACATGGGCAAAGCCGGATCAAGGCGATGCTTGCCCCGGAGCCTGGCCCGATTAGGGTCTTGGGCGTATTTTTATGCCCGTAGCCTTGCCCGACCCGGATAAGCCCGATTTTAGGGCAGCCCGGGGAGGCCCGGGATGACCCAAATAAGTAGGGCTGTACATGGGTAAGACCAAACTGAACATCTAGTATATCCGATACCTGACCCGATTAAGACATGAAACTTGTTTTTATACATGTGGCTTTACTCAACTCTAATAAGTCTGATTTATGTTGGGATAGGGCGGGTTAGGGCTACCCAAATTAATTTTTTTTAATGAATTGATACTTGTAATATAAAAATATTTTTACACAAACTTATAGACATATATTTCAAAACAATTGACTTTTAGAACTCTTATATTTGTGTCAGTGATAAAAAAATAATCTAGTATTATCAAATAAAATATAAGATATACTAACATAATTAGTCTTAGGTAAATATATATTTTTTCATTATTTAACAAAAAAAATATCAGTAAGGATTCACATCAATGATAAAAATAATTAAGAAGTAAAGAATATTTGAATAAGTAATAAAAATTGCAGTATGCAGAGATAATTAAATGAAATAAAAAAAATAAGATGACAAGATATTAATAACTAAAAAAAAAGAAGTAACTATTAGGGCGAGTTGGGCGGAACATATCTTCGCCCGTGGCCCGGCCCGACTCGGAACAATCTTATTTAAAGTTATGCCCATTTATACTTTTAGCCTGGCCCGACCCGGCCCGATTAGACCGGACTAGGGCGGGCCCCTAGGGCCAACCGGGCCAATGAACACCCCTAGCTTCGGCATATTCAACACATTATTCGGATTGTGACTATATTTATATTGAGTCAAAAGAAAAAAAAAATGCATGAGCGGCCTGTCGTTTTGCTATGGCATTGTCAAAATTTGTGATGTATATAAAATAGGATATACATCTCGTTCTTGACATTTGCTTCCCTATTCAGGGTTTTTTCAAACCTAAGCAACACTTGGCTAAGCTCTGTTTTGTCCATGATGTGATGTCTTCACCAATAAAAAACTTTCTTTTATTGTATTATATATATATATATATATATAAATGAATAATTAGTTGTTCTTTGAAGAATTGTCACTATTTTATCTCACATGAAAATTAAAAAACTGCAACACCAAATATTTTATTTATAGTAATAAGTGTTTAGTGAAAATTCTAAAATAAATTATTGTAATATAGGAGTATTCGGAATTTTTTCCCCAAAAGAAATTAATTTAGTGTTGTAATTTTGATAAAATATTTAATGAATATTATCATCAGATTATGGATGTGTAAACTAACAAATTTTGTGAATAATGTTTTGAACTAGGAAAGCCTAGTAGTTACAATATTCACATTCTCAACAATTGTATAGCTATTTTGAAAAATATTGTTAGGTTACTTCAAAAAGCCATTTACGATTTTTAAATAATATAATAAATTTTTTTATCAAATATAAAATTATTATTTTATTATATAAAAATACCATTAATATTCACACTTTTCCCAATATAAAATCTAATTTTTTTTGTACAGAGTTTATTTTACACAAATATACTGAAAAATGCCATATTCAAATAAGTAGGTAAGAACCTAAATGAAAGATATTATTCAGATTGTTAATAATAATAATGAAATTTTTTAACGTAAATTTTATATAAAATTAAATAATATATTTTAATCTGTTTATATATATGAACATCTAGTTTAGTTTCCACTATGTTGTAGCTTTATTGTTTGGGACAAGAACTCGCATTAATTAGTAACACTTCTAGAAAGGCAGCATTTTTTTCTTTTTTATGGTAATTAGTTATAAACTTCAAACTCATTTGCTAAGCTTGTACGTCATACATGGGCCTCATTAAGTATATTTAATTACTAATTAAACGATGGACTAATTGAAATCAATATGCGTTATTGTCGTAAATCATTTCGTGGGTTGAACTGGGACTAGTCACGTTACAGTAATAAAAATGAATGTCAAGTTTATGCACTTCTTTAACTCCTTTTTTATGGTCATAGTTCAACCCAAATTGGAGCGATTATTGTCACTGTCATCTTCTAAATAAGAAAGAAAAGTATTTGTATATACAGAAAAGCCAAAAAAATGAAAAAGAAAAGAAAAGTTCCAACTGTGTTATTTAATGCTGAATTTTTTTGAGTCTTAGATGGTGTACTTTAAATTAAACAATAGAACGAGTCCAAACAAATACTTGTCATCTTGAATCTCTTCACACTATAAGAGAAGGTTCTCCCCTTTGTTGAAATTACTACTACGACTTTCCTCTTTAGAGAAAGGAGAGAGTAAAGCAAGCAGAGAGGAAAAGAGACATGGATCATAGGGAAGATTTGAGAAGCGCGGATGAGTATTTGGAGGATGAAGTTGAACTTCCAGGATTTCGGTTTCATCCCACAGATGAAGAACTCGTGAGTTTCTACCTCAGAAGGAAGCTTGACAAGAAACCCATCAGTATCGAACTTATCAAACAGATTGATATTTACAAATACGACCCTTGGGATCTTCCGAGTATGTTTCCACATCTTCCACTTGATTTCTTTTCTTATACTCTCTTTCAAATATTTTTAGATATATAACAAACAGGATAAAGGAGAAGAGTATAACGAAGAAAAAGTAGGGTGATTTTCTTTGACACAGTTGATATATAGATGCTGAAAGAAGCTGGAGTTTCAGGAAAAGAAACCAAAACTAGTTAACATTCTGACAATATGGCTCCTTTTCTCGTTTTCACGTTATTTAACGGTAATTAAGGATCAATAATTTGGGCTTATATGTACACTTGCACGACTATATATGATTAGTGATTCCCCATCTTCATCCTGTTCTTATAGCTTCTATAGAATTTAATTCAAGCGTGTTTTCATTAGCCAAGCTACTTCTGCTAAGTGCAACTTCAAAGCCTTACGAATAGGGTCAAGGGTAAGGATGGAACTATATTGACATCAAATTCACTTCGACTGGTGTCATGTGACTATCTACAATTGTTTTTGTATATATGAATAATTAATGAAATTAACTTCATAGCTTCAGCTATAGCTATATCTAATTAAGATCTAGCTCTATATCACCAAAGTACAAAAAGTTTTATAGTAATTGAACTTTTAACAGTCTATAACCTAGTGCAGCTTTATAGGTACTTTAATTAGTTTCTTAATTTCATGTCATTGAAACTTTTTGATTATATATGCAGAGGCTAGTAGTACAGGAGGAGAGAAGGAATGGTACTTCTATTGCAGAAGGGGAAGGAAGTATAAGAACAGTATAAGGCCAAATAGAGTGACAGGGTCAGGGTTCTGGAAAGCGACAGGGATAGACAAGCCTGTGTACTCTCATGGAGGAGAAGGCAATGACTGCATTGGCCTCAAGAAAACACTCGTCTACTACCGTGGCAGTGCTGGCAAAGGCACCAAAACTGATTGGATGATGCATGAGTTTCGCCTTCCTTCCAACAATGACACAACTATTGCCCAAGAAGCTGTAAGACATTTCTATCTATATATACTTTTTTCTCTTCTTGTCCCCCAAACTTAACGTCATTATCAATTTACTATTTCATTGAGTTTTTGTATCACTGTTTTTTGTTAGTAAAGAACGATAGTGAGGTTATTTCGAGATTATCGATCAACTAGTGACATATCTAAAATCCTAAAAAATAGGTGGAGGTCAAATGAACACTGACATCTTGAAAGACGCTCTGGGGGAGGATTGCCACCAAGTGCGATTATACGAAGGGGGATTCAAGCCTATAATGCTTGTATCACTTTAACTACTGGGGACGGTGCCACCAAGGATATGTTAATTTGGAATAAGAAGATAGGAAATGAAGGATAGAGAAATTTTAATTTGGACCTTTTTTATTGAGATTAAATAAATATCTAAATTCAAATTTCTTTTTATTCTTTTTCTCTTCATTTTCCTCAGTTCAAAATTATTCTAAGAAGAAAAAATTATTAGATTTAAATCTAAACCAAAAATATCTAAAATTAAAATTTCTCTTCTCTTTCCTTCCCTTTCATTTTTTGAAAAAACACACAGCATTTTTTATCTTCGTCAAATTGTATAATATTATTTTAGCATTTGGAATAATTTTAGAATGAAAGGAAAACAGATGATGTTTTTGGGTATCAAATTGATGTACATTATTTTCCAAAGATCAAAATATGCTGTTGTCAGCTATTTTTATTATGCCACAACTAAAACAAGTGATACCCGTATTATTTACAAATTTCTCTTTTTCTGTGTTTTGTTTCAGGAAATTTGGACATTGTGTAGAATTTTCAAAAGAAATGTGTCACAAAGAAAGTGCACACCAGATTGGAGACACTTACCTGCTAAGCGTCATTCCATTGACAAGAGCACCAGATCAACGAGCAATAGTACTGTGGAGTCTTGTAACAGTACTGTTACTTATAATCAAGAAGCATACATCAACTTTGGAGGCAGCCATGAGGAGAAACCTGTTATTAATAACTACACAAGTAATCATTATAATGATCAAAGGAATCATCATGTAAGCCAGTTCAGCCCCTCAGTGGCACAGCAGCCTCATCAAGTAACTGCACCATCACCATCACCATCATCAGCTTTGAGCTTCTGGATTAACCCGACTTCCAATGACTTGTTTGCGTTTGAGAACTTATGGGATGAGCTTGGATCAGCCGTGCAGTTTGCTCTTGATTAGTCTATCATGTAAATAATCACCCAAATAGGGCTTTGCTTGAGTCTTAATTTCCTCATTAGGTGATTTTAAGGATGCATTCTCTGTCATCGGCTTTCATTTAGAATTTTATTTTAAGAATGCTCTAAAATATAATTGAACTCTAGTTGTTAAGTAAAAACACTATATGTCTCCTCTTACCATTACCCACTTTGATTAGATACAAGTAGGTAGTTTTAGTTGAGTTGATTGTATACTTATATTTAGAGAATGTTAAATATATAGGAGATAGTGGATTTGTATTAGAGAGCTATGCTGTTATACATGTAATTTGAGTACACTTGTTGACTTGATATGGATTTGTCGCTTGGTTTCTCATGATCTCTTCCAGAATTGAGCAAGTTCATTAATTTCATATTTGTCACTTTTCTTTCTCTTTGGATCATATTTTTATGCTCGAACATACATATTTGAATGCAATATGTACAAAACAATATTTTTGGTGATTTATTAAGATAATCATCATCGATTGACTTTATATTATGCCTCATATATCTTTGTCAACGAGTAGATGATAATGAAATATAAAATGTTCTTTAAAAAATTGAAATGAGACTATTAAATTGGGAAAAAAATATATCTTTAAATAATCAAAATGCTAATTCACTCATAATTTTATTATTCTTAGGTTTTCTTAAACATATTGTAATAATTTTTCTTCTTTTCGGTCAAGAAATGTAATAGTAACTTATAGTTTAATTCCATCGCTCGCATAGCCGCATTCCCATAGTTGTGGGTATAAATTTGTCCATGTTTCAATACAAAAACGTAAGAATTTTATAAAAATATTATATTTTTATATAATGGTTGGTTTGAAAAACCTATTATGATTGATGGAAGTTTTTAGGAACTAATAAATTGCTAAATGGTCTCCCTAATGTGATATCATTCTAAATTTTTAAAGGAAAAAGAATGAAAATCAAATAAATCATTTTCAAAAGAAAAAAAGGTGTTTTGAAAAGGCTTGTATACGAAATCATAATCTTATGACAAATATATATTTGTATAGACTTTTAAGATTTCAAACATATATTTATACATGAGAGTCGCTGAAACATTTCAATTTCGGCTGCTTTTTAAAAAATGGAACTTTGATTTCAAAGTCTTACAACATTGGCCGATTGACCCTAATCTATATATATATAGAAAAATTAGTGAAAGCAGCACGTTAAGCCGTTTATTATGCAGCTTCCACTCACTAGTGTATTGTTCATGTATTATTCATACATTGTATATGTACTATTTATATATATATATTTTTTAAATTTTTTTCAAGACTCATAGGATATTTTTTAAATTTCTTGTCATATATTCTAATTAAATAATGATAAAATAATCCGTACAATGACAAAACCCAATCTCTAATCCCAGGGACAAACCCAAAAGCCAGATGTACAGCATTGGGCTTTAGGGCTCCTTTTTAAATTACAAACCTTTAATCAACGTACATCGTTGATTGTTTTGACTAAACAAAAAATTAAAAAAAAAATTTAGTTCTTTGACAAAATGATTATTTTTTAAATATACTTTTTCATCCTTTTAGTATGGTAAAAATTTTAGTTTAGTGCTTTTAATTTTTTAATTGTTGTAGTCAATATTTTACTTTAATAGTTGTACTTTAACAATTAAAATTAATTTAATTTAAATCATTTTGTCTTTATTTCTATTCCGTGTGGTAATAACTTTATTACATTATATTTTAATTAACTCACACAAATATAATTTAAATCACATGAATTTATTAGATAATATTATTACCTTAATTTTTTTTAATTTATTTTAAACTAGAGTAAGCTTTAAAATAATATCATTTGATCACTTATGATTCAAAGAGTTTATAAGTCTAAAATCACGTTTGTGATTTCATTTTAAGAGTATTATTTTTTGTTATCACAGTAATAAAATTAAGACAAAATGCTTAATTTGCTTTATTTCTAAATATTTAAAGATATATGGGTCTAGATATAAGCTTGAGTGTGATGGGTGAAGGGGAGTCGAGCAAGAGAGTGGTGGCGCCATCGAGAGAAGAAGCGGATGCCCTTGAGTGTAGTCGGAAGAAGGTGAGAATGGGGGAGGGATCAACAAGCAATGATCGCGCTGTGGTTCCTCGTATGGAAGACTGGATGAAGGAAGATGGGTCGGAGGGGGGGACCGTAGGTCATAAGATGTCATACAAAAGCGCCTGTATGAATAGGAAAGTGTTTGATTTTGATAGTGACGATGATGATGAGGAGGGTTGGTGGAATGGGGAAGGATGGAAAGAACAGATTGAGGTAATGAAGACGGACAGATGACCGAATATTATTATCAAGCCAGAGTTCATGGAGAGGATCACGAAGAAATGGAGGTCAACCCTTATTGTCTGATTATTGGGGCACATGGTGAGAGAAAATTATCTGGGAGTTAAGCTTTAAAAGCTATAGGGAAACAATGGGAATGTTGAGACTCTTGAGATTGGCTTTGGGTTCTTCTTCGTTACATTTAGCCATAAGGAAGATTATGATCTTGCATTGACTGGAGGGCCTTGGATGTTGTTGGACCATTACCTGACTATTCAACCTTGGAAGCCTGATTTTGATCCAGATAAGGAGGAGATTTCGAAGATTGCTGCCTGGGTTAAAATTCCAAAATTTCCTCTAGATTATTACGACAAGGGCATCCTATATGTCGTTGGCAACCAGATTGGAAAAGTGTTGAAAGTTGACACAAATACGTTGTATCGATCAAAGGGACGATTTGCACGTCTTTGTGTGGAGCTAGACTTGAAGGCACTGTTGCTCCTTTCAATCCAAATCAATGGCAAAGAGAGGAAGTTAGTGTATAAAGGGCTGCACCTAACCTGTTTCCATTGCGGGAAGTATGGACATGATATTGATCACTGCCTTGCTCAGTTATCTTTGTACCAGGGTACTCAATTGATGAAGGTGGACTTAGGGAATGAGGCTTCTAGTGCCAGGGTGTCTTCTCTAACCGGGATGTCTGAGAGGTCACCGTTGGGGACTTTGTCTCCACTCTTTGGTGGCTGGATGTGCAAATCTGATTGTCGGCGGGGGAAACGGCAGCCATGGGGAGGGGGCACTAGGTTATAGGAGATTAGGCGTGATAGTCGAGATGATTCTGTTAGAAGGAATAACGGCTCAAGATTCTCGGCTCTCAGCCAAATTAATGAGAAGGATACGATTGACTCGAATCATGCAGTTACAACACGTCCTCCGCTCCATGATATCAGCAACATTTTAAAGCATAGTGGGGATTCTAATAAGCCTTGTGAGTGTAACAACCAGAAAAAAGAAAGAAAAGAAAAGAAGCTGAAAAATCTTCGAATGGCTAAAAATTTTCTAAGTCTGCTAGCTACAACCTAACTATAGCGAATGTACCTGTTCGCTATAGCGAGAAATGGTCTAGCTATAGCGAGAGTGCCTTCTCGCTATAGCGAAAATGCTTCTAGCTATAGTGAGTGCCAGCACCCTATACAAAAATCAGGGCGTTGCTCACGGTTTCGTGCGCTGTAGTAGAGGCAGGGGTTTGGAATTGATACAAGCTCGCCGTAGCGAGGGTTATGCCTCGCTATAATTAGGGTTAGTCTGAAAAATCGTGAAAAAAGAGAGTTTGACTTTTTAAAGCCTCCAAACTCCTCTTTTCTGTTTGTAACTGACTGAAACTCCCTCTAGGACAGAGAAAAGGGCGGATGAGAGAGAGAGAAACCTAGAGGAGGAAGGAAGAACAAGAAAAAGGTAAGATTTGCATGGCTTTTCTCTTAGAATATTGTTCTTCTCTCCTTTCCCTCTCTTCCTATGGTTTTGATTATTGAAGTAGTTAATTTTTGAGCTTAGTTCAGAAGAGGGAGAGTGGAAAACCCCTCTTGAAGAAGACCAAAACCCACATACCTTTACTTTTTCTCTTTGCTTTGTTTTTGAGAGCTTGAGAGAGGAAGAATAGTTGGTGAACTTTTAGAGAGAGAAAGAATCCCTAGTTTCTTATATACTTAGTAGGGTTTACTATAAAAAAATCCCTAACTTTGTGAATAACTGTTGAGCTATGAGAAAGTAATTTCATACTTTTGTGTGCCTAGGCTCAAGAGAAGCACTCCCATCTAGTGGTGATTGTGAAACCCATAAGGGAGGAGACAAATTGAAAGGGAAAGCTTGTGATTAGCCAAAAAGGTAGCTCTCTCCACCTTATCTCATGCATAGATGTGTGCTTACATTGTTTTGCATGTGTGTATATATATTTTTAAACTATGAAAAGTATACTAGCATGATGATGCCTCATGTGTTTCAATAATATTTTATGTGATTGCTTTGCTTTGCTTAAGTATGGAAAAGCCAACAACCCTTTAGCCATGGTGAGGATGAGCCAAGAACCCTAAAGTTGGTTGAGACAAAGTAAAGAGTCTCCCAAAAGTGAAGTTGACTCCTAAGAGTAAGGTTGAATCTAAGGATCTCTTCAAGAATAGGTGAGGCAAGTCCAAAATCTACAAGTGAATGGGTGAGGCTAATTCACTTGCTTGGCAAGCTTTTATATGTTATGTATGGCCTACTCAAATGTTGAAATTACTTTTTTTATTATTTCACATGCTAATATGCCCATGCATACATTTGTGAGACTTGTTTGTATGCTTTATGTATGATTGAATGAGAGATGAGCTATTGAGATTCTTTGAATCTCACTCCTCCTCTTCACCATCCTAACATGCTAGGTGGATCAAGTGAGACAAGAGATAGGAGCCACCAAACTTGAAGTTAGAGGATTCGGTGAAGAAATTGTAAAAGAGTCATTTTGTCTCTATTTTGTAGTTAAGTCAAGAGGTATACTTTAATGATGTACATGATGTAGCATGTATGAATACTTGTAAATGAATGTATTTATCATATATGTATGAGAATTAGAACCATCTTGAATGATGTAGCAAGTTTTGGAATGAATAGTAAGATCTTAGCATTGTCCACATGGGTGTATGTGTTGGTGTAAGAGAGTGAGTTTTACAAATCTGGGTTGTTAGACATTTGAGCCATGTTTAATAGCTTATGTTGATACTTTCCCACGTGCTCATAGAGCCTTAGAAGTAAGAGAAGCTAAATGGCACTCTTGGAGCCCTCTTTAGCAAGAGAAAATGGTCACTTTGCCTCATGATATCCAATTCTGACCAAACGACCTCTTCTTGCCTTGAAATTTGGCATGTGACTAGGTCTTGTCTAGAGCTTTTTGGAAAACTAAAGATCAAGTCATTTGGAGTCTCTGGAATTTTCTACGATTTTTCAAAGTTGGTATTAAAATTTCGGATTTGCATAGACACTGTTCATTTGGTCAGATGTGAAATTGTGTCATCCAAGAGGCAAACGTGGTCCAATGGCTACGAAATTTTATAGGTAGAAACTAGACAGTTACAGTGACTTGTAACAATTAGAAGCACCTTATTTGGAGGTCTAAAGAGGAAGATATGCATTTTCGAAATTTCTGCCCAATATCAGTTATCTTGCCTGACCCGAGGTATTGTTCCATCGATTTCTGAGAGTTTGGCTTAATGAACTGATCTAAAAACATTTTTTTCTCTAGTTAACATCTACATCTTTCCATATTGATATCATTTGTATGCATTGGATTTTTGTGGAATTAGTTAGACATTTTTAAAGTTCATATCAGTAAACTGTGACAGTAGCAAAACCCACTCCGACCTCCAGATGATTTCGCTAGTCAAATAATTTGTGTGTGGGATTTTAAGACTTCTAAGTATTTTTAATATGAATTAGACATCCTAAGCTTTCCAGAATGACCAAGAGTACATGTTTTCGATTTTTCAGGATTTAGTTATGAATTTTCAAACTTTGCCCAGAAATGAGGCCAAGTATGGCCGAAAATGAACATGCATGTTCATACCTCTTTTTGGTTTCCATGGGCTTAAAGCATGTTTTTGGGATTGAAATGAGTTGTAATAATGCAATTAAATATGAGGATGTATAGAATGAGCCCACACGGTCCATATGACACTGAAATGAATATTAACCATGTCGCAATGTTAAGAAAGTATAAGAATCCAATGAGGAAGATGTCACTTTATTCTTCCTATATCTCGTATGAGCATGTAAGGCATGATGGATATGAGCTAGAAATGATGGTGTTACAGTGAGGATCAAGTGAACAGGAAGATTGGGTGTATAAATCAGACGGATAGTAAGAAGTCGAACATGGGCCTCAAGAAAGGTAGTAATGATCCGTTAGAATTCTACTTGGGTAAAAAGAAAGAGTTGGCCTTGTGGGAGCTAAGGTGGTGGGCGGTACTATGACTCATGAACACAGAATGAGGGAGGCTAATGCAAGGAAACCTAACCCGCTGTTAATAAATGGAATGGAGATCGTGGAATCTAAGAGTGGACCTGTCTCTAGTCAAGCGGACTTCATGGTGAATTCTAGCAACCTGTATGACCCAAGAGAGAGGGAAGGTGGGCAAATGGTGATCCATTCGAACCCTCTCGCTCAAGATATGGAATTAGTGCAATCAGATGGTGTGGATGGTCTAGGTATGGACATGACTCCCTAAGAGTTTCATGGTTGGGCTATGTCTTCCTTTCTTCAATTTGTTATGAATCACAACTTTATGTTTTAGAACTGACGTGGAGTTAGAGGAACCATCTTCAGTCGTTTGATCTGTGATCTAGTCATTAGACATCATGTTGGATTTTTGGTTCTCATTGAACCTTGGCAGAAGGGTTCTAAAGCTAATAGTCTAGCATGTAAGTTGAAATGACATCATTTTGAGTTAGTGGAGTCCAGGGGTTTTAGTGGGGGAATTTGGCTATTTTGGAAAGAAGAGATTAATTTTAATATTGAAGAAAAATCTAATCAATTCATACATGGCATTGTGAACAAAGGTAAAGATGATGAATGGTCCCTGCCAGTGGTTTATGGCAACTCGGATAGAGCTAAACGTCACGAGTTGTGGAGTAATTTGGGGAGGGTTAGCACTAATATAAGGGGCAGTTGGGTTGTGGCCAGGGATTTTAATGCCACGCTGTGCCCCGAGGATAGGTGTAGAGGGAGTGCCCGTGGGATGGGTGTTGAGACTGGTCTTCATCGCTGGGTCTCAGTTGCCAACATGATGGATATTGGCTTTATTGGACCTCGTTACACGTAGAGTAATGGTAGGAGCCAGAGTAGGATTGATCATATTTTTGTTAATGATCACTGGCACGCCTTGTATCTAGATGCTATGATTACCCATTAACCAAGTTATAAATCTGATCACTGCCCTTTGCTCTTTCAACTTGATAACACCATGCAAGCCTAGAACCGATGCTGTCCTTTTTGTTTCTTTACTCCTTGGGTCCTCTATAATGACTTTGCAGATTTTGTTAAGAAGCATTGGGCTGGCAATAAAGAGTGGACCTGTTTAATCACTGATTTTTGTGAAAAGTTACAGGGATGGAATAAGAAAGTCTTTGGGCGTATTAATAGAAGGAAGAAAAAGATTCATTGTAGGTTGGAAGGGATTAATAGGAGAATGGCTACTGTCCATAATATGGCTAATCTTGACAAGCTTCGAGAAGAGCTTTGGAAGGAGCTTGAGGCTATCCTTGAGCAGGAGGAAGTTATGTGGCTTCAAAATTCTAGATGCACTTGGTACTCTCATGGTGATCGTAATACGAAGTACTTCCATTCTGTGCCTAACAATAGAAGACATCATAATAGAATTGACGCTCTCATGTTGGAGTTAGGAAAGTGGTCTTATGACTCAAAAGAAATCATAGAGACAGGGACCAAATATTTCTTGAATCTTTATAAAGAAGATGGGTAGCAAAAGAGTAATCTTCGATTCTGCTATAGTTATCCTCTTATGACGAGAAGTAGCCTTATCTTTTGGGAAAGAGGGTTGATGATAGTGAGGTTAAATGTGCTCTGTTTGATATGGGGCCGTTAAAAGCGCCTGGACTTGATGGGCTCAACCCTCTCTTTTATCAAAGCCAATGGGAGACTGTTAGTAGTAAAGTAATTGGAAAGGTTAAGGAAGTTAATAATTCTTAACTATTCATGTTATTATACATATTTTCTCTCAGTAAATATAATGTTAGCCTCCGCTTATAGGGTAAATAATACTTCTATAGAGAAAATAAACATATTTAGGATGAATAGCTTTATACTCAAGTCTTACTTGAAAAATGATAATTTTTGCCTTAATTTTAAGTATACTGATAACTAATCACACTTTATTCTTCTTATAGGATGCATGTTTCAGAGAACATTGAGCAATCTCATGTGAAACAAGCTTCAAAGTGAGATTTTTGAAATCTCACCGCGGCTGAAAAGGAAGAATTCATAGATAAGCGTGCTATGCAATTATCACCACGGCGATAACATGATTCGAGGTCGCCTGCGTGACAAGTGGGAATACTTACCACTATACTACAATTTTCTTCAGCAGCGGTTTTGAGCGCCATCTTTTGCTCTTTTGTCTTTTCTTCTTTGTTTCTTCCTTTTTCTTTTTCTTTTCCTTTTTGATCATTTTTCAACAAATCTCAATGCTTGTTCTTTGCATTTCAAAACTTCTAAACTTGTTTCTTTATAATTGTAACCCTACAAAAATATAAAATTTATCTAATTAATATTTATAATCTACCAATAAAGATTAAATAATTTAGCAATATAAAAAAATAAATAAAAAAACAAAATGCAACTTAATTAAAACGAGAAAAAAAAGATCAAAAGTGAAAAAATAAAACCAAAACTTACTAAATACTAACTTAACTAACATTTATTAATTTTATAAATAAAAAACATAAAATAGGTTCAATATTCATATGATAAATCCCTTAAAATATTGAGAAAATCATGACAATTTAGGACTTATTAGAAGTCTTTTATCAACCTTCCTCTGTTTGTAGTATACATGGCACTTAGATCGTTCTCATCCCCAAGATTGCTCAGCCTCAGTTGTTTACTAAGTTTAGACCTATAAGCCTGTGCAACGTGATTTACAAAATAGTGACAAAAATCATTACCAATCGTCTCAGAGAAGTTATGACGCACCTGGTAGCTCCTAATCAATGTAGTTTTGTCAAAGGGAGGCAGAGTGCAGATAATATTGTTCTTGCTCAGGAGATTGTTTATTCTATGAGAACGACTAAGAAAAAGACAGGTTTTATGGCTATCAAGATTGATTTGGAAAAGGCTTACGATCGGATTTGATAGACCTTTCTATTTGATTGTTTGAGAGAGATTCAACTTCCAAAATCACTCTTAAATGTGATAAAGGAGTATGTCTCTACTCCCTATATGCAGCTCCTCTAGAATGGTGAACAAGCTTCTGAGTTTTGGCCATCCCGTGGAGTTAGACAGGGAGATCCACTATCTCCTTACTTATTTGTCTTGGCTTTGGAACGTCTTGGTCATCTCATTCATAATGAGGTTGATAATGGAGCGTGGAAGCCTTTCAAGCTTAGTAACAGTGGTACATCTATATCTCATTTATTTTTTGCCAATGATCTCATCTTGTTTGTTGAAACTAACCTTGAACAAGTTGGGCTTATTAAGGCTATTCTTGATGATTTTTGTGAAGTTTCCAGTTAAAAAGTTAATGCTACCAAGACAAGAATCTTTTTCTCCAACAATATTAATCACAATCGGTCTCGCAAGCTAAGCAATTTTTTGGGGTTTACTCCTACTGCTAATCTTGGCCAATACCTAGGTATGCCTTTACATCACCAGAGGGCAACTAAGAGTACATATCAATTTATTCTTGATAAGCTTGAAGCGAGGCTTTCTAGTTAGAAGGTGAACTAGCTCTCTTTTGCAGTGAGACACACTTTAGTTCAATCAATCCTCTCTTCTATCCTTTCCTATGCCATGTAAACGGCTCCTCTCCTCACTGCGACCTGTGGGGAGATTGATAAAAAATGCAGGAATTTTTTATGAGGAAGCACTGTGTCGCAACGGAGGGCTCATCATATGTCTTGGGCTAAGGTTTGTAAGGATAAGGAGCTTGGTGGTTTGGGCATTCGCGAGGCTAAGTTTCAAAATTCTACCTTTATGATAAAGCTTGGGTGGGGCTTGGTGAAGCGTAAAAAAGCCCTCTAGGTTAAAATCATGATAGAAAAATACAAGTGTGGGAGTGGCATTATTCCTATAGTCAGCAAGAAGAGGAATGAGTCTCATGCTTGGGCTGGGCTGCGAGCTATTTGGAAGCATGTTTACGATGGCCTTTCTTGGCAAATAGGAAATGGACATTCTATTTCTTTTTGGAGAGATAAGTGGCTGCCTAACCATAAAGAGCCGGAGTCTCTTACTAAAGGTGGTATTCCCTAGGAGATTACTGCTTGGAAAGTGGCCGACTGTCTGCTTGACTCAGGTGGTCGAGATTAGGGAAAATTCTCTCACCTCATTTCGGATAGTGCTTTAAATGAGATTGCTCAAACCCCTGTGAGTCTCGATAGCCTGGACACGCCTTTTTGGAGATGGACGACGCATGGGGTTTTTACCTTGAAGTCTGCTTACAAGGTCCTCAAAGGCGATGGCAATTGTAATGTGAGAAGCTTCTGGCGTCATCTTTGGAAGCTTCATATCCCTCAACGCTATAGAACTTTCATTTGGCTTTGTGCTAATGACAAATTATTTACGAATGCTGCCTATTTTAAGATAGACCTGTAGAGCTCTACCAACTGTGAGCTTTGCGGAGCTCAGACAGAAACCTCCCTGCATGCCTTACGTGATTGCCCCCATGCTTGAAACACTTGGAGAGCAATCATTCCATTTAGGTGGCGTCATAGATTCTTCTCATGCATGGAAGTTAGAGAATGGATTCATTAGAATATTGGAGTTATTGGGACAGTAGAGGAGTTTGAGTGGAAGAGGTGGTTTCCTATTGTGTGCAGAAATTTGTGGTTGGCTAGAAATGAAAGGCTCTTTAATGGTGTGACGCCAATCACAAAGGAGGTCATTGGTAAAACGAGGGCTTGTTTATACTGGGGGAGACTGATGCTTGGTATGGCCAAAGACTGGCATTCTAGAGAGGTACAATGGCATCCTCCTGTGGAAGGGCAGGTTAAGTTTAATGTTGACGGATCGGTCAAAGCTCATCTTGGAAGAAGATCGTGTGGTGGTGTTGCTCGAAATCATAAAGGTGAGTTTCTTCTAGGCTTCATGTTCAAGGTGCTGAGGGGGTTCGTTTTTTACGATGGAAGCTTGGGGTATTTTATGGGCGTTGAAGCTCGCTTGGGATCATAGGTTTCATAATGTCGTGGTTGAGAGCGATTGTATAGAGCTTGTTTAGTTGCTGAAGATGAAAAAATATTCAGGATCATCCGAATTTAGTGGTGTTGTAAAAAATTTAGGGAATGATGGAAAGAGATTAGACAATTGGTATCGCTCTTTGTAACAGAGATGCTAATCAAGTGGCGAATGCGGTGGCCAAAGAGGCTGGAGGCATGTAGATGGATTTTTAGCTTTTCAGAAGTTCGTGAAGCTCTATAGATACCTTGTTGAAGCATGACGTTGAGCTTTTATCCAGTTGTTCGTGTTGCGTTGGTGTTTTGGTGGCTTAGTTTCTCTTTGGTTATTAAAAAAAAAGATATATGGGTCCAAAAATTGTTGAAAAGATCACATTGACTCAATTAAAATTAAAAAGACCAGACTAATTGAAATTTATACAATACTAAAAAAATATTTAAACCTAAATTTTATTTTCTTATGTCATTTTAAAATATCTTTTTGAAACTATGTAAGATGTATGTATATAATAATAATAATAATAATAATAATAATAATAATAATAATCTCATAAAAATATTTTTAAAGTACAATGTGTCTGTAAAAATCCTTAATAAAATTAGCTTAAAAATCTGAATAGAAAAAAAGCTTAAAAATGGCAGGTTACATCATCCGCCTAGCCACTATTTACTTCCATATTTTGAACTTAAATCAGCCTTTAAAATTTAGTTATGATGAGCAATCATATTCTAACATTAAGAAAATCTGGTCCAAGATTCCCTTATTTCGCAAGGACAAAAACACTTAATTACACTAAAAGAGCGTATAAAAATATTAGAATAAGTCAAAAGTTAGAGTGATGCCAATCTTTTTTAATTAAATAAATAGAAACTTCAAAAAAAAATTTAATAATTAAGGTGAATTCATTTAAGAAAATTATATTTAACTTCTTGAATTAGAACTTAATTACAAAATTAATATATAAATTTTGATACATCATGCAATAAAACACTCTTTAAACATGAGTGTTTTGTTACATTTTAAGATTTTAAAAAAATATTTTGTTACATTTTAAAATTTATATATTAATTTACTAATTTGATGATTAGTAATATAGTTTCTCAAGTTTCAAAAATGTTATTTGATCAAGATGGTCAGTGGCCCATGGCCCATGCAACGCTTAACAGAAAAGTTTCTCTCTGTTTTCAGAACAAACAGAATAAATAGCTTCCCTTGTTGTTGCTTCTTCTTCCTCAAATTTCGTACTATACATCTTTTCTGCATTGAAACTTATTCACGAGCATAAAGGTACTACAGTTCCTCACTCTCACTGCATTTCTTTAGTTTCCTCTAGCTCATTTGCATTTGTTCTTGCCAGTTCTTGAAACTCCAGCATCTGATCTTTCTGTACAAATTTTCTTCAAAAATCATAAAAGAAAATCTTTTTGTAATCTGTTGTATCTGTTCGTTTCTTATCTTGTTATGCAGAATCATGGGCCATTTGTAGCTTTCTTGTTAGGACCTGAAATTGTAGGCATTATAATCTTGCTAAGTATGGGTTGGAAGAAGAGCTATTAATCAGATGCTGTTTTCCTACATTTCTGATCTATCAGAATGGTTAATTTAAGTTCTTTATAAGGACGCTTGATTTGAGGTATTCGTATCGATTTTTACCCATGGAGGAAAGTTTTATCTACCCAGTGAAATTGAAACTTTTCTATCCGTATTTCAAGACTGATTTGTGGTTTTCTTTTTGAGCACGACGGCCATTTATTATTATTATTATTATTGTTATTATTATTATTATTATTAGTTACCCATCTATTATTCTTGCTACATTTACCCTTGAGTTTCAAATCTGTTCTGATCAGATGTTGAATCGGTATTGGGTTGCTATTATCGTTCTTGTCCTTGCATCGCTTGCCGTGGTATTATATACTACCAGGAATGGTGATTCTGAAGCTGATATGCGTTATAGGTATATGTTTCAGCTCCAATCTTTCCATTTCAAATAATGTAGCTCCGCTTTCAAATCATGCTCAACTTTTTCTTCTTGCTCTGTTTTCAAATATCAGGGGATGTGTTGAGCAAATATGCTTTCCCCTCTGTATGATTAAGTCACCATGGGAAAAACTGGAATGCCAAAATTATTGCCGGCGCCATTGTAAAGAAAAAGAATTACCTATGGATGGTACAGTCAAATATTATGGTAAATGGCCTTTCAGACGTGCCATTAATGATGAAATGCAGGTTTGTTATATATAGCATTCACCCCATTCTTTCGTTTTGAACTTAATATTCAATGACATATTAGCTTTCTGTTTATTCGTTATTCAGGCTTTTGCTTCGGTGGTTTGCTGTGTTCTCATTTTTGCAATGCATATTCGTGGTTGGTCACGCTTATGGTTTTATCTGTACCATAAAATGCCTCTAAATGAAAATAATATGGCTTTCTATGACTATGCCTGTTTGTGGCACACCTATGGGCTTTTGTCATTGAACTCCTGGTTTTGGGGCGCAGCTTTCCATGCTCGGTAAGTTATTCATCCAGATATACTCTTTATATGTGTTTTGTCCACTCCAACAATGCATTTTTCACAAGTAAGGATGGTTTACTTCAGATAGTGACATAGAAATCGTGCCAATCAAGCTGTCTATTATAGTTTGTTGATGAAGCCTCTGGATTGTTCTGTGTCTTATTGCAGAGACATTGACCTGACAGAGAAACTGAACTACTCATCTGCCCTGGCTCTGCTTGGATACTCCCTCGTTGCGGCCATAATTCGGAGTTTCAATTTCAAGAGTATCGACGTTAAAACAATTGCTGACAGCTTTGCAGTTGCTGCTCCGCCGATTGCTTTCGTGACCTCCCACATAATGTACCTCAACACCTATAGATTAGACTATGGTATGTCCTGTCATGTACATCTTTATATTATCAATTTTGATCGAGTCATTTGCTACACCTACACTGTTATCTCACATTTTTGGGTATCTTAAATTCCTATGATACTGGTATGAGAATTGAAAGTTGTTATTATGAATATGAGATGCTCAAGAGTTTTGCAGATACCACACTCAAAATTGTGTGTCTGGTATCTTGGATGGCACTTGAAGTCTGCTTGAGAGTCATATGTAGGGTCATGCATGTCTTAATGAGAAAAATTGACTTGGAACTGTGTTAATGTATGTACAGGATGGAATATGAAAGTATGCATAGTGTTGGTTGTGGCAGAACTTACGATCTGGGGAGTATGGGCGGGTGTTACTCAGCAATATTTACGGTGGAAGATTTGGTTGGTTGTTGTTGGAGGTGGGGTTGCAATGCTGCTTGAAATATATGATTTAGCTTCATACAAAGGACTTATTATTGATACCCACTTTCTTCGGTATGCCTCCACTATTCCTCTGACCAGCATTTGGTGGGAGTTCATTCAAGATGAAGCTGAATCTCTGACCATTATTGATCTTACAAGGAGAATGAAATATGATGATCACGAGAATGTCAATCCTCCTGAAACAAACAATCACAATGCCAAGACCATAAAGAAGGACAGGCATGGAAAGAAGCGCAAGTAGTGTGTTCTGTTTCCACTTCACTAGAAAAACCTTTACTTGCAAGTGCACATATTTCTCTTCCTTTTTTCCTTGTTTTAGATGCTCGATTTGGGTGAATGAATTGATCAATGTTAATGGCCTGAGGATGTCATGATTAGAATGATTATACATTGGTATTGGTACCCTTTGTTTTTAGGTTTAATCTTTTTTGTTTTTGGTGGATTAATTCAATGGGAAGCAATCACTTGTATATGCGAAGAATAATGAGAACGTACGATGTTCTTTTCTAATTCAGAAAAGATAAAATATAAGATTCATGCACACAAATTATCAATGTTCAAACAATTATATATTATGCGAAAATAAAAAAATTCCGGTCCACAGAATGTGTATGCATTGTGAAGTTTTGGACATATAGGATGTGCAAAATAGATTTAGAACAATAGGATCGTTTTGCAATTTTTATAACATTAAGTATTGCGCTAAAAGAACAATATTTAGCAAAGTAATACAAGTTCCCAATATTTTCTAAAATGGTATTCATGTTTCATAAGTTGTTCCTAATGTGAATCACAACTTTAAATATGCTCCATTAGAAATTACTCAATTAAATATAAAACACTTATTATAAAAAGAATGACACAATATAGATGTTCCATTGACCGACTTTTAGAGTTCGGATTCAGATCCTCCCTCTAAAGTGATAGTTCTCGAAAGTTGGTGAAGCTTCACATATGATTTCTCTTTCTTTTAAAAAAATTATGTTAACAAAACAAACAAAAAATGTGAGAAACTTTAACAACTTCAGAGGCTAACATTTCAAATGATCAATTTCGCTTGGAGTTCACATGAAAAATTACAAATACAAAGTCTTGGGCTAAATTTTGCATGAATTAAAAATTTCACAAATCTTGGTCAACTATTTAATGGAATCTTTCCTATTTATCTTATTAAAATTTAGAATAAATTACATCAACTTTTTTTTTTCTAAAAGTTTAGCTAATTTACACATGATATTTCTCTTATTTAAAAAATAACATTTGGCTTTCTCTCTCTCTATATATTTAGTTTTTCTTTAATTTATTTCCTGTTAATCTTATGCATATAAAATTGTGATTTTATTTTTAATATGACATTAAAAATAAGCAAATAATTTTATTTTTTAAAAATACATATTATACATTAAGTTAGCTGTATTAATAAAAAAAATTAAATAAAAAATTTCTACAATATATACCAAATATTGAAAAATTTCGATGATATTTTTAAAAGAAAATAAATATAAAGTATAATTTAGCCAAAAGAAAGTTTGGTGTAATTTACTTTAAAATTTAAGTGTATTTATTATCAAAATTAAAATCAGGATTATTTGTCAAGGGATCAGAGTTAAAGCGAATAATTTATAATTTGACCAAAAAAAAAATGCAAATATCATTAATACTTAGATGATGTTTCACTTTTCTCTCTTGTCAGTTTGGATACACTCTTTTCTCTTCGCTCTTAGATGATACACAATACTGAGTTCAAAAAAACACTAAAGTGAAACACACATTGCAAACCTTTTTTTGTTCCTTGGGAACTGACAAATAGGCCGAAAACATTTTGGGGATGACCATTCCCAGCCCGGTCCACGAGACAGAAAACGCTAGTAGCGGAAATTAGTGCTGACCGTGGGCCGAAAATATCTCTCTCTACTTTCCCGCTTTATATAAACGCTCTGGAGAGGAAAATGAACACCGGGATTCTCTTCCTTGGCCACCTTATAACTGTTTCTCCATCTCTCTCTAAGGTGCGCTCTCTCTGGATTACTGAACGATCCTCTTGGTTTATATCTTCTTTTTTCCGATTGTTTTCCTCTTGCCAAACAGGTCAGTGCTTTTTTCTTTTGTTTCTTAGTAGTTTTGAGTTGTATTTGCTTAAGCTCTATGCTTTAGTTATATAGTCTGTAGCATTTATAAAGCATCTTGTCTCCAATTTGCTTCTTTTTTTTTTTTTGGTTTTCAAACATCTTTTAGCATAGAGAAATTTTGCAGCAAAAAGATGTAGCTTTCTTCATTTGCTTGTCATCTATATGACATGTTTTGTGGATCATCTGGATTTTTTATTTTGCTTACAACATCTTTTTCCAGCACTTTGTTTTAGTCAGGACATTACTATTACTTATGATTTTAGCATTTGATGGTCTTGAAGTTACATGGCTAATCGAGTTTTCTTTGGAGCTACTGATTTGTAAACCAATTGTTCAAATGTTGATCCTTACATCTGCTGCCTATTTTAAGAAATATATATAATGATTTAACTTATAAAATTACATTTACTAATATATCTGCCCTAGACTAGAGAAGTATTCTTGTTTAATGTTGCAGGCCACTTTTATTTTAAAATAATGTTTAATTTTTCTTACAAGCACCATTGTTTATATTTATAAACTATCCTTGCAAAATGCAAACTTTAGAGAACTCGAAACAAATGTATCTGTAAAGACAATTTGTCTTCTCTGACTGGAAGCTGATCGACCCTAATGATTCCTATATTAGTAGTAATTCGTATTGAACAATTATCATAATTTTTGCTAGTATTGTATCAGTATATTTTATTTCAATTTCCAAGCGAGTTTTCTTGGTAACTCTGCTCTCTTCCTGCATTTCAGCTATTCTATTATTTAGCTAACTTTGTAACTTTCATGCTTTTTGCAGCTTCACATTAGTTTAACTACTTACTTTTTGTTTTGGAAAATAAAGACAGGTCAAGATGGTAAGTTTATAAAATTACTTCGGGTATTTCAAATTGGTGAATTTTCATGGACTCTGCATAATTTTATTTTAATATCATGTTAATATTTGCAGGTGAAGTTCACAGCTGAAGAGCTTCGTCGTATTATCGACTTCAAGCACAATATTCGTAATATGTCTGTTATAGCACATGTTGATCATGGTATGGATTAACCAGCACATCTTTTCTTTGTTCCAGTTTTTACTTTCTTTGCAGCACATTATTTAGACTGTCAATTTTTTTTTTTTTAAATTTCCTGGGAGAAGTAAGACATAATTGTGTAGTTGTGACTGTTCAACAGTGAGGCATTTGAGTTCTAGCATTTGCTGCATGAGTCTTTCAAACTGCTTTTGTTTGATGGTCTGAATTACACTTTATTGTTTTGATTTCCAATCGCAGGAAAATCGACCCTCACTGACTCTCTTGTGGCGGCTGCTGGTATTATTGCACAAGAAGCGGCAGGTGATGTCCGTATGACTGATACCCGTCAAGATGAAGCAGAGCGTGGTATCACAATCAAGTCTACTGGTATTTCTCTCTACTATCAAATGAGTGATGATTCTCTCAAGAGCTTCAAAGGCGAACGCAACGGCAATGAGTAGCTCATAAATCTGATTGACTCTCCGGGGCATGTGGACTTCTCATCTGAGGTCACAGCTGCACTTCGCATAACTGATGGAGCTCTAGTGAGTGGTAGACTGTATTGAAGGTGTCTGTGTCCAAACCGAAACTGTGCTTAGACAGGCACTTGGAGAAAGGATTAAGCCTGTTTTGACTGTGAATAAAATGGACAGGTGCTTCCTTGAGCTCCAGGTAGATGGAGAGGAGGCTTACCAGACCTTTCAAAGGGTTATTGAGAATGCCAATGTGATCATGGCTACATACGAAGATCCCCTCCTTGGTGATTGCCAGGTTTACGCAGAGAAAGGAACAGTTGCTTTTTCTGCTGGTTTGCATGGCTGGGCTTTCACTCTGACTAACTTTGCTAAAATGTATGCCTCAAAATTTGGAGTTGATGAGTCAAAGATGATGGAAAGGCTGTGGGGTGAGAACTTCTTTGATCCAGCCACCAAGAAATGGACCAGCAAGAATACTGGTTCTCCTACCTGCAAGCGTGGGTTTATTCAGTTCTGTTATGAGCCTATCAAGCAGATAATTTCGAATTGTATGAATGATCAAAAGGATAAGCTGTGGCCTATGTTGCAGAAGCTTGGAGTCACCATGAAATCTGAAGAAAAGGACCTGATGGGTAAAGCATTGATGAAACGTGTCATGCAAACCTGGCTCCCAGCAAGTAAAGCACTCTTGGAAATGATGATATTCCATCTTCCCTCCCCGGCAAAGGCCCAAAAATATCGCGTTGAGAACTTGTATGAGGGTCCTCTCGATGATCAATATGCCACAGCGATCAGGAATTGCGATCCTGATGGACCTCTAATGCTTTATGTCTCAAAAATGATTCCTGCATCTGATAAAGGTAGGTTTTTCGCATTTGGCCGTGTTTTCTCTGGTATGGTCTCCACTGGTTTGAAGGTCAGAATTATGGGACCAAACTATGTTCCTGGAGAGAAGAAAGATCTGTATGTTAAGAATGTGCAAAGAACTGTCATTTGGATGGGAAAGAGGCAGGAAACTGTTGAGGATGTGCCTTGTGGTAACACAGTTGCCATGGTTGGTTTGGATCAATTTATTACCAAGAATGCTACATTAACAAACGAGAAGGCAGTGGATGCCCACCCTATCCGAGCAATGAAGTTTTCTGTCTCACCTGTGGTGCGTGTTGCTGTTCAGTGCAAGGTTGCATCTGATCTTCCAAAGCTTGTTGAAGGTCTCAAACGGTTGGCCAAATCAGATCCTATGGTAATGTGTACTATTGAGGAGTCTGGAGAGCACATTGTTGCTGGTGCGGGAGAACTCCACCTTGAGATCTGTTTGAAGGACTTGCAAGAAGATTTTATGGGGGGAGCTGAGATTATAAAGTCTGACCCTGTTGTATCTTTCCGTGAGACTGTTCTAGAGAGATCCTGCCGTACTGTGATGAGCAAGTCACCCAACAAGCACAACCGTCTGTACATGGAAGCAAGACCCATGGAGGACGGGCTTGCAGAGGCAATCGATGAAGGCAAGATTGGACCCAAAGATGAGCCCAAGGTTCGATCTAAAATATTGTCTGAAGAGTTTGGTTGGGACAAGGATCTTGCTAAAAAAATCTGGTGCTTTGGACCCGAGACCACTGGACCCAACATGGTGGTGGATATGTGTAAGGGGAGTCCAGTACCTGAATGAAATCAAGGACTCTGTAGTTGCTGGATTCCTGTGGGCGTCAAAAGAAGGTGCAATGGCTGAAGAGAACATGAGGGCCATCTGCTTTGAAGTATGTGATGTTGTTCTTCATGCCGATGCAATCCACAGAGGAGGTGGTCAGATCATTCCAACTGCTAGGAGAGTCTTCTATGCTTCGCAGTTGACTGCCAAGCCCAGGCTTCTTGAGCCTGTTTACCTGGTGGAAATCCAAGCTCCTGAGCAGGCTCTTGGTGGAATCTACAGTGTTCTTAACTAGAGACGTGGACATGTCTTTGAGGAAATGCAGAGGCCTGGTACCCCGCTTTACAACGTTAAGGCATACCTCCCTGTCATCGAGTCTTTTGGGTTCTCAAGCGGAGTGAGGGCTGCAACATCAGGGCAGGCTTTCCCACAGTGTGTCTTTGATCACTGGGATATGATGTCATCGGATCCACTTGAGCCTGGATCACAAACTGCACAGGTTGTTGCAGACATTCGCAAGAGGAAGGGCTTGAAGGAGCAGATGACTCCGCTTTCAGAATACGAGGACAAGCTTTAAATTTTTGGACTACCTATTAAGAATCTAGTTGAGTTTCTCCTGATGAATACTTGGTGTGTGTCTGAAAGTTCTGCATCCTGAGTTCCGTTCTGCTGTATTTTGTCATTTAGTTGTCATACTACTTAGCATTAAAGTCCGTGCTGTATTCTACTGAGTCCATGTTAGGAAGCCCAAGTATATGAGGTCGAGGAGCAACTCAGAGGGAAGGTTTAAGTACACAGAGGCAGTATAGTAGTATGATTGTGAGAGATTATCGCTGGAGTGTTGACTCCAGTCTCAATAGTATAATAGTAGCTGATGGGCTTATACTGATTTTAGAGTATCTAGGAGCACTCAATAGTGATACATGCCCAATATGAGCAGAGATTGAATCTAGAAATAAAATACTTGTGCTTTATAGGAATTTGGTTTCTCTACATTTTAGAGGAAAATGTCCATGGGGTATTTCCATATGCAACCAAAAATTGGAGTGGACCCCACCACTGGGAAAAAAATAAATTGTCAAATTATAAATGGGTTGGTTATAGCAATTTTTAACGATTTCCATAGTGGATATGAGTATTGCGCTTCTTAATTAAAGTCTTTTTTTTTCTTTCTTAATTGAACTCTTTTTTATTTTTAATTTTTTGTATCATTTTTCATCTGTCCATCCGAGAGGTAAAAAATAATGCTTAACTTAGAAGTATCTTTAAGTTAAACAAATTATCTTCAAGAAACACTGATTGCATGGGATTTAGTGGGATTTTTCTTTTGTTTTTCAAAACCTTAAAATAAGATATTCTTAATAGGCATAATCTTTAAAGATATTTATTTCCTAGAGCCTATAAATTTAGTTATTTGAATCATTAGATTCAAATCTATAATTGTCAACATTTTTATCTCCCTTTTCATTGGATTTATATACTTTAACATCTTTTGTCTCTTCTAAATCAAAGTCATAAACATAGAAGATAAGATTAGCACAAAAATCACAACAGAGCGAGATAAGCTGCATGCTTGTGAATGTGCTCAGTCATTACGTACTACGTGTGATAGCTCATTGTCGACATATGTATTGGTTTAATATATGGCTTAATTTTAACACAAAATTAGGATTTTGTTCCAATTAATTTTTTCTTAAAAATGTGATTTTGGTCCCTAGAGTAATCTACATGAGTCCCAAGAATGAATTGTTGTTCGAGTCAAACAAATTATAAATTTGTGTTTAAACCCTAAGTTTGAAAACTGAGAATTTTTAGCTTTAATTACTCTTATTTAAATATTCTTATCTATTTTGTGGATTTCATGTTATTTAAATGTTATGGCCCAATTTATGAATCTTTTGATTTTCATAAGTATTATTGAAACTTTTTTAGCAATATCAATAAGCTATTAAGTAATAGAAAAAAGCTGGATTGATATTACTTTTTTAATATATAATATCTATTATATTTTTATAATTATTATTTAGTAATTTTTATTCTTTTTATTATTTTTTTAAAGTAAAGGTATGAGAGATTTTTTTGTAACTCTATCTCCTTCTGTTATAGATTTTCATTGAGTTTCTTCCTATGTTTAAAAAGTTTACAAATTTCATCTTTAAGGGATATAATTTTAATTTTAAAATATTCTTAGAGTTAACTCTAAGTGTTTTAATTACCGAATATACAATTATTATATACAATCACTTGCCTGGACCATTGTGTGATTTAATTAGAGTTTTATAGAGTATTATTTTATAAGGACATTTTGAATTTAATACTTTATTTGCCCAAAGGGATATATTTTTAAATTTTAAAATATTCTTAGAGTTGATTCTAAGTGTTTTAATTACCAAATATACAATTACCGTATACAACTACTTGCCTAAAAAGGGTCATTGTGTATTTTAATTGGAGTCTTTATAGAACATTGTTTTATAAGGATATTTTGAATTTAATAGTTTATCTATCCAAAATGACACCGGTAGCTTTGCTATGATAGTCTCCTCTAGATCAAGTGTTGCCAAATTTTTCATATTTTCCCCAAACTTTGGGAGCTTTTTGACTTGAGTGCACCCGCAAAGAATAAATTTCTTTAGATAAGTTATTTTCAATTTTTTTGGAAGGGTTTTAAGATTTTTGCAGCCTTTTAAACTTACTTCAATAAGGCTTTTGTGCTATCCAAGTGAATGATATGCAGCCTTCAAGAATTAACCTTTTCAGATTTGGAACTTCAGAAAAATTTGAAGTTTTAATTAAGTATGTGAAATGGCTTAAATTTTAGACAGTTATGAGTTACTACTTAATTTTTGTATATTATTTAAATTTGTTATAACTTTTAATTATTTATAAATTGTGATTGATACATATTTATTTTATGTAGATTTAGATTGAATGATGAGAAATATGGATTGGAAGATTGCAATGATTCCATGACAAAAGATTCCCAAACACAAGCTTCTTTTTCTTCCTCCTTGATTGGTCATTTTAGTATTGTTTCCTTTCACCAGCATAATTGTAGGGAAGGCTAAAGATATGCCAAAAAGAGACGGAATGTGTTGTCTATGTTGGTATAATTAAAGAATACATGCCTAGAGACTTTGAGAAATGACTGGAAAATAAGAATGAAATTTTAATTACTTCTACTAATTGATTTTACTAATAAGGTATAGTCAAAAAAATAATCTAGACAAATCAAGATAAAAGAAAATGTTTCCAAGCAGCTCATATATATTTTTTGGATACATTAGCTCAAATGCCAACTTATGTGAATTTTCTTAAGGAGATCTTCTTAAACCAAAGGGAGTTGGAGGATTAAGCCACTATTGCACTCATTGATAAGTGTAGTGCTATCATATAAAAAAAAGTTATCACCAAAACTTATCGAAGATAGTTCTTCAATTACAAACTTATGAAGAATGGAAATTGAACAATTTTGGCCTTGCATCAAGAAATCAATTATAGAATATAACAAAGAAGTAAGGCTAGAGAAAAAAATTGACAATTAATAGAGATATTTATTATTCACGTCATTAGAATGTTAGATCACTAACTTTGGACCTCTGTTGTCGCTTTTCCCCAACATATTAGTCCTTTTAATTGAAGCTTAAACACCATTCTATATGAAATTTAGTCATACTTGATTTACATTATTTGTCATTTTGTTATTTAAAGTTTCTAAAATGTTGTTGTTTACTAAATGAGCAAAGATGTCCAACTATAGTAAAAGTAGTGATCGAATGTACAATTCGCTCCTTGAAAGATCAATACCTCCCAATCAAATTCCCACAAATCTGGTGGCATGCATTCTTGGTGGCTACAAAAAAGGAGAGATGACAAAATAAAAGGAGAGGACAAAGGAGTAGCAAGGGAGGAGCTCAAGAGTGTGAGTGAGAATCACTCTCAAATCTATTACAAAAATGCCTAAATTTGATTTAGCAGGGAGTTTTTCAATTTTTTTGGTAAAAGCCATGTGGAATAGGGGAAGAGAGTCCGAAGGTTTTTGAAATCAAAGGCAATGAAAAAATGAATAATATGGATGGAAAATGATACTCAAACTCATACTTAAAAAATAATAATAATAATGGATAGATAATATTAAATAATGATAACAATGGTATAATAACACATCATATACTAATTTTTTTCTCTTTCCACCGCTAACATCAACTATGATACCACATATTGCAAAAAAAGGGCATGCCTCTACCATCAAATTCCTCTTAAATGCATTTTTTTTTATTTTTTGAAAATAAAATTTTTATATTTTAACAAACTTTTTGGTAAAAAAAGAGAGTAAAAATTACTTTTAATTTTTACAAACACATCAAGTTTTAATTTGTAAAAGACAAAATCCATTTTACTTCTTTACCCTTCATTCTTATGATTCTTTTATTATTTCTTTGTTTAATAATTGATTAATTAATTTTTAATGATTCTTTTTAAACATCTTTTTTTGATATTTTTATAAAACATATTTTAATTTATAATTTTATTGAATGGAAGTTGAAGGAAAGCTCTAAAGTTTACAAAAAAGAATTTAATTAATTTTTGCTTATAGTCTTTTATTTTGAAATGGGAAGTTAAAAAAACTTAGTTACTTGAAATTAACTTTTGAATTTGAAAAGTTCATTTATTTATTTTGTTATCCCTTTTTATTGTTTTCTTTTTTTTTGAAAATTTTTCTCTAAAAAAAATTAATTTAATGTGGACTGTTGAAATCTAAAACTTATTAAAATAAAACTGAGATCCAATAGATACCAAGAAGGCTTTATTGCCACACATGACCATTAAGTATAGTTTTTATGTGTCTGAAGAGATAAGAAATTTCACACTGACAATTTTAAAAAAAAATAAAATTAAAGTGAAACAAAAATATCTACAAGCTTGCAGCATTTGTTTTGATTGTATGTGCTGCTAAACA
Organism: Erythrophleum ivorense; assembly: GCA_026724425.1. Lineage (NCBI taxonomy): Eukaryota > Viridiplantae > Streptophyta > Magnoliopsida > Fabales > Fabaceae > Erythrophleum > Erythrophleum ivorense. The sequence goes on along the minus strand of JAIUCV010000627.1, from coordinate 170,961 downwards.
TCATGTTTTGATACATTTCAAGTATAGAAACAAACTCAAACCAATTCACTCCGCTATGCTATCTAGTCAGGTTTCATGCATGGCTCCATCTCCTCATTCCTTTGATTGAATTGATGGGTGACTCTTCTAGGCTAGCCATGTTTCATATATTGCTCCACAAAAGTTGGCTGTCTCCAGGTTGTTGCCTTTCCATTTCTCAACTTCTCACTGTTCTTCTTACAAACTCATAGCATGAATTAACGTTTGCTCACATGCCAACAAACACAAAATGGTAGGGTAGGAACACTCTCATGCACCCACAAGCCATATATGAGAGTAAAGCATTAAGGGATTAGTGTTGAAATGATTTATAATAGGACTTTTAGCCAAGGATGATAACAATGTGAAAGCATTGACAAAAATTAAATCAGAAAATTCGGATGTAAATTCAACGTATCACCCCATAAATATCCATTCATACACCATTCAAGCTTTCAAAAGGTAGCATAACAATGAACTTATAATCACCATACAAAAGAGACCAAGATGAAATCAACCAATCAAAGCAATTGATAATGCTATGGACCTTTACCAAAAGCAAGTCTGTAGTACAGAGAAAGTAAGGCATGGAAATAAGCCTTCAACATCAAACCCAAATGAACATTAAATCATTCCACAATTTATTTAAAACTCCCATTCTCTCAATTGCCATAAAATGCAGACTCACCAGGATATTATACAACCTCACAATACCAAGTGTGCAATACTAGAAAGCTTAAACTCATATTTCCATGCATTTTCATGTTAACATATGACACACAAGTAAGTCAATGATCTAATGGAATCCATGGAGTTCGTTCAAGCCAAACCCATATGCTGGAGCTTATATAAATCTCCAACAACCTGCCATACTCCACTATTAAAAGGAAACTCTGGTTTAGCAAAGCAAAGAAAAAAGAATTTACCCAAATTTTAAACTAGAAGCAACCATCAGAAATGGCAAGGATCTTAACCATTTTTTTTAATCAGAAAATAGCAACACATTGTCTTCAGCTAAACAATTTACACTACCCAGAGATTTTAAGCCTACAAGAATTAGAATTCATCCATGATTTTACATTTTCAAAATTGAAGGAATAAATACCAGAAAATATACCTCTCTGCAAGCTTTGGCATTGCATCTGAAGGGAAGGGCCAACTCCAAGTTTCCTCACTCTGTTCTTGTGCTCACCTCCTCTCTCTTATAGCCAAATGGAATCAGTCTCTTGCTTCTGCCTAAATCTCCCCTTTTTCGTGAAGTTTGTTCAAGCCAAACCTATAAACCTTAGTAAGTTTCAGCAACTTTCCTCTTTCATGTGATTTCATTATCAAACCTCCTTGCTTCTCAAATTTTCTCTTTCTCTTGAACGAACTGAACGCCACCAAGGAAAGGGGATGATCGTTTATGGAATTGATGGGAACTGAAGAGCAGAAGGAACGGGATTCTGATCTTCCTCCCTGGGTTTCTCCTTTCTCCGCCTCAGATCCCCCTCTACTTCTGATTCAAGCCTCCTCCCTCTCCCCTTTTCCCCTCTCCATTCCGTGCGTCTCTCCTACTCCCAGTCCCTCTCCTTCCGTTCTCCTCTCTTTTTTTTGTTAAGCTCTTTTCCTATTCTCCTTTTTCCTCGTTTTCGGCCTCCTCTGCTCCACTCGATTTTTCTGCTAAAACCTCTCCTCTGCTCCCCTCGATCTTTTTTTCTGAAACCTCTCCTCTGCTCTTTTGTTCGTTCCCCCAGTGCTCCTTGTTCCACGCTACAGCTACTCTGCAGCGTTAGTGCCTCCTTCAACTCTCTCCTCCTTTTTTTTTCTGATGCGTCGCTCTCTCCCCTCTTTTGTGCTCTCTGCGTGTTTGCTCTTTGTGCGTGTCTTGTCTCCGGAATCGGATCGTCTGAAGTGTGTGAGGCATGAAGTGACTCTTAAGTGCGTTACATCTAGCCGTTCATGACATCCATAAATAGTGTTGAGCCACGTCATGCCAAAATGCTGCCCTCCAAAATTTATTCAAACAGAGCATTTTGCATGAGTGGCAAGAAACTGTTGCTCATTCTCCTGGCTGCCTCTCTCTCTCTTTCTCTCTCTCTCTCTATCTCTGCTCATGGCTATGGAAGTATCAAAGCCGAACCATGAATTCAAAGAGAAGGAATTCCTGTACAAGCACAACCCAATCGAGCCAAGCTATGAAGTTCGAGCTCGTCAGCGATCTAGCTTCTTACTCCTTAAAGTCCCCACACAATCCCACCTCCTTAGCTCAAGCTCTCAAGAAGGCTATACTTAAAAACAGAGTATGCTATAAACATTGTAGTAGTAAGACTTAGCAGAGCAAAACCACCCCTAGGGAAAGATGCAGTGGAGTATATGCTAAATGTGAATTCTCACACCGGAGTCTAAGCAGAAGCAAAGCTAATTTCTTTAAAATTGTGTTTATATTTTCAAGTGTAATATTTATAAGCAAGTGGGTTAGGAAGGAATCAATTCAGTTTCAAACAATAAACGCACATAGACGTTCTCGACAAGGCAAGGGCAAATGAAGATCAAGATAATAAAGAGCGTATCTACAACGGCACTTGCATCAGTGGCTAGAGGTAGCTTGGGACACAACACCAACGATGAAGAGGAGCTCCTATAAGCTCTCCCACTTCTCCACCCATTTCAAGTGGATGTAACTCTAATGCCTAAAATCAATTCTTGCTTTTCAAATTCTATTTAGGGTCTATTACTTTAACTATTAATCTTATTACTTCCTTCATTTTTTTTTCAATCTTTTATTAGTTGAATTTCTATGGAAATTTTGGAAGAGAGAAAGAAAGAAAAAATTTGTGAAAATTCTATAATAAGAAGTTTTGTAGAGAACCTAATGTATATGTATGTTGTAAATAAAATTGTCTTTTATGTTGGTTGTTTCGTAGAGCAATATTCTCCCAGATTTTGATGGATGAAAGTGTAACTTTGGTGTAGATGGATTGATTTCATATTTCCATTCATTGATATATTTGGAGTTAGATAATTTTGTAGCCTCGTGTTCCAAATTCTCCCTCTTCCAGTACTCTTTATTTTCTCACTCCCTTTAATCCTCTTCTCTTTGAACTCATGCTTCAGGGTCGCTTCCTCCATGGCCATGAGCATTGACAAAGGGGGGAGAGAGAGAGAAGTATCCGATAGGAGAATGGCCAACAGTGGCTTTATCCCACTTGTCCAAAAAGTCCCGTTTCAATGAATTTTAGAGAACAACATTTTGGGTGATGTGGCTTAATGTTGTCTGTGGATACCACAAATGGTCAGATACAACGCACTTCAGAGGCACTTTATGTCTCACGCACTTCAGACGATCCAATCCCCTTGTCTTCCCCCGTGAACTACTGCTTCAACGTGTCTCCCATGAAGCCGTCTCCCGTGCCTCTCCCGTGCGACGTCTCAGCCATTGAATTTATCTCACAGCTCATAAACAAACACGCGTGCATTTTGCTGAGCTGATAAGTGTTGCAAGCTGCACCGTTGATCAACCAAAAGGAAAATAAAAATTGGAGCAGTTAGATGCACAGCCATTGGAGATCGAGATAGGACGACCTTCGATGCAACTAAATGCAAAAGAATTTGGAGCATTCGAGTTCGGCCATTGGAGATCAGGATGGGACGAGAAGCACTCGAGCCAGATGGAGCAACAGAAAATTTGGGCTTTCAAGCCATGGGAGATCAAAATCGAGCTCAAAGCATTCAGAGCATTTGACCTAGATGGTGATTCGACCATAGGAGCTTCAAGTGTTATATCCTCACATAAATCATTTTGGTTGATTTTTGTAGTGCTGTGTTTTACTTTTACCATTTTCCATTGCTTAAGTTTGGTAGGAGATTGACATTGATTTGCATCTTGCTATTACAGGATCCTCCATAAATGTTCATGAAGTTTGCTATTATAGTTTCTGGTTCTAAAATCATTTCTCTCAATCGAATAAATATGCTATTATAGTTTGCTATCACAAGATTTGGCAAAAAAAAAGAAAAACTATTATAGTTTCTGGTTTTAACTTTTGTATAGCTGTTTGGACTTTCTTTTGGAGAATTATCAGTTTCTCTTTGTTTTCAAGTTTCAGCTAAAAGAACTAATGAACATGGAGAATTATGATGATCAGTCATGAGCATTCTCTTGTTTTCAAGTTTTGGTTGAAAGAGCAAGTTTTCGAGTTTTGCATGAGCACTGTTTTCAATTTTTTGGTTCTGTAGTGTTCAATGGTTACAGGGAAGATAGAAAACGGAGGAAGGAGAGAGACAGAAAACTGAGGGAAAAATGAAAAGGAGTGAACAAGCCAGCGAGGAAATGGAGGGAACTATCATGTGCAATATAATCTTTGCGAAATGTACCATTTTTGTGCTTTTGAATTTATCATTATATTTTTTCTCAAACAGTCCAGTTTAAGCCTACAATGCATCGTCCAAGGGTGTGTATATTTTGCTTCATCTCTAAGCCATTGGATGAAATCAACGGCTGAAAAATGCTACGGGAGAGACACTGGAGACAAGCCTACTGGAGAGGATCCGAATCCGGGTGTTCTCCCTTTCTGTTGCTACTGAGAGTCGTACCACTAATGGGTCGCCTTAGCGTGGAGTAGGTATGCGTGGGTGTGAGGCTGCGAGAGAGAGACAGCCAGAGAGGGGACCAACACAACTAGGTTTTCCTTTTTTGCTTCTTTTTTGTTTGTGTGTGTGTGTGTTTTTTTTTTTTTCTGTTGTTTTGTGTATCTTTCCTCTACCTGTGACGTGTTGCTTCTGGGTATCTAATGAGAGAGAGAGACAGGGCCAGAGATGCGCGTAGAGTTTTCTCATTGGGGGTTGGGTTGAGCAATCAAAGCCCAAAGGCAACTTACAATTTGATATTAGGTTGGAGGATTCAAAAGATTAAGCTAAAAGGTTTTGTGTTTTGTTTTGTTTTTTCTGTTTTATTTTTTTATTTGATTTTGTTTTTAAAATATTGGACTTTTTCTTGAATCTCCCCTTTTTTTATTTAGGCTTAATGAGATTAAAACAATGAACTTTAAAATTTGAAAGAAAAAGGGAGACTTCTCTTCTTCTTCTTTTGGTTTTTTTTTTAATTTTTTAACTTGGTTTCATTTCTTCATAGCATTTTATATTTTTTTCTGCTTTTTTCCTTATATATATTTTATCATTTTATTTTTTTCATTTTTCTTTTCTTTTCTCTCTTCTTTTTTTTATTTTGAAAATTTTTGGATTTTGATTCTTTGATATATATATATATATATATGTTTTTTTGGGAAAATGTGAGTTTTGATTCTTTCATGATTTTTTTTATTTTTGATTTTCTCCTTTTTTTGAAAAATATAATTTTTTATTCTTTCATGATTTTTTTTATTTTTGATTTTCTCCTTTTTTGAAAAACATAATTTTTGATTCTTTCATGATTTTTTTATTTTTGATTTTCTCCTTTTTTGAAAAATATAATTTTTTATTCTTTCATTTTTTTTATTTTTGATTTTCTCCTTTTTTGAAAAATATAATTTTTTATTCTTTCATGATTTTTCTATTTTTGATTCCCTTGATTTTTTGATTTTTTTATGTTTGTTTACTTCTTTTTGATTTTTTATTAGTATAATTTTATTATTATTTTGAAATATGCACGGACAAACACACGGTGTTCACAAATTGAATTAACTTTATTAGGTTAATCTGCTAATCTTATTTTATCATATTATGATAAAAAATATATTTTCCATGTTAATTCTCAATATATAGGAAATAAAGTATGCAAGCACACCTTCTTTCAAATTCATTTTTATACTATTTGTGTCCATTTTCATTTTAGATTTCATAAATTTTTTATTTATATTATTTTTAAAAAAAAATTTAAAATGAAAATAATTTTTCAATTACAAACCTAAAAGAAAACTGATAATTGAGATTAAAAATATAAAAAAATTAATTTTTAAATCAAATTTAGACAACAAAGCCTAATGTGCAACAATAAATAAATAAATAAATAAATATGCTTCAACAGTCAATAAGGGAAATGAAAAGATATGTGTTATTTTTATTAATTTTTTTAAAAAACCTATAAAAAAAACAAGGAAGAAAGATGTTTTGTCAAAAGTGATAAGGTAGAAACAAGCACACTTATACATTGTTTGCTTTCCATAAAGTATAAAGACAAAGGAAACATAAGGGAATGCAGAAAATATTTTAGTAAAAAAATTTAAAATTAAACTAAAGTATAACATAACTTTTTATTTTAAAAAAATTATATATGTATTTTAAAAATAAAAAATCAATGTAATTTTATTAATACTAAAAAAAATATTGAAATACTTATTATTATTTAATTAAAAAGTATTATTTAAATTATCAATAATAGAAAGGACATGTCAATTATTTTTCTCCTAATTCTATGGAAGCTAATATCAAAACTTGGTTTATCTACTCAAAAACTTAATATTTGCATTAATGGATATTTATTGTATTGTAAAAATGACATAAATAAGAATATGTCAATTCTATAGAGTGCCTTAATACAAAATTAATCAACCTCAAAGTTTTATTTTATTAATATTTCTTTTTTAGCCTGTCTTGATCATTTAATTTTATTGTACTTTATCCTACCTCTGACAACAAATATTCGCACATTATATTCAAGACATTTGTTCGTTTTGTTATCAATCAATGGAAACAATTGATCATCTTTTCTTACAATGTACGTTTGCCAGAGCCATTTGGTTTGGTTATTTACTAGGGTTGTAAGTAGACAAACTATGTTCATGGGATGTGTTTGCACTAATCTCCAATTGAGCACTATTTGATTAATATCACAATTTGAATTTCAGATTTTAGTAGCACCTTGTCAACAATGGCCAAAGTGAACACAAATTTTCTTTTTCTTTGAAAGAATATAATTTTACATAATTTAATAATTGTTACTTTTTAAAAATGAGTATGCAAGACTTGAAACTATTGAATGTTGCTTGTGCACAAAATTTTTTGCTCTCAAATGTAGTTGCTTTATGGACATTGACTGTTGGGGGGAAAATAGGGGATTTTAGGTCAAGGTTTTTTTTTTAAGTTTGCCTAACTTGGCTAGTAATTTGTTATATATTCAAAGTAAACAATTAAAATGATGTTGTATGAGGAGCCTTCTACTCCCACTCCTAAATTGAAGTACTTTATATGCCTGATATTAGAGCAAATTTGATTTTTTTTGTTACACTAATAGAAAAAAAGTTAAGATTAAAGTGTTATTTGAATCTAATAAGATTGTAATGACAAAAAATAATACTTTTATGAAAATTTTTTAAAGTTGGCCCTAAAAAGTTGTCATGGTGCAGTTAATTTTGTAGGTTGATAAATGTGTTTTTGGCTAATTGCAGAATGTGAGTAAGGGAAATAAAATAAATAAAGGAAAGCAAATCACCAACTTTTGGCAAATTATGAATAAGTGATGGCAATATAAAAGTTTGACCATTAGATTAAAAAAAGTGATAAGTTGTTTAGATCAATTTGACTTTAGGTAAAGATTTTGATAGAGATAAAAAAAAATTTAAAGCCAAGCATACCTGAATTTCATAATTGAAACCTTTAAGCCAAACAGGTTAGGGAAGCTATGAATATGTAGATATAGGTAAGAATTTATTATTGCTTTTAACTCCTTGCACCTATCTTAAATGTCATAATTGTCTCATGCCATAAACATTTGAAAACATAAATTTTGTGGTGTTGTGAGGTAGAAAAAAAAAGAATTATTAATTAACATTGGCAAATGGTTTAGAAAAATTGAAGTAACAAATTTTTAATATACAAAATAATGTTTTCATGTTTTAATTTACAATTTTAAATTTCTCTTAATCCTCAAGCTTTTCATGGAAGGGTTTTGCTTCTATTTCAATTCTAGAGCCATTAAACTTGAGAGCTCTCATCTTGCTTGAAATTGTGGTGGTTGAAGGTTTTCCTTGACTTGTAATTTCAGCTTTTAATTTTTCCCACTTTGGTTAGTTAAATCTTTACATATTCTTTTAAAATCTAACTTTCTCCATGTCATTCTTTTGATCCATGATACTGCCTTAAATAGCAAAAAAGAGGAAAAAAAGGTAGAGAGAATAAAAAGAGACGAAAGGTTATCATGGAAACATGCCATGCGTTGTAGTGGATCCACTTTAAAGCACAGGTGAGACGAGATGATTCCTTGTACCTTCTGCGACAAGTTTGAACCAAACCCTACACCCTGTACCCTTCCCTATAATTCTTTATTATCTATTTCTAATCGTCGAGGCATTTTCAAGTAATGCTTTGCTGATTCTGCAGAGTTTTAAGTTTTGTTTTTCATTTGTGAATGGGGATGAGGGCTTTTTTTTTTTCTTTTTAACTATACTTGCATTTTGGCATTGCATAAAAAAATTATCTTTATCTTTCCCCTTCTTTAATGCAACTAAATGACCAATAAGGCAAAGAAGAAAGGAAAAAAGAAAAAGAAAAGAAAAGAGGGAAATAGAGTTTATGTATGTAAATGGGTTTTTTTTATTCAATGGTTTCAGTAATGAAATTTGGATCAAGAAGCCACTTCATTAATTGGAAATTGAATTGTGAATAGACTCAGCTATTCTTCCTTTTGAAATTATAGCATTAGAGTACAAGAATATCAATCACTGCTTCATAGTTTTTTACTTTATAACTTCAATTGGTGTAGTTGTGTCTTTTGAGTCATGCACAAGAAAAGACATGATAGAGAAAAGCCTTTTATAGAATCTCCAACAAGGTTACAAGTGAGAGAATAATGGATTTGTATGAATGACCCTATGAATGATAGGGTTTGTGATGCATTGAGGGTTCATCATGAAACCAAAAATATTAATGAAGTTGATGACACTAATATGGAGAATAAATGATTTTCCAATATATAAAATGTGGTCAAAGTAGAATATTATTGCAAAATTATCTTGTCCTTACTATTTGGACAATTAAAAAGCTTTTATCCTAAAACATGGGAGAAATAACTCTTAGTTTGATTGTCATAGATAGTTTCTACATACAAACCATGTTTGTAAAAGGAAGAAAGCTGCTTTGATCATGGACCTACTTGATAACAAAAGCAGAGGCTACATTGAGGTACCAATTTTAGTATTAACCTTATATTTTGTCGAGTTTTAGGTCGTAAAGCCCAAAAGAAAGAATAATTGTAGCCATAAAAGAAAAATGTATTTTACATGTTTATAATTTGGTTGCACAAATTCTAAAAATGATATTGTAAATTAGTTGCCATGAAATATGATTCTCTAAAGCATGTAGTTGCAAATAATTGAGACATGTTCTATTATGTCTTAGAGAATAAAGCTAAACATATTTTGTGATAAACGATAAATCACACACTTATATATATAGTATAATTGATTTCCTCCAAGGATTTGGTTTAAAGAAACTTGATTTGGGCTCTTCCACTCACTATCTGAATACTTCTCATCCTCTATGTATGAGGAAGAAGAATTACAAATAACTATTAAGTGGTATTAATGAATATATGTAGATAGATAGGGCCTCTATTCAATGAAGTTTTCATGTGCAAGAGTATGCATGACCTTGCTTAGCACAATGGCATAAGAGTTAGGATGTGACTGTTATAACATAATAATGAAGTATGTATGAGGAATAGATACACAAAATTATTCAAAATTAGTTACCATTTACTTATATTATACACAGTTTCATTTTAGCATTCATTAAAAAATATGTTTTGCAATCTAACGATTAGTTTTTGGTAGTAATTCACTTAAAAAATGACTACTTAATTGAAATTCAAATTGATTAATTAATTTAAATATTAATTAAGTAATCAAATTAATTACCAGTTAATTAAAAAAAGGCTTATTGTATAGTTTGGGAGATATTTCGCATGGTATAATTAGATACTTTCACAATCAAAAGCTTTCATACACTCACTATCCATATATATAAAAAATAATAAGAAATGAATTTATTGATTAAACAAGACGAAAGAGAATTTCATATAAATTAGAGAATTGCTGTTAATCTATAGAAGATTAAAATATAGCAATCAATTCCCAATCATGTTGAGAAGTAATTGGAGGATTCTGAATTTTAGAGTTTTAAAGTAGGCTTACTGACTAGCTTATAATCTTCTTCCTACTTTCATGTGCCTTGCTATTATATATTTCCATTATTCCAAATATGACAAAGAGAGAAAGAGCACCCAATATGGTTCGTCTTGTACTTCACAATTTTGCATTTGTTCTTCCTTATTCTTTACTTGCATTCTTAACAAAAATATTAAAATATTCATGATGTTTTTAAATAATTATTTTTATATTTTTAATATGTAATAATATTTTTAAATATTTTTGGATAAAAACATTTTAATCATTTATAAGTGATTCTTAGAAATGGAATCCGATTGCATCACATATATTAAAGTGCTTTAATTGGGAGGTTTAATGTCAAATTGTCAACTGACTGTAAAATTTAAGACCATTTTTATGCAATTGGAAACATTTTTGCTGCCCTGGTTGATCTTGGCATTTTGTAAGGTATTTGTGATGTGTTAAATTCCAATTATACTTCTTATAAGTATTTACACATTAATCTCATAACATTGGATTTCTAAATCCACTAAAATTCTAGTTTTAAATGAGATCATTTTATTTGAACTTAAATAAATAAATAATGATATCATATTTTAATATTTACATGTGTGGCTTCAAATGTTAAATTTTATTTGTACGACGACAAATTTTGATTTGTTGGCAATTGATTTAATAAATTAAAATTTATCACCTTACAAAATTATAATTGATTTCAAACTTTTCTCATTGTGTGCCTATATTTCAAATTACATAACCTTGGAGATCTTCTACCTATAAAGAACTCATTTTAGAAATGCTTTTGTTTACCTTTCTATAGTTGTAGTTATCATCATCCTTTGATATCTTCTTCTAGATTTATTCATTCTTCCTCCAGGAAGGCCTCCACATGACTTGGGGGAATTCATTTTCTCCATTTTCTTTTAAATATGACATATATCTATTTTAGAAATCAGCATTAATGATTCTCTTGAAAAATTTTCATTATGTTAAGCCCAGTTAAAAATATCAAACGTAAGTATTCAAGGTTGAGACAAATCACTTGTGGCTTTGGAGATGACAAATGTGGACATAGTAAAATGAACATTCCCTTGATAACTTGTCCTCACATTTTACAAAGGTGTGAAAGCTACTAATTTTCTTTTGAGAGTCCTTAGATAATGAAACAAACAGAATACACCTCATAACACTCTAAGGTGTCCAGATTATTGATTAGAGTCATCTACTATGCCTTCTTCATCAATATCAACATCAGATGGACACTTAAGGTATTCAACCAAGATGTCTAAATCATATCTTATTTTAATCATTAGGCTTATGCTCACCCTAAGATCCAATAAAGATAAGGTTTTGATAAGGAAAACTCAATCTCCTGAGAAGATGAGTTTTTTTTTATTGTTAGATTTACATCGATGTTTATAGGACATACCAATTCATCCATGTTTGATTGAACTATTAATGGTAATTTTGGTTGAAGGTTCTATTTCCAATAATTATGCGTTGCTCCCTTAAAATGGATATTCTCCTTTACACTTTCTCCATTCTTTTTTCTCATAAAATCTAGATAGTTTAGATTAAAATTTAAATAGTTTCGATTTAATTTTTGTTAATAATTTTTAAAATTTGAACATTATTTATTTTTTGAAACTCACAGTTAAAAGATTATTTTTATTTTCTATTATGTTTTTTAAAAAAATTTCTTAAATCTTAATTAAAAATAGATTTAAACTATTCAAATTAATTTAGATGGTCTAAATTTAACAATGGAGTTCCTGTTCATTTTTCTTTCTAGTATGTTGTACAATTGTTTGATGATCTCTCTATTGCTTTAACCCTTGTTTTGAGATGGCATTTGGGCATAGTTTTACTTTTCCAGTCGTAGGATCTGTTGGTTTAGTAGTTTTGTTGTGAGGAGCTGCGTTAAAGTACATGACGATAATTCAAACATTGACGGGTAGTTGCTGATGGCAACCAACATACCTTTTGCCATTTTATGATAATTAAAGAGACAAAACTATAGTTTTATAGATGTTTGGTATTAAAATCTCTAATGAACATATAATACGCAGAAAAATATATTTAATTCTATATATTTTTAGAAGACTCAATGATAAATAATTTAAAAAAATATATATACGTGTGTTGAGTATCAATATCTTAATTATTTTTATTATATAAAGAGTAAAAAATATTCAAAATAAAATAATTATTAATTAAAAAATAATGCAACTTAGAAATAAATAATTAGATTTTTAACTTATGAAAAACTCTAGAATTTTTATTTTAATATTTATTTTTTATAAATAAATAAAAATAAATTATGCACTTAATCTTTATCCTAATTAATAGTTGATTTCTTAATGCATATATAATTCTCCCTTGAGATAAAACATATGCATCTATGTTAATTTTATGCCTATTGTCGTGATCACAAACTCTAAGATAAATCCATTAAATTTTATGAACCTCAGTATACATCTATACATATAATAGTTTGGCATGCATATAATTACAATTTTACCTTTACAAATTATAGAATCTAAACATAAATTTATTATTCACCTTTTAGTCCTTTTTACTACAAATAAAAAATTCATAAAAAGTAACCAACAATTTACAAATGATTATAAATTAAATAATAAATTAATCAAAATAAAAATATTTCACATGAATATTCTAATTTAAATACTATCTATAAATATCTCCATCTAAATCACAAATTCAAAGGATTTAGTTACCCATAATCAAAATTAAAATTCTATAAATAAAAGAAAATAAATTTATAACAAAGAAAAAAAAAAAGAAAACTATGACAGAATAATCTTCAAACAAAACTCTAGATCTCAATGTCATAATTATTATTTAAAGTCTCCTCATCTGCAGCACCAATGTTTTTCTACCCTTAAACATCTATTTAAATATCTTTGATCTATGGTTACCTATGGTTTTAGGTCCTCTTCCAGAATTACCCCTTTGTAAGGGATTTCCAAATACTAATTTTCATCAAAAGCATTTCTTAATAAGTCTTAACTTTGTATTTATCTCTACAAAATAATTAAAATCAAATTAATTCTAAATATATACAATTATAAACAAAAACTTGTTATTTAAAAGACCAAAAATGTGTAAAATAGGTTATGTACACTCATAATAAAAACTTATATGGGATCAATTAATTATCTTCTCAAACTAAATTATTTATTAAAATTTTTCTTAAAATATATGAAATATATTCAAATAATGAGAGTTAAAAATTTGATAATAAATAATATTTGAATTGTCTCACCTCTATTATTCGTAGGACCTACGATGTCATCAGATCCAATGAAGCCTAGATGAAAACCCTTGAGAAACAGCCGGAAAAGGAGTCTGCTACTCTGTTTTATCTTTTATACCATTTACATTTTTTCTATTACATTAGATAAAATGTTGATACGATACCAGCATAATAGAAAATGGAGTATATGGAAAAATAATTTGAAAAGAAAAAAAAAAGATTTAATTTTGATATATCATTTGTGTTTAAAAGGCAGTTAAAATTTTTTAATATATGTAAAATACCTTAATTACTTCAATAATATTACAATTTCTTATTTGCCATACAATTAATAATTTTTTTATAATATGCATTATGTAGTTTGAAAAACTCCTAAGAATTATTTTACTTGGGTTTGAAAGAGTTTGTGGCGAAATATTATTATTATTATTATTATTATTATTATTATTATTATTATTATTATTATTATTATTATTATTATTCTATATAGGCTGCAGCTTGCTAAGTAGATCGCATTCTATTATTATTATTATTATTATTATTATTATTTATGAAAAGATGCCAAGTCAACGATTTTTTGTTACATAAATCAACAAATATTTTATGCAATTAATTTGGGTACTTGGTTGACAAGAAAATTACTTGAACATCACAGCGAGAAGCTGCCCAGTCTTATGGCTCCACTAAAATACACTATTAATATATTTTTTTAAAAAGTAGTTATGACTCATTAGTAATTAAATCTATCTGCTAAGCCTATTCATAGTCATGATATATATAATATATGAGGAAGGTAGCAACACTACAAAGTTAGATGCTCATTTTCACTACTTGAGCTATTGTATTATAAATAATAAATCTTATTATATGTATTAATCTTATTTAAAAAGTACAAATAGGATCATAGTCCAAATAACACATTATCATTGCCTCTCTTATTTCTTGTAAAAGAAGCAATCTCAAGAAGAGAAAAACGTGTTCATTGTTCAGAATTACAAAGGGTTCTTCTTCTTATTTATTACGTCAGTTACAATTCAACTGACTTAACTAACTCCCTATTATCTTCACTTTTTACTTCATTTCAAACTGTCTGAAATTCTCTTTCCGCAAATTCAGCAACTTTTCTCTTCTCAGCTGTGGAGACAAAGGAGACAATCGAAGCTTGGATTAAGGCATCATAGACATATATTTCTGGTGTTTCCTTGTTTCAAACGATGCCTCTCTGAATCACATTGCTTCTCAGCGCAGAGTAACAGAGTTTTCCTTGCGCTTTACGTCTCTCCTCCTTCTTTATCCTCTGTCTCAGGTATGTGTACTTTGTAATTGAATATAGTTTTAGCTTCTGATGGTTTCAATTTGAAAACTATGGCTTGATTTAGGTATAGTTAGGTTCTTGCTAGGGTAAGTCCTTCCTCTCTCTCTCTTGAGGATTTTGTTTTGGGGTTTAGCTTTGATTTGTGGAATTGTGGTAACTATTTTACTTTAACAGTTGAGCCTCTTCTGGAAGAACTTGAGAAAAAAAAAAAATTAATCGTGTGTGTTGATAGTTTTGAAAGTACACGATTACTGTTGGCTAATTGTAGTTTTTTCTTTCTCTTTGATGGAATCGATTTTTTGGGTGTCAATCTTGCAGTCATTCAGACCAACTCAAACTACGTTCAAGATGGTGAGGAGATATGATTTTTTTTTCCTGTTGATTTTGGCTGTTTTTTTTTTTCTTTTTTTGGAGGGTGCTTAAACTGTACTGTATATTTGCAGGTGAAGTTCACAGTTGGTGAGCTTCAGCGGATTATGGACCTCAAACACAATATTCGTAATATGTCTGTTATTGCGCATGTCGATCACGGTATGGGAGTTTTCCCGCATTTTTCTTTTCTTTTCTTCTCTTCTCTTTTTTTAGCTACAATATCTACAACCTTGTGTAAATGTGAACGAAACCAAATGTAGGCGTTGACCCAATAATATCATCACTCTTTATTCCCTACAATATCTTTAACGCCCTATAGTAAGTCAAACCAATCAAAAAGCTTTCTAGGATACAGCTATATAGCTGTAGATACATTACATTTTAACCATGAGAGGGAGAAAAAAAAAAAGGAAGAATAAAGAAATTTTTCCAAAACTTGGATGACAAGATGAAATGACGTGCCAGTTCATTGATGATGACGGGACTGATATATGTTGGTTGATTGAGATATTATATAAAAGAGAATTATGAAATGTGATAAAAGGATGGTGTGGGAATGTGGGAGGACAATCCCCACAATCTTGCTTGTAGATGGAGGAATTTCTCCAGCAGGAAGCGGGAGACAGCCATCTATAACGCATTATCCCGCCTTTGATAGTTGATTTCGTGGTTGAGCAATTGGTTGTTCTGTTGTTGAAGTCTTTAGCGAAAACCCATTGTATCTTCTTGTTCTGAGAATAAAACAGCATAATATTTCCATGTCCTGTTTCCCATATCTGGATCTGGAATTTTCTTTGGTATATTGTTGTATGTATCTTATTGAGTTTGATATCCATGTACTGCTACATTGTGAAGGGATGTTCAAAGTGCCGGTGCATTGATGTCTTGATATCATTACTTTGGATTATTTGTCAAAGTTACAGTATTTTAATTGGTTTCTGAAATGCAGGAAAATCAACGCTCACTGATTCTCTAGTGGCAGCTGCTGGTATTATAGCACAAGATGTTGCAGGAGATGTTCGAATGACAGATACCCGTCACGATGAAGCTGAGCGTGGGATCACGATCAAGTCAACTGGTATCTCTCTCTACTACCAAATGAGCGATGACTCTCTAAAAAACTTCAAGGAGGAACGCCAAGGAAATGAGTACCTCATAAATCTCATTGACTCCCCCGGGCATGTGAACTTCTCATCTGAGGTCACAGCTGCACTTCGCATAACTGATGGAGCTCTAGTTGTTGTGGATTGTGTTGAAGTTGTCTGTGTCCAAACTGAAACTGTGCTTCGACCGGCACTGGTAGAAAGGATTAGGCCTGTTTTGACTGTGAATAAAATGGACAGGTGTTTCCTTGAGCTCAAAGTGGATGGAGAGGAGGCTTGCCAGACCTTTCAAAGGGTAATTGAGAATGCTAATGTGATCATGGCTACATATGAAGATTACCTCCTTGGTGATGTCCAGGTTTACCCAGAGAAAGGAACAGTTGTTTTTTCTGCTGGTTTGCATGGCTGGGCTTTCACTTTGACAAACTTTGCTAAGATGTATGCCTCAAAATTTGGGGTTGATGAGTCAAAGATGATGGAAAGGTTGTGGGGTGAGAACTTCTTTGATTCTACCACAAAGAAATGGACCAAGAAGAATACTGGTTCTCCTACCTGCAAGCGGGGATTTGTTCAGTTCTGTTATGAGCCTATCGAGCAGATAATTTCACTTTGTATGGATGATCAGAAGGACAAACTGTGGTCAATGTTGCAAAATATTGGAATCACCATGAAATCTGAAGAGAAGGACCTGATGGGTAAAGCATTGATAAAAAGTGTCATGCAAGCCTGGCTCCCAGCAAGTAATGCACTCTTGGAAACGATTATATTCCATCTTCCCTCCCCAGAAAAAGCCCAAAAATATCGTGTTGAGAACCTTTATGAGGGTCCTCTCGATGATGCTTATGCTACTGCAATCAGGAATTGTGACCCTGAAGGACCTCTAATGCTCTACGTCTCCAAGATGATTCTGCATCTGATAAGGGTAGATTTTATGCTTTTGGCCGTGTCTTTTCTGGTAGGGTATCTGCGGGATTGAAGGTTAGAATTATGGGACCAAACTATGTCTCAGGAGAGAAAAAAGACTTGTATATTAAGAGTGTGCAAAGAACTGTCATTTGGATGGGAAAGAAGCAGGAAACCCTTGAGGAAGTGCCCTGTGGTAACACAGTCGCTATGGTTGGTTTGGACCACTTCATTACCAAAAATGCTACTTTAACGAATGAAAAAGAAGTTGATGCACACTCTATTCGAGCTATGAAGTTTTCAGTATCACCTGTGGTAAGTGTTTCTGTTCAGTGCAAGGTTGCATCAGACCTCCCTAAGCTCGTTGAAGGTCTCAAACGTTTAGCAAAGTCAGACCCTATGGTGGTCTGTACTATTGCAGAGTCTGGAGAATATATCATTGCTGCTGCTGGTGAACTGCATCTTGAAATCTGTCTGAAGGACTTGCAGGATGATTATATGAATGGAGCTGAGATCACAAAATCTGATCCTATTGTGTCCTTCCTCGAGACTGTCCTTGAGAAGTCTTCTCGTACGGTGATGAGCAAGTCACCCAACAAGCACAAGCGTCTGTACATGGAAGCAAGACCCATGGAGGAAGGGCTAGCAGAAGCAATTGATGAAGGCAAGATTGGACCCAGAGATGATCCAAACGCTCGTTCTAGAATCTTGTCTGAAGAGTTTGGTTGGGACAAGGATTTTGCTAAGAAAATCTGGTGTTTTGGACCTGAGACCACTGGTCCTAATATGGTTGTGGAGAAGGGTAAAGGGGTCCAGTATTTGAATGAAATCAAGGACTCTGTCGTCGCTGGGTTTCAGTTAGCATCAAAAGAAGGTCCAATGGCTGAAGAGAACATGAGGGGTGTTTGTTTTGAAGTACAAGATGTTGTTCTTCATGCTGATGCCATCCACAGAGGAGGTGGTCAGATCATTCCAACTGCTAGGAGAGTCTTCTATGCTGCCATGTTAACAGCAAAACCAAGACTTCTTGAGCCCGTATATCTGGTAGAAATACAAGCTCCGGAGCAAGCTCTTGGTGGAATCTACAGTGTTATTAACCAGAAACGAGGGCATGTCTTCGAGGAAATGCGGAGGCCCCATACCCCACTATACAATGTCAAAGCATACCTTCCTGTGTCTGAGTCATTGAAGTTCAATGAAGCTCTGAGGGCTGCAACCTCAGGGCAGGCTTTCCCACAGTTGATATTTGATCATTGGGATATGATGCCATCTGATCCATTGGAGCCTCGGTCACGGGCTGCTATACTTGTCGCTGATATTCGAAGGAGGAAAGGCTTGAAGGAACAAATGATGCCTCTCCGAGTACGAGGACAGGCTTTGATGTTGCGGTCAGTTACCCAGAAAACTGGTTGTTGTATTTTTTCAGTTTTTTTTTTCAACCCATTTACTTTTCCATGTTAGTGATTTTATTTGGTGTTGTACTGAATCATTGTTATTAATATTTTTAAAACCGATGGTCATCGATAAAATTATTAGGTTACAATTTATTGACTATAATTATATTGTAGTTAAATGATAATAATTATATATATATTAATATTACAAATTTAATATAATAAATAATAACAAACAAATATTAATAAAATTTAAAATATTTTATCATTAATTATATATAAAAATAAATCAAACATAATATAATATTTAAATTTAGTTGACTTTTTAATTTTAAAATTTGAATTTAAAATAATTTGTAATACAATTATTAAATATTGATGTGTTGAAACAAATATTAAAATATAAATATTATAAAAATGAACTATTCAATATATTAATTTTTTTATTATTACTTTCTTTAAAAAAAATTATATAATAAAATTTAATTTGTCTTTAAAGGCTTGAACATAGTAAAAAAAAAATGATAGTTAATAAATGTCCAAATTAAATATCATGAATTTTATAAGAAATACTATAACTATATTTATATAATATTTTACACCATATTAATCAAAGAAAACAAGCTAGTGCAGTGGTTAAAATATTAAAATTCTTCCTCTAAGCTCTTGGTTGATGTTGTAGGCAACAAATTTTAAAGGAGGATGCAAGCAGCCCACTTGAATGACCTATACATATAAAACTTTGCATATATAGAATGAAAATGTGTTGCAAGTCAAATGGCATATATTTATTTTGAAAGCATGGGGTTGCAATTCAAATCTTACGAACAATATAGATTTTGCCTAATTTTTAAGTTAGACTAGTTCAATCCGGCCAATTTATATTGATTTTAGTCTAAAATCGGCCAATCAAATTTCTGGCTTTTGGGGATATCGATTTAAAGAATTATTTAAATCAGATCAACGTTTGATTTCCAATTTTAATTACCATGGTTGTTATCATAAGTTTGAGCTCAGTTCTCTTTTTCATCTCCATAATTTTTTACGCTTCAATTTGCTCTTTAGCTTAATGTTTATCTTAATCTCTTTGGCCATCATTCCCCATTGTCATCTCTCCAAATCTGTCTATAGGGGCATTTCTATGACAATCGATAATTAACAAATCAAATGCTTTATGTTGTTTTACCTTAAAGACAGAAGACAGGGTTGCGTAAAAGTAGAAAATTTCCAATATTAGGCCAGATGGGCTAATGCAATAAAAAGAAAATATATTTCATTACTAGAAAAAAAAAATTGAAAAGGCAAACAGTAATTTTTTTCCCCAGCAATGAGCTAATGAGTCTCTTATATTATTAATCTTGGTTTTTAACATTAAGTTTAATATATTTAGATTTGAATACAATTTCCTAACAAAATTTCTAATGATTTATCCCAATTTTTTATGAAATTATAAAATAGCTAAATCTGAAAATAAATAAAAGAAAATCCAAATAAATTAAATTGATTATTTTTTAAAATATTTTTATTTTTAAAGTGGGCATCACTCTATTATTATAAGCTTACCCAGTCTGGATTCTTTGCTGATCAGGATGAATAGGGTGCTGCCCATAGAGGGTTACATCCAAATTTGATTTTTCCTTTTTTTAATTTTTTAATTTTAATCATTTTTTTTTTAATTTTATGATCTATATCTTATAAAACGTAACAAAATATTTATTTAAAAAAAATGAAGTATCAAATCTGGTCGTCCTGAGCAGCACCCTCGCCGACGATTAGAAAATCCGTCTTCCAAGCATACCCCCGTCCCAAACGTCAGGCTTCCGAAGTCACTGTGGCAGCTGCGAATGAACCTCTGTCTATTCAGGTTACAGTACTGTTTTGGTCTTAACCCTTCTTCTTGTTCCTCAGAAGCAACTAAAGATTGTTGGTCAATTCGTATCTCTAGCGTTGAGAAGCGGAGATCGCTCCGATTGATTCTTCATCAATCAAGTCGAGAATTGGTACCAGGCCGGGAAAACAGACCATTTGAAAATCGAGTTTGAGAATTGATTTCAAACACCATTGACATTAGATGTCTAAGCCTCATCTATTTTTCCTTCAGTCCAGGGTTTCTCCCACCACAAAAGCAGTCAACCGCCGAGAGAGAAGGAAGGAATATTTCCTGGAATGGTACCCGACCCAGAAAAGTAATTTTTTTTTTAAGTAAAATGTTCATCTGGGTATTTTGTTTCTGATCATTTTGTGTTATATCTGTTTCTATCGTTCAATTTCTGGGCGCATTCGATTGCATTGCGACGATTCAACTTCCTTTTCCCTTCAGACAAGTGCAAAAAGTTTTCATTTTTAGCTACTTACAGACCCATATCCATTTTCGAATTCTCTCTGAGAAAAGGAAGAATACATTTATGCGTCGTCATCTCCCACCAGGACCAACCCCTACTTTCAAGCCTGCTTTCATGTGGATGGCAATCAGGCAGAAATCAGGTGGTGGAAGAAGACCCAAAAAGAAAATTTACCACAGGGTCTCTGAACTTGACAGGGTCATGGAATTACAGAAGAAGCCATCCTTGATTCTACAGCTCAAGTCCATTATCCAATCCCAAAAGAACCAATCTATCCTTCTCCGTGACCTTGAAAAGCATGTTGGATTTGTGCAGAAATGGAATTTTATGGCTGTTATAGAGAGATACCCCTCAATTTTCCATGCTGGTGGTGGTAACAGAGCACCTCCTTTTGTTTGCCTTACTGAAAAGGCTAGAAAGATTGCCAGTGGAGAATCTGGGGCCAGGGAGTTAATGGAACCCATTTTGGTAAACAACTTGAGGAAGTTGTTGATGTTATCTGTTGAGTGCTGCGTCCCACTTGAAACTATTGAATTTGTTGGACCAGAATTGGGTTTGCCACATGATTTCAACACTTCCTTGATTCCCAAGTACCCTCAATTCTTTTCAGTGAAAGAAGTCAATGGGAGAGCTAGTCTTCTATTGGAAAATTGGGATTCTTCATTAGCTGTCACTGCCAGGGAAGTTAGGTTAGCTCAAGAAGGAATTCTGAAGCCTGCTGGATATCAAAAGAAGGTTAAGATATCAAAAGATGGCAACTATTTGGGTCCATATGCATTTAGAGTGAATTTTCCAGCTGGTTTTAGACCAAACGTTGGTTATCTTGAGCAACTTGAGAAGTGGCAGAAAATGGAGTTTCCTTCTCCCTATTTGAATGCAAGAAGATTTGAAGCTACAGATCCTAAGGCACGCAAACGAGCTGTGGCAGTTCTTCATGAGCTTCTGAGTTTGACCATGGAGAAGAGGATGACATCTACACAGCTGGATGCATTTCATTCAGAGTATCTTTTACCATCTAGGTTACTGCTTTGCTTGATAAAGCATCAGGGGATCTTTTACCTAACGAATAAAGGTGTAAGAAGTACAGTTTTCCTCAAAGAAGCCTACCATGGTTCCAACTTGATAGATAAGTGTCCTCTGTTGCAATTTAATGATAAATTTGTAGCACTTAGTGGTAGAGGTAATATTGATCTCTGTGACAGCAAGAATTCTTTGCATACTGTTGTTTAGAAGTGGAATTTCAACAACCATATTTTTCAGTGGTCCTACATTTTTGACCAGTTCATAAATGATTAGGAAATTTAACCTGTAATTGTATGCAATACTCGGGCATATCATTCATCAATAGAATTTGCTTACTTTAAGAAAAACTGTGAAAGCCCATTTGCCTGGTAATTTCAGATAAACGAAGCCTTTGGAAGTATTGCTTAGAACAGTTAAAATTTCTTGGTCAGAAACAAAGCTAAGACGATTCCAATTGTTTTCACTTGGCAAGTTTCCTGGAAAAAGTGATGCATAAAGCTCTATCACGTCAGTTTCTGACCCTTACAATGGTCCAGATACATATGGTTGACAACTTGCACAGCCAAGCCAATGCATGTGTATCTAGGTAATTCATCATTTTTCTTTACTTGGTAAAATATTGCCATTCAGGTGTCTATAAGACACAGGGCGAGGGTGTTCAGGATAAAAGTGATGCTTTGAATGCTCTAGTGTGAGTTTTTTAATGGGACTTCCAGTTTGGAAAGTTAGTTTGGCACTGGATGTAGACATAGCTTTTTTCAGGGCCTTTTCTTGCATTTCTCAATTTATATGTGCACTGCATTTTTCTCTTTTGTGGGAAAGAAAAAACAATAGATTATTATTTATGTCATTCAGGGGTGGTTAAATTATCCTTCGATACTGTAGCATGAGTTCTTTGATGTTACTTGCAACCATGCGGTTGAAATCCTTTGATCGATAGTGTGGTGCAGACATATTATTTATGGCGTCCTATCCTGCATGTTCTCCTTTCTGTAAGACAATTCTATCTTTTATGTGATTAATGCGGTATTTTTAAAAGAATAAAGCTGGGAAAAAAGAAAGGGGGGAAGCATCACATGAAGAACAGTCATGGGAGTTTTCGGGTGGTAATTGCTTCAAACAAAGTAGATTTCCCCACAACATGCTTGAATAAATGATCATCACGCTCACTCTGACATCAGTGTTCTGATGCATCTTTCATTAAATGTAATGATATTACCTATGGCATGTCTGAATAAATGATTATTACACTGATTTGATATTTTCATCAATACGGGAGAGTATTTAAGTCTATTTAGGAATGTATGGATTTAAACTTGGCATTTGATGGTTAAATAATTAGAGAAGAGCTTTATGGCATGGAATTCACAGTAGCGCTTTGCTCTTATGGTTTGTTATGGTCTCTTCAACTTGGTGCACTACCAGAAAAAAACTTAAAATGTAATATTTTTCCGTGGTACATGACTGAATCATTATTTGGGTGATTTATACTTGTTCAGATTACACATGTATAGTTCTTAGAAAAAGAAATTAATGATGCTAATTTTGGACCTTAAAAATTTTAAATTACAATAGATGATTAAGAACAAAAAACAAAGAAGTTATAGAATTACAATAGCCATGCTGATTTGATAATGGTGAGAACCTATGCCTAGGCCTTAATTATCTGATGTGAATTGATCATTAAACGGATTTTGTGAACGAGCAGGGTGAAGGAACCTTTTTTTTTGTTGCTTGTGTGCTTTTTAAGTTATTGAGAATTATTCAGTGAGAACTTGTAAGAAACTATTCCTGGCATGAATATCTTATTTTTTGGAACACTGAAACAGTGAAAGTCAACTGAAAAACAAAAAGGGGAAGTCATATGACTGATAACAGAGATCAAACCACAAACGCGGTTACGTTAGTGAGTTACAACAAGGTCTAGGCACTTGATGTATAAAGGTGTAATTTGTTGAATTGATGAGGTGGGGTTAGTTGTTCCCAATAAGAGGCTGATACATTCGGTTTCCTCCAACCTGATGGTTCTAGTACATTACATATTGATCATGATTTGCAGAAGAGAAATCTGTTAGACAATTTATTTTATACTTCTGAAAAATCATACTTACGGAGATTGCATAATTTATTCCGTGTTTATAAAAAGATGTGTCCAAATAATTAGTTTTGTGAAATGTGGGAAGTTATAACCCAAGTGTTTGATACCCACTTCAAGCTCATGTCTTCACTTTTAAATGTGTTATGTATGAGATAGACTTGTGCATATGGCTTCCCTTTGGCGCTCAAGACATGACTTTTTGGAGGAAATCTCTTTCTGATCTGCGAAGAGATTGGACAGCTCTATCACACCAATATTTTTACGGGGTTTCAGTTCTGTGTTCTAGTCTGGGATTTTTCTGGTTTGAGGATGTCTCATCCTCCATCAAGTTGTAAATTCTTTTCTTTCTGAGAAATTTCTTCTATTAAAGAAAAAAATATATATTCTAAGTATCTTAGTGTGGCAAGCTAATTGAACTGCTCAATGATGTGATCCTTGTAAAGACTTTGATGCCACTGCAAGATGTAACTTTAGCTGAATAACATGTTATATTTAGTGTCCATATGTAGTTGAAAATATAGTGTCATGTTATATTTAATTAGAGTGCCTTAACGTGGGATACATACACATCTCCTTTGTTGAAGTGTCTATGCTTAATAATAATATAAAATCAAGCCAATGTCAGCATTCAACGGGCAGCCTAATTGCCTGACCAGAAGTTTATACTATTCTCATATTTGCTGATTACTTGAATACGTCTTATATGGGCAAATAAACCGAAGCCAGGGAACGATCAAAACGGAGTTCTCCCACTTGCAACTAAGATGCATAAAATAGATATTTCTATATACATTCTGTTGGTTATAAGTTTTATCGGGCTTTTGTTTCCCTCCTTTCCTATGCATTGTACACACTCACTCCTGTGGTAAACATTCTAGAAATGCACTATTTCTTCTCATTCTGAAGCTATTTACTCCTCTGAAGAAATATTGCACTATCTATTTCCTTATCTCATTACGCGGTTTACACCTCTTTACATATGCAGCTGCCATTGTTGGGGCTAGTGATTGGAGATTAGTGTTCTCAAATCTATATGGAATATTATAACAAATATTTACTCTACAAGCGCTAACTCATGCATTCAACTCTGACAAAAAGGCATGATATGATAAGGTTCGGCATTTTTTGTTGTGATTTGAGTATTTGGATGCAATAATTGTAATATGTTTTACGGATGGACAATGTAAAAGCAACATAATTGTTGTGTGCTGTGATTGGTTGTATTCCTCCTCCTTTGTTACCAGCTGAGAACCCAAGTTATGTCCAGCGGGGAACCAGTGGACAACGACAATCCACGTACGATACTTTACACCTTTACAAGATCAGTAAATTACTTTCCTTGTCTTTGTGATGCTCCACTTACTCTCTTATCTATTTTAAGAAATTATATTTTTCTTTTAAATAAAAGAATGTATTACATTAACTTCTCTTATAATAAAAGATAAGTTATAATTATATATGTTTAAGTTGAAATATGTTTATATCTATCATTTATATAATAATAAATATTAAATACATATTTAATCAATATAAAAATGATTATATTTTTAAATTTATATTAAATGAAATTTATGGTTTTCACTACAAAATAATTAATAAAATTATAAAGAAATATGTTTTTTATAAATTATATTTTAATAAAAATTTAATATTATCTTTATAATATTTTGGTCATTTTTATTTCAAAGAAATTTTTATAATAAAAAGGAGAATTGTTTTATTTAAGAATCTTGGTGAAAGAGAAAGTAATTTACCTTGACGTTTTGAAGTTCAAGATCTATATCTGTGGTCTGTGTAAGGAATCTAACTCGCGAATTGTTCTCTAGGATGTTCTGTAGGAAATTTTCCTCTTGGGTTGTGATAGGAAAAAAATTGGTGAGTTGGCAGAATCATGCTGCAGGACTGTTTAAAGAACAACTAATTTAGAAATTAATATTTTTTTTCAAGTAATCATTTTGAGAAATTTATAAGAAATGCAAAGATGAAAAGGATAGAATTTAAATAAAATTATTTAAATGTTTATTATCAAATTCTTTAATAAAAATATAACATTTAAAACTTTTTTAAGAAAGTCAATCAATCGGTGCTAGGTTATAAAAAAATTGTAGCCTATTATAAAACAATTTGATAATAAACACTTGAAAACTGCACATAAAAATGACTAAAAGGCCTTTAATAACTGACATATGAACTAGGAAATCAATCCTCTTAGTATGTACTCGTCTTGCATGAAGTAAGAATCTGCTCATTGAATTGAATGGTTAGTATATATTCAAGAACACAATCTCTGACTAGTAAAGAGGGACTTCAATAGCAGGTCTCTTAATGTTCTAGTTGCATGTGATATACGGCTTGTTCACTTAGTCTATGTAAATTACATAACCATAGATATTGTTGTAGGAATCCAATACCACAACAGTAATGAGCAGTCACTATATGGCATATTCTCATAGACTGTTGGTGAAGCTAGCATATTTGAGTTTGAGGCTTATTAGCTACTTTAGTATGACCCTTTACAAAAGAAGACTAAATACCTAACTAGTTCAAACCAATACTTTTCTTTTTGAAGTTCCTAGAATATGAGGTTCCACTAGGACTATGATCTGTAGAACATTGATAGCTAGATTAGATTAGCTACTACAGCTATTATTTCGGTTTTTGGTGGATATGTGGGCACTCAAATTCTTCCACTTTGGATCCTGATATGATACTCTTAAGAATATAGGAATTTCATTTTTCCTTTTTCTTGAAATTTGGTATATATTATATTCCAAGATCTGCAGCAATTGTTCACCAATATAAATGAGCGTTTGTTATTTAACTCCCTCTCACTTTTCATATAATAGTTAATGCACCCAAATTGGTACCTACCTTTCAATTCATTGGGACAACCAAAGGATTTGCAAACTAAAAAGTAAAAACCTTAGCCAACCACTGAGGTAAGATAATTTTCCAAGTTTCAGTTGCGTTCTGATATGTCTAATTTGTCAATTAATACATATCTTCAACGCTTCTCCAGCATCACCAAGTTTGCCTTCTATCCATAGTGGACCTCATATCGAATATCTATATCAACAATGCCCCCAGACAGCGATATCTAGTTGGGAACAATAATTTGTCTCTTGAGATCGTCTTGGTACGCAAGTTTTGATGATCAGAAATATTATGACATCAAACCCCCATTTTTGAAACACTCAATCTCTTGATTGACATGATGAAAAATAGATATAGAAGTGTCAACATAGCTCAAATTTTATGGACCGATATTTTTATATGATAAAAATATATATAGGTCGTATTAATAATATAAGAGTATTTTCACAAGAAAAATAAATAAATAAATACTTTTAACTTTATTTGGCTTCAGGATTAAACAAGCTAGCTCGTAACTTTTAAAATTGGATTAGACTAAGATTTTCATTACACTTATGTTAAAAAAACGCTTGTTCGGTTCAGCTTTCAAAAGCCAAGTCTTTGAAAATCAGATTGACGTGACTCTAATTGACACTTTTATTAATACAGCTAGGAGTAGTAAGAATTTTTTGTGATGAAATGTTCTGATAAACAACATGAAAAATGCTTTGAAGGCCATTATTAAGAGTTAAAAGACTAAAACGAGTATCTTGTTCACTCTTTAATCAAAATCGTATTATTGTTAGCCTAAAAATGATCAATGGGAATAAAAATTATTGCTTTTACTGATATTATGCATGACAATTGACAAGACAGTGTTTCCTATAGATTTTGCTACCCCTTGAGTTGCTTGTAAAGGTTAATGATCTAAAAAAATTGTGAGAAACTTACAAGAATAGAAGGAAAAGTATATTAAACCCACTCCATTACTTTTTATTAAGATCACAATTATATATTGTCTATTATGGATCCCTTTAAATTATTGTGTTCATAAACGTCACTTTCAAGTTTGAAAAGCTTGAAAATCACTAAGATCTGCAACTAAAAGACAACCACTTCGATGTTATCTCATTTCTGTTTACACTGACGTGTGTTTTCTGTATTGTTGTTATATATGCCTTAATTTGGCACACACTTTCCTGCTTCACATGCATATCAGTGTCTTTCATTTTTCTAGTTGGCACTATCAAACAATTGCGTCTATGTCACCGTTTCTGTGGTGTTCATTTGCATCACTTATTGAACACCGACTTTGCATTTTACCATTTTGAAAAGTTTATATTTTAAGGTGTGTCATTATTAGGATTATCTCTCTCTCTCTCTCTCTCTCTCTATGTATATATATATATTTTTAACAAAAACTGATTCTATTAAAAGAATTGAGCTGTGTTGATGCTACGAGTGTTAATATGAATTAGCTTGCTCAATCGAAAAAAAAAATCAATAAAAATTTTTTTGTAACCTATATATTATATAGCTTTAAATTTATTTAATGACAAAATAAGAGTTTCTGTTGGTGATCAATATTTATTACAAGTTAACACCCAATTTTTTAGATGGGTTTTTCTTCATCCCTATACTAATTCTTATAAAATATCGAATAAAAATGTCATAAATTTGACAAATGTATCTATTCTCATTGGTATTTTATTAAAAAAATTATTTATCAATAAGTATATACTAATTACGATATGAAACAAGTAATGTAATTTTAAAATTTTTGTACAAAAAGAGATGTCCTTTCTTGATATATTTGTTTGTTGTCAGCTTGTGAGAATTCATTATTCAAAGGGGGAAGAGGAAGAGACCAAAAATATCAATATCCTCATGCAATTGAATGTGTCATTATTAATTGCTGGGACATGATCTCCCAAATAACATCATGAATGAAATGCACATGGAGAGTGGAAGCCCTCTTATATACACATTCTGTGATGACAAACAAGGGTGGGGACAAGTCTAAGGTGTTGAGTCACTATCTGTTATTCCACTACAAACCTAAAACACTCACATCTTACTAAACACAAAGACATTGCTTCATCAAATAGGTTAGCTAGTTATTGCCCCTCATGTGGATTCTAGTGTCACTCTGGCCAAACACATTAAATCACCAATTCACTCTCTACTTAGCTTTATTCAATAGGGCCCCATTTGTTTTGTCAGATTTAGAGGGTTTGAGATGGGAGAGTACATAATCTTACTTTTCTGGTTGCTGCATTATCATTACAAGTATCAAGTGGCATGTAGGGTGGAATACATGCTAGCTACACCTCAATTATGTGGGCCAATAAAAGTGATGGAAAATTTTAAAAGATATAGCTTCAACTGGAAGGCAATTGCAGGATGGGTATGCCAGCACTTTTGCTATTACTATTTGTGAACTCAACTGAAAAAACAAAAAACAGAAAACTAATATTATCTAGCACAAAATTAAGGGTTAATTATATAATTTTATTTAATTAAACCTAAATTATTAGGAGGACCTTGTGTACTTTTAACAGGTGTTAACACAGAAAAAGGACCATATTCTCTCGTTATTTGCCACTTTTAGTTTATCAGCACCAGGAGTAGCATGCCTACCAAAAGAACGGTAATATCGCATTCACATCTCGAGTCTTCAATTTATAACATCAAAGCCTGAATTGAATGAATATGACCATGATATTACATTTGATGTAATCTTCTGATCTTTCCATTGATCCCTTCACTAATTATTTCACTAGTGTAATAGTAGAAAGGACACTGAGGAGACAGGTATCTTTAAAGTGTAGCAGAAACAGTAATAGTTTCTCTGAAAACTTGGATAAAAACTGGTGGTGTACATGTTTTCAACTGAAGCAGTAAATCTAATTATGCCTTATCAATGGCTTTCACTTTCTGTCATTTTAACCCCGCATAGAGAAAACAAAAAAGAAAAAGAAACTTGAGTGATATTAGAAAACCTATAAAGGGAGGAGGAATCAGCGTCATTCTCATATCTCATTGGAGTTTTAATTCCAAACAATAAAATTAATTACGGTCCATTATCAGTGCTGTGGGCCTGATCTTTTCCTCATTCACAAGATGAATTGTGGACAGCACAATACGGTGCCCTCCCATATTGATGATAATACCAAACTCTTTTTTGTTTTTTCGTTTTTCCAGATATTCGGTTTCAAAGTGATAGCAGATATATACTTGTATTGTCGCATTCTCTACTTCATGACTGGCGGTCAGAATGTGAAACTTTCAAAAAGAGGAATAGGGGAAAAATCTTTCCTTCTTTTATTTATTTATTTATTTATTTATTTATTACAAGTGAAATGAATGGTTATATACTACAATAAAAAAGAATATTTTATAAAAATTATATGTAGATTGAATTAATTATAAAGAAATATGTAAGTGAATACAATTTTAAAATTATGTTATTTACTTATCATTTTATGCATTAAATATACCTAAAAATCTCTCGGTACAATTATATGTTTAAATTTAGTCTTGGTTAGAGGTGATTTGCCGGCATAACATGAAATATTTTATGCCAACTAACTTAAAAAAGAAAGTAGATCGATCAACTCCATTTCTTTACACACCCTCCATCCATCCACATAGAAAATCCTATCTATATTAATTGTGAGTGCCCCACTTACTTGAATTCAACCAAAGAGCATCAATGTGTGTTTAGCTGCTTTTATATGTAAGAGTGGGTAATGGAGACAAGAAGGAACTATTGAAACACTTTTTAGACAAAGTCCCCACTCATAAGAAAGAAAGAAAGAAAGAGGCATATATAATCATTTTACCCAAGATAGAGGGAGTTGGGTTTGCAACCACAATCTCCAAGAAGCCATTAATGGGATGAGTAAGCCTAGCCTAGTTGTTCTTTATTAGCACATGGGTATTATGAAATTAGTGGGAGAAGATGATGTTTACACCTCATCTCACGCACCAATCTGTCTAAAGGCTAAAGGGGAAAAAAGGATATATATATATATAGTAGCAAATGTTCTACTTTTTACTCTTTTCTTTGTGTTGTGCTTCATCCATAGTGCCTAGGGGAGGGTTTTTGCATTAGAGGGAAAATGGGTTAATTAAACAATGTCCTTATCTTTAGCCTTACTCCTCCATCACCCTTGTAAAGTAGAGTCATGGCAGGTCATTGAAATTCCCACATAAAGCAAATTATCATCGTGTGAGATATGATTTCTTTTGGGAGGTTGAGAATTTTCTTGACCCACCATACCTTTACTTTTAAACAAGCATACATATCACCCATGCATTATACCTGCAAAGTAAAACCAGAATCGGAGAATGTGAGAAAGGGAAAAGATGGACACCCGCAAGGCTCTAGCCAATCACTATTAATTGGGGTTGCATTATCCCAAAGTAAGGCATGATCTTGGAGTGGAAAAGATTACCTAATAAAATAAGGTGAAACAAAATTCCATGTTAATTTTCCACAGGTAAATACGTGCATTTTCAATTTTATTTTTTATGAATTATTTATTTTACCATCAACTTATACCTCAAATTATTTACTTTTAAGTCAGTAATATCTTAGGTTTAATTTAGTGTTAAGTTTTAGAAGGACATCATTATTAGCAATAATTGAGAGATTAAATCAAAAGAAATAAATATTATGCAAAAGAAAAAATTAAAAAAATGCATCCATTTATCAATGACTAAAATATAATTTTCCTCTAAAATAAGAGTAAACACATTGATTTTTCTATTGACGGGCTCAAAAAAATACCACAAGAATTAATCTATAACAAGTTCGTTAATTTTTAAATTGATTTGTACTCTGACTAATTATTAGAGATCAAATTTTAATAATTTTAATATTAAATTATTACTTGTAAGGAGTGACTTAAATGATAAGTATACTTAAGTTTAATAATTGAGAAACAACCATAAAAATTTACTTGTGAGGAAAAACAATTTTAATATTCTAAATAAAATTATTTTCACACTAAAAACATCATGTAAATACTTGTGAAAAACCAAAAAAAAATTACTAGATTACTCAATAAAAAAGAACATTAACAATATTATGAGGTGACTAGCCTAACAAGAGAGAGAAAGAACCTAAAGAGGGAAAACCTATGTAATTTAAGGTTAGGCCAACCTCGAACAAAATATGTGATTGAAAAGCAGAATTGTTTGAATTGTTGGGTGGGTTTAGACTTTTGTGATTCACATTTATATATATATTTATTTATATATGGTGGTGCTATATTCTAGTTGTGCAACAAGTGGGGTCCACCTCAATTAAAAGGGGAAAAGATGTAATAGGATAGTACAAAAGGGAAGCAACAAAATCAAATGGAAGATGATGGGAAAAGGGAATAGTACATGAGTGCCCCCTTTCAAAAGGGAAGAAAGTTAGGGCGTGGGGTCCACCACCCTCCATGCCTCCTTTAATTTAGATTTCATATTCTATGCTTTCTTTGTTTGAACTGTCTCAAGGTGAGACCCACCCCTAACCCTGTAACTGAAATTTTGGAATATGTATATCTCACCATTATGGACAATTCACATTTCCAGCCCTTTTACCCCATAAGATAAGTTAATAAGATAAAACAACCATGTGTCTAGATCCTTTGATGAAGAAGCTTTTTTTTTTTCTCCCTTTTAACTCCTTCAAAAATAAATTAAATTTTATCTATTAAATATAAGTAAATAAAGTTAAGCATGTTAATTAAACTAAATTATAATAAAAAATAGAAATATGTCATGCATATATAATATTGAACAAAATTTATCTCTAAATATTTAATATATTGATTTATAATGAATTAAAATTATCTTCTTAAAATTTTACAGCAAATATGCCATTGGGATGAAGTGTCATTGTCCTCATTGGTGGGTGGGCAAGTGCGTAGTGTGTACGTGACGATGGATTTGAATTAGCCCTTGAATTATTTTTTTAATTTTAATCTTTCAAATTTGAAATTAATTAACAATGGCTTGGTAGATAGATAGAATCGTAAGGATGTTTAATAAGGCATTGCACTTGCCCCAAAATGAATAATATTTTATTGAGAGAAGATGATGGAGAAGGTGATGGAAATTGATGTGTGATTCTATATAGAAAAAGCACCAAATTAAGCAAAGAAACGAAAGTGAGTCTACTCACACGTCCCTTTCGTTAAAGAAGCAAGACATGGAGCACTGTGGATTCATTTTGCCAATAATAATATTCACATGGCTGTCTCTGTCTGCGTGTTTGATGATTTGCGTAATTAAAAACATTTCAAAACTCAAATCTTTGGGAAAAAAAAAATAATAATAATTGGGAAGTTCATGTGCAATGCACCACTCAACTAAAACACCTTCACGAATTAGCACTTAAACATAACCTTCTTTGACAATCCCAATTATCTTCGATGGCACTATTTCTGTCATACTTATCCTTTTTGTTTAATCGTCAAACCTTGCCTAAATCTTATTTTATTACTACACTTTGCTTCAAATTACATTTTTTCCCTAAAATATTTTAATAATTCATTCTCTCACGTCATGCATTTACAAGTTATTTTCCAAAGTATCCTTTAGATGAAGAAAAATCAAGTTTAAATTAGTATAGAAAAAAAGAGGTGTGAAGGGGACAAGTTATTGTTGCAGCATCAGAATGAAGTCAATGGGATGAGGGCATGGGGAAGGGACCCACGACGATGAATGTAGAAGAAGCAGTGAATAAGGGATGATGGCGTCCATTACCATTAGTGACATTTGAATTCTTATAATATCTATCTACAACGATGATTCATTTCATTTGCAGCCAAAGGTTGATAAGGTTGCATAGGTGTGTTAAATGAATTAAATAAGAATTGAACGAGAGGAAGCCAAATGGTGAATCATGGTTAGGTCAAAGACAGAAAGACAGAGAGAGACGTTTTGTGAAATGAGAAACAAACTTGATTCCTTTGAATTTGAGTTCAGAGGTCATTGTTGCTAATTTAAGGGGTCCATCATGCCTCCAACTGCTCTTAAGTACTCCCCTAACTTTCTGCTCCTAAACGTTGAAAACCTATCAACAACCTTTTTCATTTTCATCATCATCTTCTTCTTTTTTTTAAATATATATATGACATTGGACTTCATTCTCATCAACTATTTATATATCATCATAACATGAGTGACTCAACCACTATAATCTTCTTGTGTTTTGTGATTGGCTGCAATAATACAAGGAATAATACAAGGAGAGAACATAGTTTGAGAGAATATATTCCAACACAATATTTTATATTGGGATAATTTGTTAAAATTTATAAAAATTTTAACTTAATTATGAAATTATTTTGTCAAAAATATTAAAAAAATTAATATCTCATTTTTAGTCAAATTTGAATTTATTTTCAATACTACAATCAAACTTAACTTTTAATTTCAGATTATCACTTGAACATCATATTAAACGTAAACTCAAATTCGAATCCTTAGATAAAAACCCAAATTTGGCCTCAAACTTGGACTTGTCCCTAAATCTATGTCCGGTTTGGTAGCTGGCATTTTTTCACTGTTGGGTTTGGAATAGAAATCGGATTCCGACACTATCCTGTTTGGATGACAGAGTAATTATTCTATTCCTATTTCTATTATTGAATTTACCTGATTCCCTCAAAATAGATGATTGGCATTCCATTGAAAATATTATGGAATGAGCAGGCTTTCCTAGAATAACTTGGGAAATGACATCATTGCCCTTTCTATGCCAAATATTTTAATATTTTATAAAAGTGACTAAAAATATTTTATACAAATAAAAAATATAAAAAAGAATATTGTAACATTTTTAATTATGAGCATTTTTTTTAAAAAATTGAATTGATTAAAATGAAAAAAAATGAATATTTTAATATTTATTTCCATTAAGGGTATTGTGGTCAGTTGATCCTTTTTTTTTATTCATGCATTGTTTTTATCTAACTAAACACAAAATTAGAATGAAATATCTATTGATTTTTATATTATACCAAACATATGTATGTGTTTCAGTATTCTATTTCATTAAAATTCTCATTTCCATTTTTACAAAATTATTCTCTCATATAAAAAAAAAACATTAGTTTTTCAAAGTTCACTGTCCAAATTCAACCTTAAACTTTAATTAAGTATAATGTAGGCTAACATTTATATTTCATTAAAAATATTTAAAAAAAAAGAATATTGTAGAATTTTTAATTATGAGCATTTTTTTAAAAAATTGAATAGATTAAAATGAAAAAATAAATAAATATTTTAATATTTATTTACATTGAGGGTATTATAGTTATTTGATTAGCTTTTCTTATATTGTTTTTATCCAATCAAATACAAAATTAGAATGAATTATTTATTCCTTTTTATTACATACTAAACATTATTACAGGTTTTAAAATTTCATTCTATAAAAACTTATGTTTGTTGAAATTTTCATTTTCATTCCCACCAAAATTATTTGTCCATATCAAACATAGCACTAGTTTTCCAAAGTTCACCATCCAAATGCAACCTTAAACTTCAATTAAGTATAATGTAGGCCAAGATTTATATATCATTATCTTGTTGATCATGTTCTCCATAGCAATCTCACCCAAACTTTGAACAAGAACAAGTAGCTCCAAACAACTTTTAAATGTTGTACATGAGTATTCCATTTCTAAGCAATTAGAAGACAAGGCATACGACAGTGTGTGACAGAGACCTCCCAATCTCAAGTGCATTCTATAAGTTGCAATTCTAAATAAATAAATAAATCACCACCAAAGCCGACTATGATATGTAACAACACAATATTCCCAATGGGCAATCTCAATTCCACACGGCAAATTGATTAGAAATAGAAAATTAATTAAACATGATACATTGGGGTGTCATCAAATGCACAAAATAACAATAATAATAATAATAATAATAAGTCAATTTTATTGTGGCTAAGCATATAGGAGAGTGGAGAGGTGATCCAATTGAATGCTTCCACCATCTAAAATATTCAAGTCAAATTCAGGAAGCAAGAGCTATGAGATCCCCTTAGAAAAATTATTATTTCTTGACAATGATACAATAGGTTGTCCATGCAATGGAAAAGTGAGCAAAAGCTCCATAGTAAATGCTACCCCAAAAAGAAAAAAAATATTAAGGCTGCCGATTCAACGGTCTAAATTTGCAATCAATTGCAGGCCAAAGAAGAAATAATATGAATATTTAATTCATGTCCGCTAGTGCTCAAACCCCATCATCATGGTGTGAACTATGTACCCTTGAATAATATAAAATATATTACTTTAATATAAAACCAAACTAGAAGGGAATCATTTCTTTTTTTGGTAAAATACTCTCACTAACTTTTAATTAGATTCCTAGGTAGAAACATCCCTTTTAGATATAACAATTATTTTCCTATTTTTATATAATTATTCAGGTGGTAACTCCAACTCCACTTGGTGACTACGACGACTAATTAATTAATTAATTAATCAACATTAAATAATACACCGTAGGTTATTAAATTGTGCGCATCATTATCACAAAACTAGAGGACCAAAAACAAAAAAATATTGGACTAGATTAGTTGAATGTGGTGGGGGGCGAAAAAATTTAATTGGTTGCGTAAGTTAATTAATAAAATAAAGTTGGGATTATAGATAATGGAATAATCAATGGGAAAAGGAGATTAAGATTAGGGGATCAGATTCACGTGTTTTGGAGGGCATGCCGGTCATAAAGGGACAGATGGTCCTGATCCAGTGGGGGCCCACTGGAGGCCCAAAGATCCTATCCATACAAAAACAACATCTCCCTCTCATTATTATTTTTGAGTTGTCCTTGTTTATTGCACTCCCTTATAATATTTATAAATGCTACATTTGGCGTTTGTACCTGCTACTTCCTTTTGTGGGACCCATTCCTTTTTTTTTTTAAATCTAAACTGAAAATATTAATTTTTTTAATTGATGAGATTAAGTTGTCACTAACGTTAAATTAAATGTTTTTATTAGTTTTATTGCATGGTGAACCTAGATTAATTTATCAAATGATTAATTAAAATATTAATTTCTGTTTTGTTTGTATTTTCTATTGACACACATAATTGTTTTTGGCCGGTGAGAAAGTAATAAATAGTGGGGGGGCATTTAATAAGAAGCCAATTGCGTCTTGTTCATGGAATGTGACTAGTCCCAATATGCTTTTGCAATTTCTTTGGTACACTTTGTTGAAAATAGGTAACACTATTTCTACTTTCTCTTTCAATCATTGGAACAACGCAACTCAACTCAACTGTTTATGTGCAATACACTTAAATGTGAATATGACCAAAATACTTGTTACTACATGGAACTAATTCCAAATTTCGTTGTATTATGTTCATAATTATATCTTAATATATATGATTGTTAGCAATCCTTTGATCACTTTCCTATTTGACAATTAGGATTAAAATTTATAGATTTTGATAGTAATTTGTTATCAGATTTATTGTGTTTTAAAAATATAATCGATTTAACATAATAAAATCAATCCAATTTTCCAATACAGATGTGTGTGTGTTGATTTGAAATTTGACGAGACGCAAAAATTTTGTCAAAAAGGACATTGATTAGAATTGAATCACTTAGCAAAAGATAAAGCTTCCTGCTACCACGATTATCACGCGGAAAAAGAGAATGGCTATGCTTAAGATCGTGATCTCTAATTTTCTTTTTCAAAATGTTTAGTTGCTGCTACTGATACGATTGAACTATGCTAAAGAAGATAATTTTTTTTTTTTTTTTGCAGTTACGTAAGGGGGATAAATTTTTATTAATAAAGTTCATAATGGGAAACAAGACGAATAGACAAGTCACGTGGTCCTCACATGGGTTATTGATCTTCCAAAAATAATAACCATTATTATGAATAAATCAGAAACAGCATGGGAAACGAAAATTAGCATTAGATTTAGCGCTCTCTTACCATTTATACCCGCATAGCGCCAATATGAGCATGCATGTGTAAAGCAAAGTATAAATTTATTAAATAAGAATAAATAAAATGAATTTATTAGGCAAATTTATAACTCTTTAAATTATATAATATTATTATAACAAAAAACGTTCTGGAACAAGTCTAGTACAAAAACATCCCGACGGTCCTTATAATGTCTTATCCATAAAACATCATGCTCTTCCCCACCCAACAAATTTATCTTTTGGCTTTTTTTTTTTAATTTAATTTTTGTTGGGGAGTGATTGCAAACAGTACTTGGGTATAGGTGAAACTTGACAGGGTGTGTGGGGCAGTGAGGTGTATAGGGCGTGGGACCCGTAAAGGAAGAGAGAGAAATGGGGGTTGCAGCAAACAGCGACATTTGCGCGCGTCCTACGTGTCAGCTTCTCTCACACACCTGTCCCTTTCACTCCACGCCTGCTCCCTCCGCGTACTCCTCACGCTCTC
This sequence comes from Erythrophleum ivorense, assembly GCA_026724425.1. Classification (NCBI taxonomy): domain Eukaryota; kingdom Viridiplantae; phylum Streptophyta; class Magnoliopsida; order Fabales; family Fabaceae; genus Erythrophleum; species Erythrophleum ivorense. Next base: position 132,718 of record JAIUCV010000627.1, on the reverse strand, counting down.
TCTCTCTCTATTTATTTTATGTTGAAAATTCCTTCCATGTTTCCCTCAATATCCAATTGGGGGGGACTACGGACTACTACTCCCACCTGTCGGGTAGATGCTCCCTGCATAATCCCCAACTACTACCCTCTCCTGAAATCACATCCGCCTCCTTATCCATCATCCCATTCCCATATGTTCATTCTTTTTTTGTTTATCTTTACTCCCATTTGATTCTACAAATAATAATATACAACACTTAAAATTTTCCTTCTATTAGAAGAGTTTTTAATTATTTCCACAATTTAGACTTTGACCACATTCAATCATAGATAATTAAGGAATAAGTTTTAGATATCTAGTATGGAATTCTTTTATTATAACATATTATATATAAGATATTTTTATAACTATAAACAAATGATTGAATCTTCACATATGACAATAAATTTCCAATGTACTAGAATAATTTAGAATTGTGCACCCTTATAAGTTATAATTGGTTCAAAAAATTTCTACTTTGACAAATTGCAAACAGAATTTTTACATGTTTATAGTTAAATTCTTTCATAAAAACGTAGCAAGTAATTAAATACTTTCTATAGCTAAGAACAGATGATTGACTTTTTTTTTCTTTTAAAATATTTTGATACCAAATTTTTAAACAATTTTACTTCAATGTAATCCAATTCAGAAACAGTCTCTGACACTAATGAAAGAAATTTATCAAAAATGCTTATTCAACCCTTTGAAATTGCCCAGATCAATGAACAAAAGCAAGGAATCCAAGAATGTGCTAGCTGGTTTATGTACGTCTAAAACAGAAGATGCAAGAAAAAACAAGGAGGACAATTATATATGAATCAAAGAAACGATTTTTTTTTTCTTTTGTGAAAATTGTTTTTTGTCGGTAGTATTTCCAAAATTCAGGACATGTTAACATGGACACTAGCAGTTTTGAAGGATTTACAGATAGGACAAGTGTGGAGAGAAGACCCACAAACAGTACAGAGACACAGGTGCCTGCACGGCAAGATCAGCACGCACGATTCCTCTTTCCCACACTTCCTGCACAATCTCCTACTGCTAATGCCGTTTCTCCCTGTTTTACCTTCTTCTTCGTCCTTATCCTTCGCACCCCCTCCTAACCTACGCCACCCGTCCATGTCCTTTCCCTCGTTAGCTTCATCTTCGAGATCATCGTTAACGCCGCCGCCGCTGCTTCCGCAGGAAGACTCTGCGTCGTCCATTAGTGCTGCTCCGGCGGGGACGACGGTGGCGCCGTCGTCGTCGTTTAATTGACCCTCGTCCTTGACCTGAGCCAATACTTGCTCGAGGTTTGTGCGTAGAGCATTGGCTGTGGCCTCGTTGGTCTGTGCCAAATCCCGCCATATTTGGTTCTCTACACACAGCGACTTCACCTTCTCTTCCAGAGCCCAGTTCAATTTTCCAATCTTGGCTATCTCTTCTTCTTTCGCTCTAAGCCTCTTCATCATCCCCACTTCGATTCCCTCTACAATCCTCCTGGCCTGCCTCTTTCGTTTCTCCTCTAATTCCATCCGCACGTTCTCCATCTGTAACCGAATCACAAGAAAACAAGGATGAGAAATTAAGAACGTCCCAATTCGATCGAAAACCCAGAAAAAGAAGACAAGAGATGAGAAAGAAAGTAAAGAAGGGTTACATGTATGATTAAAAACTCACATGGTTGGCAATGAGACGGTCGATATCGAGTTGTTGCTGGTGGATCTGGAGCGAAATGTCTTGACCGAGAAATGAAAAAGCGGCACAGTTATTCTGATTATTATTATTATTCTTATAAGAGAGAAGAGGGTAATTGATTGAATCTCTGGAACGCTTTCTTGACTCCAGGGGGACGTTGTAGGTGAGGCCACTGTCAGATTTGATGGGAGTTTTCTGAGGAAGAGAATCGAGGATCAAAGAATTATATGGCGCCGGAAGCAGAGCGGCGTCGGTGGCAGTGGTGGTTCCCGATAATGGGAGAAGCGAGGAGTTAAAAGCGTTGTGGGTGTTGTAGAAATTCGTATTCGCTTCAATGGGACTCATGATGTCTCTGGATATAAAATTCAAGCGAGTGAGATAAGATTAAAGAGAAAGAAAAGAGGGCGATAGAGAAATTAAAGAAGGTAATATAATACGTACCGATTGCCCATGAGTTGAGAGGAGAAAAGATTGAGATGGCGAGCTTCAACAGCCATGAGGGGAGAGAGGAATATGAAAGCTTGTTGATGTGGGGGTGATATGCAATATATATATATATATATATATTGGAGTTGGGGTTTGGCTTCTATATGTGTCTGTGTGGGAGGGGGTCTATCTGTAAGAGTATGCGTTTCTAGTGTGGGGTCTTATTATGGAGTGCTAGGCGGGGCGGTGTGTGGATTTTGTTTTCGAGAGAAACCAAGAGAATAGGAAAAAGTCTTAATGAATCAAGAAGATGGCATGTATTGGTATGGTATGGTATGGTATGGTGGGGGGTTTATTAAGGGTTTGGTTTCCACTCTGCTTTATTTTTTATTCCCATAGTAAAATATAAAATTATATTTTGAGAGAGTTATATGAGGAAAAAAATAAGGGATTCTATCTATTTATAGATTCGATTATCGCATAGTCCTCTCTTTTGACTTTATTCGGGTAACCCACAAAGTCTTTAATGAACTCTCCTCTCTAGCTATATAGCCATTTTTTAGTCTATATCCTATTTACAGATTGCCTATTTATATATATGTCTTGTTCTTTTTCTGGCTCTACATATTTTAATAGGATCGGAGGGTTATTAGTATGAAAATAATTGAAGTATATAATTTTTTTATATTTTAATAAGAATATGATTTTTTTAACCACAATTTATGTTTTTCTTATAAAATTGAATAATAAGTAAGCATTTAGAAAACTTGAGTTGAAGTCTTTTTGTTTTTTTTTTTGGGGGTATGAATTTAATAATATGAACTAACAGGAGGGGATTGATTAGAATAGAGAAGGGAAGAGGCCAGTTCAGTCCGTGGATTGGTCCGAGAAGAACGTGATGAGGCGGGGCCCACGGGGGAACACGTGCCAGGTGCCAGCGTGGAAGGGTGGGTCTTTTTGGCAGTTTCAAAGAAAGGAAGGGCGAGGGGAAACGCTTCCGTGCCACGTGTCCCACAGCAGTAACCACGCCTTTTGTTTGTTTGTGCTGCTTGCTTCCCACAATCACACCCCTCCCATGTTTTTAACCTCTTCTCACTCTTCATCTTCCTTGCCTTCCCTTTTGTTTTTTTTAAATTTTTTGAGTGAATTCAGTTTTGCCAACTTACTTTTAATTTTTTAAAAAAAAATTAAATATTTATTTTTTATGATTGATCTGACCTAAGTACAGATTTATACATGAATTGTAAAAATAATTAAAAAGTATTTTCTTAAATTTTAGATTAAAATGAAACCATTCAGTTTTTGTTATTTTTTTAATCTATAAAGGATTTCTTTTTTAAATTCAAACGTTAAGTTAACCCAAAAATTAATTGTCTTCACAATGAAAAATCATGTGGCCTATTGTCATTTATTTCAATTAAAAGTTATTTTTTTTTATTTTACTGAGAATTTTGAATGTTAAGTTCAAATGTTTTAAAATTTATGTATAAACTTTATAATTAGGTTTTATACTAAAATTTTTATTTTTAGAAAAATAAAAATGATAATGAATAATTACTTTTATATGATGAGTCTTTTATGAATGTGTAACAACAAATCTTATATAAACATAGGGTAATTTTTTTTTTTTTTTGGAGTTTTGCTAAAACTGTATAGTCTTCTTATTTATTTTTAAAACATACAAAGATTTCTCATAAAACAAAAGTTATTATATATTTTACTTGAATTTTACATTTTTTAACCCAAATATTCTTTATTTAATTTTTTAAAAAATGTTAAATGGAGGCTATTTTGGTTTAAAAAATTTTAAACTTTGGTCAAAAAATTTAAAATTAAATTAAAGTATAGAATAACTTTTATTTTAAGAGAGATTTGTATATATTTTAAAAATAAAAAATTACATACTTTCAACAAAATTTAGAAAAAAAAAATTGTGTAATTTACTCATAGATATACGTAAAGTTTAATAATAAAATATTATAATTTTAATATAAGAGAGTCCTGTAAATTTGTGAGAAATAGTCATTTGTTAAATTATGGAAATTGACTACATACAAAAATATATAATGTTTTAATCTGTTTAGGTATTCATGTAAGAATACCATGAATAATGAAGGATGATAAATAAATTTTTGACATTTAATAACAGTTTATGATAATTAAATATATATATATATATATATATATATATATATATATATACGAACTGAAACTGCTCTTTAATTAATTTGTTATGATAAGGAAATCACTCCCATGTGTCATATGAAATAAAATGTACCATTTGAATCAAATATCAAAAGTGTAATATTCCATGGAGGTAACTAGCTAGGATGATAATGAAGACATAGGGATGCTTTATAACCTAATCTAAAACAAATATTGTTTGTCCATATTCACCAAATAAAAGCTCAACAATCTCAAAGTTATGGATAGACATGGAAATGGGTGGAATCAACAGCCTTAGCGTTGGGTAGTATTATTATCGATCACTTTCCATGAAAGTTGCTTCTCCTAACTCTCTTATGTGTATCTATCTGTTTTCACGTATACGCATCAATCAAACCAAATATAATTTGAGTTATATCCAGTGCTTGTGCTAACTCCTAACATACTTTCCCTCCAAGCTTTTACACATCGCGATGGATTTTATATAAATCTAGGAATATTTTTCACCTATAAGCAATCTTCCAAACCTTTTTCTTTTATGTACAAGAAAGAAAACAGTTTTATTTCTATAAAAGCAAAGCCAAATCAAAGTAAAACGATTAAGAAACATTGTTGAGCAACAATATATACTTCGATACCCTTTTTACTCATGATAAAGTTAGTAGGATATAATCTAATAATAAAGAAGTTTTATTGTCTTTAAGTAATTTGTATCTTTGTGTCTCATCATTAAAAAAAGTAATTAAATAAAAATTTAAAATTTGGTTTTTCCTATCACTATGTAAAAAGTTATGTGTGTGTGTGTGTGTGTGTGTGTTGATGAGTATATATGTGGAAATTTTGGACTATCACTTCCTTCAAAACTTTATTAATTAATGTTGGATAAGGCATGGTACCTTGCATGTAGTTAGAGTCGATCCAATATATTAGTTGTGAAAGCCGCCCTTAATTTCACAATTTAAAGAAACTTATAACATGCACCTAAACTTTTAACTAATTTAAAAAATTTATCTAATCAATCAAATTATTGTCACTTAATTAATCTCCCAAATCTATACGACATAATTTTAAAAAAGACGGAACACATTGAAGATTCCGTGGCGCGTTTATCTCTTATTGAGTTGCAGAATTTCAAGAACCACTCAATAGGACATACAAAAATAAAGTAGTATAATTAATTATCTCCATTTCAATATGTGATTCAAAACTACTACATGATGCCAGCTCTGGGACAGATCTTGCTTCAAAATCACAATGATGCACATATGTTGGTGCCGTTATAGTAAATTCCTTAATTAGGGTTTCCGATTCCTTGGACATTATCATCGCAAACGAGACACGTTTGTAGATGTAGCTTTCCTGGAAAGTTCATCTCATATATATAAGGTTTAATTATCTTTGTTATGATGGGAGGCACGAGGACAAGAAGCGCTTCAATTATTTTCAATATTATTCACTGCACATTGCAGTCTGAGCTCCAACAAAATAAAACCATGCGATGTTGCTCCAGATTTTTTGGTTCTTTCTTTAACATTTTCTATTTGTTTACATATGCTATATTGGACATCTTAGCTTGCTTTAAGGAGACAAAATGACAAATACTTGAGTCGCTTATGGAATTGCCAACGAAGCTAGCTAGTGTCAAAAATACTTTTAATTCCTCATGTTAATTAATTACTCATAATTAAAATGAAATAAAATCAAGTGGCATTGTGCCAACTTAGGATTCTCCAATTTGGTTTGTGTATTCAAATTAATTAACATCTACGGATCATTTGAGGAGGGTTAATTAATCTTTTAATATTAGGACTTAGATTCAAATTTTTATTAACATTATAGAGTAATGGCAAACGGCTTGATTTTTTTAGTCCTCGATATTCCCCATTGCTTAATGTGACATCAAATTTGGCGTTAATGCTAGATTGGAAAATGGGTGTGTTTGCTAAAAGTTGAGGATATTAATTAATTTAGTCATATTATGAGTGATGGAAATGCACGGGACGTGATAATGAAATTATGGATTATTACATATAGATCTTGTTCAGAATATATATATATATATATATATATAGGTACATATGGAGGGCCATGCATCTTTTTTTCATGATTTGAAAACTATATATATAACCTGTTCAAGTATGGCCCTTGACATTAAATAAGATTGAAAAGAGAACGTTCAAAACCAATTTGATTAGCTATAGAATTATTTGAGAAACAATTGGCAAGCTTATCATGAAGTTTCTTTAAAGAGAGGGTTAGAGGGAGAGCAATTAAAGTAGATGAGAAGTACCTAGATTGATTCCATCCCCTCAACTCTCTCTCTCTCTCTCTCTCTCTCTCTTCATTTCCCTTTCAATATTCTAACTCCATTATTGCTCTCATATATATGTGTGTATATATATATATATACCCCCAACCATATTGACCCTACTTTAATTTAATTAACCACCACCAAAATGAATAGAAAAGTAGACAGAAGTTGGAAAAAGAAAGGAGGATTGGGCGAAGCAAAGTCATAAAATAACCACATTTTGATCCATACATTTACTTTATAGTAGATGCATATTAGGGGGATCATGTGTTTGTGCTTGCCCGCTTTTAAGAACAAATCGTTTGCATCTTGACTTATAGGAAATAGTTTTCTTTATGTATCTTCTCTCTCTATCTCTCTCACACACACCCACATTTTTTTCCCATTCAACTTAAAGTTTTTATTATATACTCTACATGTGATTTCCACCCTTCCATGACTTCACATTATGAGAATCTCTCCCTTTCCTTCTCTCTTTTTCTTTTTGGGAATCTCATTCATCTCCTCCACAATACAAGCATATAATAAAACCAAACTTTGAATATGTCAAGCGTCTCTTTCTAAGTGTCAGCGTGCGTGAGAGTGAAGTTGATGATAATTAATGAATGAGGTTCTTCTTCACAACAAAGTGAAACTGAAAGAACAGTTTCTTTTTTTTTTTTCGTGCGTAGCTTTTCAAAGTTTGATTTTAGGGTAAATTCAAATAAGTTTGTTCCTTCATTATCTAAAGTGTATCATTTGATACCTTTATATATATGATTGATTCAACAATTATCATTTAACACCTCTAATCCAAATTTTAAAAGATTACGAAATTGTTAAGGTAGAAGTGAAATATAATTTCATATAAATATTATTTTGACATTTATGAAATTATTTTTTTAAATTAAAACAAAAATATCAAAGTTTGGTTAAATAATAATGAGAAAAATCACATGCTAATTGAATATGACATACTATAAAATACATGAGCATAAATTGATTAATTTCATACCAAATCACATAGAGATAAACTATAATAAATTCACCCTTGATTTTAAGGGTATGATGACAAACTTATAAGGGAAATGATTTTGATGAAATGGATCCATAAGTTGAGCTATCATTATTTCTTGTGTTGGAAACATACCTTGCTTGTGCTGCTCAGGATACTTGAAAAAGAGGGTAACTTTGTATCTATCTATGGCCAACAAAAACATTTGACCGTTAGGTTTGGGAGAGAAGTGATCAGTTTCAGAGAAATTGAATTCATTCATGAGAAGGGTCTAATTAGTGGACCCCTTCTTCTAAAAAATAAAGCTAAGAGTACTATTTGATTCTTTTACTGATACATGTAACTTCACAATCAGAATTCAATTCCCGTGAAATGAAAAGAACTACCAAAATTGAATGAAAAGGGAAAGTGGGAGATTTTGGGAAATGGGGTACATAGATATGGTCAATGGAATAGTTAAGTGAAGAATGCATTTCCCAATACATGCTCTATCTTCTGCCATGGGCTTCATAATTCCATGTGCATTTATAAATATGTATGTTCCTTTTCCCCACAATAGGACAGGAGGTCATTTCGCATTCATTATTTTTCCTATCTCACCTTGTGTATTTAATAAAAAGATGCTTATTCTACAGGAACCAAATTTGCTGGTTTGGATAGTAAGTTAGTACCTTCAACTTTGGGGTTTGTCTATGCCATTTCTTTTGAGTGAGATATATATATATATATATATATGCTTTTGGGATTCCCTCATGGGAACACCCACCCCCATTCAATGCCTTTTTTGTAACAAACAAATATGTGACTGACAGCTATAGATGAGCATGAGTGAATGTGGGAAGATTAAAGAAGTTAATTGGTTCAGTAGTGTAGATGGATCATGGATGGGTTAGTGAATAACCTGTGAAACATGATACTTTTTTGAAAAATAGTCATAACGTATTTGAAATTCATATTTGACAAGCTGTAACAATTTAGATTATCATTGAATGTTATATATTTTGGTATGATTTCCATTACTTGATGAACGATGATGCCGCTCTAATGGGATTGAACCAAACAATTTTTGGGGTCTCACTATGTCCATTGTTGGTGATGGAAGCTTCAACTGAAGCCCAAGTGATGAAGTGGATTTCTTGGCAATGAACCCTATAATAATAATAGCAATAATTTATGGGCCATAAGCAACAAAAACTTTGGCAATAGTATATGCCTGTGTGGACCATGAGATATGATTGGTTGGTTCATCTAACCCGAGTTTTATTCGGGTCGGAATAAAGCAATTTTTCTAAACCGAGAGCTATATTTGTTTGAGGCTCCTCTCTCTCTCTCTCTCTCTCTTTTCTTCATGAAAGCCGTTTTACTTCAATTATGGAAGTTATTCCTCTTCCATGCAAATTTCTTTCACTGTAATTGATATTTATAGCTGCCACTTATCTTTTTCGTGGTCAGTATTGGGAGTGAATGTGGCCAGTAAAGTATTTAAGGGTTGAACATAAGTTTATCGATAATAATAGTTTAGTTTCAGCACTAAATGAAATTGTTAGAATGAAAAGTTAACTAAGTCAAAAACTATATATTAGTGCAAACATATATAACTTGACATGCAAAAACAAGTTAATGAACACAACGAACTCTTAATCTGCCAACAAAAACAGGATTCTACTTTGGTTTGTTCACCACATTTTACAATTTAATACCGTTACTCGTCGTATATGATAGGAGTGAGTCAAATCGAACAATCAAAAAGACAAGATTAGAGATCTTGGCAGAATTGATAATTGAAAAGGTTGTGGTGTGTTCGGCAAAGCACAAGGCATTGCCTGGAAGCATCAAATGGAGGGGCATCGGTTACACCGTCCTCGTTCCCATGCATCGACTTTTCTTTGGCCTTTCATTTCTAAACACAAAAAACACGTCTTTTACAAACCTGCATTAAGCAACCTAAGCCGACCACACACTGACCTATATAAATATATCGCCTTCCATGGTTTGACTCTAAATCGCACACCCTCTCTCTCTCTCTCTCATTTTCTTCATCTCTTCTGTCTCTGCCTCTCACTTAGTTGCCCAAAAGAGCTAGCTACTTCATAACCATGATGAATCCTCACAATCAACAATCAGCCCCTCGTAAGTTTTTCTTTCTTAATTACTCCCTGAAACGATATAAGGTTTCATTAGTCTATTTGTAGGTTTGACATGAGCTGACAGAGAAATTACTTTTGTTCTGAAAAGTATTTTAAGGGGAAAAAAAACAAACTCTGATGCTGAAGTTAAGGACTGTGCAAAGGATATAGGAAAATGATAGGGCGTTGAATATACCTTGATATTCTGAGAGTTCTTTATAGCACTGGGTTGATGGAAACCCTAATTTGTATGTCGTGCCTTGATTAAGTTCTAGATCCTAAGGAAATAGGCGCGTACTTAGGCCAAGGTCATGATTGATCTGGTAGTTATGGAGGGCGTGTAATCAAGGGGAGTTACTCCTATAATTACATAATGGGGAGTACTCCTCACAAGCCCATCAGCCCTCTAAGATGTCATTGGGCCTAACCCCAAATGTCTCTTATCAATATTTTATATTTAAAAAAAAAGTTTATATGTAATTTTTTATATTTTTATTATCAAATTATTTAATCAAAATTAATAAATATATAATTTTTTGATTAAAATATGAAAAATTTTTACAAACAGTTATATAATTTTTTAATTAAATCATATATTTGTTATATTTTTATTAAAACATTATACATTTCTCATTTTGATTAAAAAATCTGATAGTAAATATATAAGAAATTGTATTTAAATCTAATTGATATTTTAATTTGTCACAATTAGCTCATATAAATTAATATTATTTGGGTGATGTAGATTTAGTAATAAAATTATTTTTAATTTATTTTGTTATAATTTTGCAAAAGAAAATACAGTGAGAACTGTACATGACGCGACTAAAGTGGAATTTCATTTAATTATTTGTCATCTAACTAATCCATATGACCCAAATTACAATTACTTAACCAAATTGACTGAAACATCACTTTTTGGTATTACAAAGAGAAAAGTAAGGAAAATACTTAATTATAATTTTTAAAATATTAGAGGATAATATTAACTAAAATTGAAATTTTTACAATATTAGAGAGATCAAAAGCGTAACTAAGCCTTATATAAAACACCAATATTTGTATTAAACATAACACTATAAATTACATTTAGACACTTCATATTTTGTTCTTAGTGTCTATATTTATAAGTGAATTTGAGATGTCTTTAATCATTCTAACCAGTAAACATGAATGATATGGTGCAGAAGGATATCCTTCACCAGTGACTGCATATCCACCAGCGCCAGTGGGCTATCCCACCAAGGATGGTCCAAATGGGTACCCACAACAAACCGTTCCACAGCAGACTGTTAATAGAGGTGATGACTTCTGGAAGGGTTGGTAAGTTCATACTTCATAGCCTAAATCTTTCATCTTTCTATTATTCACTTCATTCCTGTTGCTTTTCTCAGAACAACTAATCTTATTCTTTTTCTTCTAATTGCAGTCTTGCGGCTATTTGTTGCTGCTGTTTCCTCGACTGCTGTTGTTTTTGAATTCTGATTAATCATAGCATACATTTGTGCTAGCTTGTCCTCGGATTTTTTATTTCGTTTTTTATCATGTAAATAAGGATCTTTATTCGCTTGGTTCCTATGTACTTGTTCACGTGAACGAATCCAACTTGTTCCTTTCCTTAGTGCTTCCATAATTATCATCTCACAAATTCTTTACCATTGCATTTAACATTTATGAATTATTCAGAGAGCAACCTTAATTTGGATCTCGCGTGTAGAGATAAAGACACTAAATAATTAATTACAAGAGTATATTTGTGTGTGCGCTCGTGCGCGCGCTCATGTGTGTATTCTTGTGTTATGTCATGTGAAAGGATCATATATAATCCATGAATTTGACATTTAGAATATATTAACATAAACTGGTTCCAAGCAACCTTGAGAGAATATACAGGCATAGAGGTCGCCTGTCATGCCAATGTCACTAAAAAGTTGAAAGTTAAAGCATAACTAAAAATGATATCTGTCCAAAGCTAAAAGCAGATTTTACCCACTTGAGAGCCATAGTGGCCAAACACATGCCTTAGAGAAGCGAAAATTCGATGATGCAAAATATTCAACTAGCATTTCCAATAAAGAGATGAAGCAAAAATGCCAGATAAAGCAACACTTAATTTTGTAATTTCAAGTTTTCAGCCTAATTAGCTAAGGTTGCAAAATCACGAGAACCTCGAACCTTCTGGGCTCTTCCATGATCCTAATTAATCCATCGTCTCACCTTCTTGGCTGGATCTTCTTCCTTCTGCCTCAGCCTCTCACTCATTTTAGAAAACAAAAGGCAATTGCAAGTATTGAACACAATCTATATTTCACAACTTTTAATTTATATTTCAGGTCATGGCACCAGAAATAAAATAATTCGCAAGACAGTTCATCAGATAAAAAATGAAACTTCTGTTATACTAAGAAAAAGTGACCGAATCAAAAAAATCACAAGTAACGAGTATTGAACCCAATCTAAATCTTGAACTTAGAAAAGCATATCTGCATAAATTCCAAACAACTAACAAATTATGGCCATAATCACAGAACAAATGAACTTGAAAGTTAATGAAAATCTATTATATTCTATTCTTTTCTAGTGTGAGAGAAGTTAGTTGAAGGTGAGATATATGAAAATCTATCTTGTGAGTCCTAAGTGAGAGAAAATATTGAGTATTGTTAGTAAGCAAGTAAGTCCTAGATAAGATCAAACAATCTGTTTTATGATTTGGTCATAATAAAAGAAATTTTTTTGAATTTCAAAGAGATTAGATGTAAGGCAAAAATTCGAAATAGAATAATTTTTAAATATTATTTTCTTTTTCTTATTTCTCTTTATTTTGATGCCATTTATATTTACAATGTTTCATGTTAATTAGTTCTAATTGTAATTAATTAAAACTTACTTTACTAAAAATTGATTTCAAGTTCTCATTTATACTTAATTGTTGTGTATATCTATTTTGTTACTAAAATTCATCTAAGTAATTATTTAAAATTAGTTTGCATTATTTTCATATTTTAACACACTTATTCACATCCAAAGTAGTCATTTGAAGAGAAAATATCGATGAAGAGGGATCAAATTGCTGAAGGCGCTGTGACAGAAAGAGCCACACGACAAATGGTGGGACATCTTCTCCAAATGCACATAAGAGCAAACATTTAACAAAGTATTATATGCCCTTGCTGATACAATAGCCGATGTGAACGTATGCTTAGGAACTGAACTACATAACTATTAAAACTTCGCAGCGCTGTGCAAAAGAGACTACAAAGTTCTCATTTATGTTATAACTGAACTTGGAAATACAATTATATAATTCCTTTAGTTTTGGTAATTTTCTTGAAGTGAAGCTTAAAAGATTATTTTGGTAATTTTCTTCTACTAAATCAATGTTGACTAATTCCAGGCTTGATAACCCCATAACAGTTTTTTTTTTTAATTTTTGGGGTACCTTGTTTTGTCTGCCTTTCTCATTCTGTGTATATTTCGTGGGAAACTATGGTGATCGGGAGATCAGCGGGGTGACCCTGTAGGTCCAAGTTTCAAATATGGGTGGGAATTGACTGCATTTTTGTGGGCTTGGGGATATTATTGGCGCTGATATGATCAGATCGTGTTACTAATTTCTATTGAGTTTGAGTTTAATATTTAACAATTTTATTTAAAATAAATTAAGTAAATTATTCCCTCTGTTTGAGAGATTGTTTACTTACATTGCTCTACCATTTTTTTAAATTTTGTTAAAACTATATAGACTTTCATTTTATTTTCAAAATATACACAAATCTTTCTTTAAATAAAAATTAACCTACACTTTTAATCTAATTTTAAATTTTTTAACCAAAATACTTTTTTTTTAAATCTTTTTAGTTTAATAAAAAGTATTGTAGTAAAAAAAATTTAGAATTGAATTAAAGTAAATGATAATTTTTTGTTCTAAAGAAAGCCTATATATATATTTAAAATAAAATAAAATTTTGCGTAATTTTAATAAAATTAAGAAGCCTATGGTGGGGAAAGAATAATTTTTCCTTTCACATTAGTTATAATATCTTTTACTCTTCAGATTCACTGATGATTATCGCATGGTAATTTACATTGGATGGGTTTACTTTGAATTCTGTTGCCTAGATATAGAGCCACACTCACAAACATGTCACTTTTCTTTAAATAAAAGAATTTACCGTCATTCAATAATTAGTAGCTAATATACTTTATCCCGTCAAAACAGGGTTAGCTTCGAGGTTTCAAATGATCTCTGCGCATGCACATTGCCACTACAACTCACGTTACTTTTTTTCAAGTCGTTGCAAAAATGCACATATGAAAGTCATACTTCTCAATTCCTAATTGATCTATGTTATGCTTCAATAACATATAAACTCACTAAAAGTCCTATTTTATAGATGCTGGTGTATTTTGTTTCTTGTGTTTTGGTATTCCTTCCCTTACAGGGGGAAAAAAAAAGCTTGCCAGGTAAATAGTTGTCACCGCAGTTTTTCGCAGATCTTAATATTTACTCAGTCACTACCCAGGAAAAAGACTTTTATGTCCACGCTCCATTTTCTAAGAAACCAAATTGAAACTACACAATATTCCACAAATCTTTTAAGAGCTTCAATCAATTCTCAATGTTGATAGATCTGGATGCAGAAGGTCAAACTATGTCCATCTCCCAAATTTTACATATGCGAGCACAGTAACTGAATGCAAAAACATTGTCCCCATAGACAGTCAAAAAAATTTTAAAAAAGTGTTAGGAAAAAAATTGGAATTAAAAAAAAAAAAAAAGAAGCAACAGGTGGTACCACGTATCACCCGAGCACATTACAGCCAAAATATTCCTAGCTACATCAAGAAGAAAAGGAGACACGAGAGATGTACAAGGATTATCCACGGTTTGCGAGAAGGGGGCGGTGAACTGCTGTTGCTGTTGCTACTGCCTCCTCCTCTCAAAGGCGTACTACAATCATGAACAAAGCTTAGCATACTAGAGAACTAAAATATAAGTTTAGTTAATATAAACAAACCTAAAAATAAAAACACAGGGAATATATACATCACTTTCTTCGACTGCAACTCCTTGATTGCCGGGATACCTGTCAAAATTATGAAGGATTAAGCCATAGAATGTCCCAATCAAAAATAACATCCTCTAAACCAAAATTAACCGACAACCTTGAGTGGACTTGGTGTTGGTGAATCAGAATAGGAAGATGACCTACCACGTCTCACAGGTGGTCGACCTCTGTCAAGAGACATATATCATGTAAATGTGACAAACTTCTAAAGTATTTGCATACACACATTATTTTGCTTAATTGGATTTTTTTGAAGCTTCTCATGTATCTTCAAATGCATATGCATACAAAGGTGTTAGACATGAAAGAACTAAGGGCAGGCTTTTGAATTAAGCATTTCTTTCCAGAAGCAGCATTCTTTCTCGCCCATATGAAAAACCTTTCTTTTCAACAGTGATTTATCCTTTTTTTGTTTTTTTCAACACATAAAATTCTGCAAGTTTATCAACTGGTTTGACCCATAAAGTTAACTTCTATTAAGTCTGCTTAACTGAGCATTTGAAAAGGACATGATAGCTCCGTAAGATTTACTGCAGCTGCCTGACAAATGTACTCATGTTCATTTATATCCCACATCTTATTGGCTAATATCAGAAAAATGTAATGCATAAAAAGCCAACGAAATGTGGAAAATATTTGGTGAAAAATGTAATAGATGTAACAAAAATGATCATTTCCTCATGTCCATAAATTCCGACATGGATATGCAATTATGCAGTTATACCTTCGTGGGGAGAAGGATCTTGAACAGGAGCATGTAGACCTGCTTATTGGAGACCGACTGCATCTATGACCAATTGGAGACCATCTAGGAGGACAAGTTCGTCCAGGTGGTGACCTAGAGGAAAATATATTTTTTCTACAATTAGTTATCAGCAGCATATATGCTACTAGTGCACAATGCAAAGTAATAGCTTGCAAGCTCAATTTCTGTTTGCATGTACTATCTACCAGAACAAAAGAAAAAAGTCTTAAGCACCACTTCAGAAGATAACAGCAAAACCAAACAACGTTTAGGACCATTGGAAAAAACTAGGAATTTCATTCCTTGCTATTCATATCCAAGAGTGCAGTATTTAATTCATTCAGGCATAGATTAGCATATGATATTCCAATTGCTCTAATTTTGTGTACCAAATGATAAGGTAACTTGGAACTACATGTTACAGGACACTTGACTTGCATTGTCCCTATTATTTCTAACACCAACCATGCGCAATAGCATTTATACGAAAACATGTGAGCTATAGAGAACATAAAGTAATTGACTTAGAGATCTACGTGAATTGTCATATAAAAAAATGATGGCACTCTCCCATGATTAAATCATACGACAAATCATGTACATGTGCATATTTACCAAAACCCATGAGCTATAGAAAACATAACAGTAATTCAACTAGCCATTTACAAGTATTTCATCAAAACATAATGTCACTCTGTCTCATTCTTAAATTAAACTAAGGCAAATATCCCCTGGCCCCATGGCTATAAATGAGTGACCATGTCAGCAAGCTTTCTTACATATCACATCAAGTAAATAAAGCATCTGTTAGATGAGATAGCTTCAAGGTGATGCATTGACCAACTAAATTAACTGTTTAACCTAATGCAGAATTAATATAGCAGTAAATGACTCCTCATTGCAATTTAGAAACCTCCTCCCCCCACTCTACCCCCTTCATCCCCAAAAAAAAAAAAAATAAAGAAACATAACTGAAGCTGTAATCATGCATATATGATATTACATCTTCATAAGGATTCAATCAACCCAAGTAAAAAATCAATAAATATAATAACTAGCACCTAATAGGAGGAGGAGAACGTCTGCATCTGGGACTTCCACGCAACCTTCTAGGTGAGACCCTACCAAGAAGAGAATTAAATGATTATACAGCTGATTAAGGAATTAGGAAACTATTATGTCAAGCATATATAAAATTATAAGCCAACCTTGCAGGGAATCTAAGACACCTTGGTGGAGAAGGGGACACAGCCTTTCATAGGAGACACAGGCCTCCTCAAGGAGGTCAATGATAAACAGGAAAATCTGCATGGCAACCAGGAGACTCTGGCCTTCTTGGAGATTCAACTCTTTGAGGCACAGGAGATCCCCTTCATGGTGAGGAAAGAGGTTTTCTCCGGGGAGAAGCTGATATCATCAAATTAAAGTGTAGTTATCATTGAAACACCGTCAATGTGAATATAAATGCTGCATTAAAGCATCAGATATATACATTCTCTTGGCCGCTGTGACCCATCCTTTTCGACTTCTGCACTAGCATTATCAGTTCTGGGGGCATCTCTCTTTGGAGCAATGGCAGTCACCTTTAGGGGTGGTGAAACTTTCTGCCTTGCAGGTAGAGTAAATCTTGCCTTATCAATATTCCCATCTATTTGGCCCCGTATTAAGAAATTTAATGGTATCAATTTCTCAATGCACCTTGCATAATTATAAAAACTAATGTATCTCATTCCATGCATACATCATCCATGTATAACAAGGCTTGTTCAGCATCATCTCTTGTCTTGAATTCCACATATCCATATCCTTTTGGAAGATTTACCTGCAAGTCAGAAAGACATTAAACATACCACAGCAAGCTAAATTACTCTCAAACTATGATGCCACTTGAGGCAAACTTACAGTTCAAACCATCGCCAGCTCTACATTTACAACCTCACTAAAGTTGCCTGAAAAGTTTAAGCTTAGGATTAGAGCAAAGCAAAAATCTATTAAATAAGACAGTAAACTCCTTACGGTCATCAAAATCAAGGTCTCCTATCAATGAACAACATTCCAAATTGCAGTAAAACAAAACAAATATGTATTATCTGTTAAGAATACTATCATTGCTCTCAAGGATGAAAAGCCACAGTTTACTGATGTGAAAACATAAGTAGCAAAAGAGCAAAAGAGAAGTTGCATTCAACTCAAATCATGAATGCTCACAGAGAATTGCATGCACTATCATTTGATCAGACCAAATAAGTTAAGTGGGAATTCACCAATTAAGAACTGATGCAATTATTTGGCAACCTAAGGGATCAACACAGAAAATTTACTACAGATATCACAATGTCAAAGAAAACTATAAGTTTTGGGCATTCTAAATATTTCTTTTAAATGTCCTTCATTGCCATTCATACTGAGTTTGTCTCTGTGAAGAACAAGTGATTCACAAACAGGAGAAGCTTTCCTGAGATCAGACATAAGAAGTTGATGAATGCACAAAGGGAAAAAAAAAAAAAAGCGAAAAGAAAGAAAACCCTATCAGTTATCAAAATTTCAGAGCCTCACATCAGAGGATATCAAATTGTGTGTAAAGTTTAAATAAAGAAAAACATCAAATTTCTTAGAGAAATAAATATTAAAAGATTTCGAAGGATATGACAATTCATGTCCATTTGATGGAAATTCAAATGTAGCAGAAGCAATCTACACTGAAAATGAAAAACATGTACTTTATGCTAACCCTAATAAGTACATGTCAACCATTTTCCATTGTTTACATTGGTCAGTAAGTGATGCAGAGCAACTAAATAAACGGGTAACTGGTCATGCTATTGTAGTACAAGGATTGTTTACCAAGTTACAGTAGTGCAAGTACCATAGCAGCATTATTTTATAATTTACTTATGACTTTCAGTTTCTTTTTGCTCTAGTGATCAATGACAACTAGGAATAAACTTATTTAAAGAGTGATAATTTTCTACTAATTAGGGTTTCTATCAGATTCAAAGGGATTTTTGAGGCTTTAACTGGTTAATAGATCAGTTAATACAGATTATTTTCTTCTAATTCATTTCTATCCTTGGGCTTTTATCCTACACCACTGCCTCAGTAAGGGGTTAGGAAAAAAAAGTGTTCAAAACGTCAACATTCATATAATACAGAGTTAAAACTAGACATAATGTAGGAATCTGTGCCAACTGGAGTGTTCCACCACTAGTTTGCATTTTCTTGACTCGTATGCTTTTAATTTTCAAATTTACAAGATAAGACATATTTTAAAAAATGAAAAAAATAAAAATTATATCACAAATAAGTAGAATGAAACTAGTATGTTTGAAAATCACTTTACTTTGGAGGTAGAGAAGTCCTTTTAAACTGGAATGATGGAGACTGACCTCGCCTAGCTGCTTGAAAAGGACCACAGAACATAAGATGTAAAAATATCCTAATATCAATCTGAACCATAAGAGAGTACAGTAAGAGTATGATTTACCAGGAAGTAAAGGAAAATAAGAAAACAAAACAAAATTACTTCCACAAATATCATGGCCATGTTTCCAGCATTGAGTACCAAGTGAACCGCACTTTGAATACTTCATAGTAAAATAGTTTATATCACCAAAAGAAATAATATGCTCTTCCTCTTCCCTAAATCACCATTTATTTTAAACTGGCACCCTTGAAGCTCCTCATCATGCTAGAAAAACTATAGACTTGGGGATAAAATAAGCAAACCCCTGATACTTTTGGGTGCCAACTCCTTTTGAATTATAATTTAGACCAACCACAAACAGCAGCAACAAAATCTAAAATACCATTGAGGTGCTAACAGCTACATCACAATCAAGTTTGAACAATAATAATTATTTTCAGCATTCTTGGATTCTAACCTGTGATTTGAAGATAAAAATATAATCTAAAGAGAAATCTAAGATTTATTATACAGGATCTCTATTACACTTTGGTGCCAAAAACAATACTTCAAATCAACCAAAAAAAAAATCAATTTCAGATCAAATCATATATAGAAGTGCATTGAAAAAATGAACTTCGAGGCCCATGACCAAAGAGGATGTCACCACCTACGCCGCATGATTGCATATGACCATAGTAGAATATTTTGATACCGGCTTATGTGATTTTAAGCCTTGAGAAGAACCCATTTTAAAAGTTTATTCTATTTAGTAGGAGTGTCTCGTGACTGTACGACCATTTTATATTTTTATTTTTACTCAATGTGGGACATATCCAGCAGCTTCAAAACTCTCCACAAACATCATTATCATCCCACTGAAGAGACTGTAGCGATTGCTTTAAGGACATCTCTCACCTCAACATCTGAAATCCTTTGCAGAATATGAAGTAGAATAATTTTTCTTTTACAAAGCAAGTCAGCTCAACGTACGGACAAATCGTAGAGTGGAATACCAAGGTCTCTGCATGTTGTAATTTTTCCTATAGTTTCAAGTGTCAACCATGATTTGCATATTAAGAAAAAATTTTAACCATCCTCAAAAAGACAACCATAAACTTCGAGTTAATATTATAACTGTAAACATTGATAAAGACTTTCTTCTCCTTTGAGGAGGGGGGCTTCAGCTTCGAGAATTGACACTGCGAGACGGAGAGGAAAACGAAGAGAAGGATCTGGAGCGTGATAGGGAGCGGGAAATGGAGCGGGAGTGAGAATGAGAGGCAGAGGACCTAGAGCGAGAGGAAGAGCCCGAAAGAGAACCTGACAGAGATGAGCCATGGCCTCGCCCAGGTTTCGCCATTGTTGGGGCACAGAGTAACAGAAAGCCAAGCCTAAGATACACCCTAATAACCAGATGGAAAAAAGATAAGCAAGACACTATCACCGGTATGAGTGACTTCGTTACCATTACTGTCAGCAGGAGGAAGAAGGAGGAGGGACGAAAGTGCCAAGACAGAGTCCGAACTCCGAAGAAATGAAAATGGCAAAAATCCACTTTTACGCCCAGAAGATTTACTCAAATTTAGTTTTAGTCCCAAAAATTTATTTTAGTTTAACATAACCTTCAAATATTCAAAATGCGTATAATATGTCCTTCTTCGCAAGCGTTGGTAACAATACTACCGCCACAACTGGTATGTGGTGATTCAAATGAGGAGGGTAAAAAAATTTTTAAAAGTTTTTGAAAAATATTTATTATATTTTTATAATTAGTATTCAATAATACTTATTTTTTATTTTTTTTATTTCATTTTTTTATTCTCTCATTTTTTTTTAATACCAAATACAACTTGAAAAAAAATATATCTATGGTGACTTTACATAATTTTATGGATAGAATAACATGCTGATGCAATAACTCAATCCAACCCATACAAGAAGGGTTATATAAGAAACAAACCAAATTGATGAGGAGATTGATTTTTGGGCATCAGAGTAATCAGAGTTGTTATGTTAGCATCTCATTTAATTTGTAAAGCCAAATAACGATGTCAAGTAGAATACGTCTAGTGGTAGAGTCAGCAGATTAGGAAAAAGGACAATATTAAAATCTTTTTAAAACTTTGCAAACTTTATTAACCTAAAATAGATTTATGAAACTAAAATAAAAATTAAGAAAAATTTTAGACATTAAAAGTGAACTTTTTCATGAAAATTAAATATTTTTAATTTGGATATTATAAAAATAAAAGAAATAAAAAATTGGTCAAATTATTTTTAACCCTTATAATTTTACTCAATTTTTAATTTGGTATCTATAGTTTAAAATTTTATAATTTATTCTTCATAACTTAAATTTGTTTTAATTTAATCCCTACTATTAAATTTATCAATGTAATATTAAATATATATATATATATATAAATTATGATGGAGTCACACTGTAACTAAACTGATTATTGTACCACTTTTTACAAAGTTGTATGTTGACACTATTTATATACTGTTTATGTCCACGTAGGTCGACACAAATATTGCTCATTTACTTTTTCTTCGCTTGTTTCAATTTTTTTTTTTGTGAGATTCATGAAAACATTTTTTAAATCTATGCATTTTGAAGGGAAAGCACCTAGTTTTAATAAAATAGCCAACCATGTATCATATACTAGTAGTATTTAGAATATGCATCACTCAAACTGAATGGTTTAAATCATTTAACATCAATATATTATACTCATCTTTTGTTATTAAATTATACCTAATAGTCGTTTTGATTTAAAGAGTATAATCAATTTCTTTAACATTTGATATATCTTGTAAAACTTCTTCTCTAATTTATTTTTTTGCCAATAAAGTTAAATTTTGGTATAAATTAGATTATGATTTGATTCTTAATATAGACAATAAAAATAATTAAGTTGATATTAAGTTTCAATATGAGACTGTGATAATATTTTTTATATGATAATAAAGATAGTTAATAATTTCTTTTAAAGGAATGTATATAATATAAAAAATTAACTTGATAGAAAGTAAATTAAAAGAAAAGGTTTTGCAACATCCACCAAATATTAAAAGAGTTGAGTGTAAATTTTAAAATGAGAAAGATGTAAAATGTAACTCAATAGAACCTTTACTCTTTAACATATTTTGTATCACATGTTATACATTTGAGTTAATTTCACTTTATTATTTTATTTTTATAATTTTATTACTATAAATAATATTTATTTAGAATGTCAAGATGACACATATTGTTTATTTTAGTAAAATTTAACAATTCATAACCAAAGGTTTAATAGTAAAGATTAAATTAAAAATTTTAAAATTAGAAAGATCCAATTAGAAATCTTTAAATTATAAATACTAAATTAAAAATTAAGTATAACAATAGAGACCAAAAAAATAATTTAGCATAAATTTTTTTAAAATACTATTCATTTATACATGTGTTTGAATTTGCAAACAGTTATATCGAAATTTCTTTTAATTTTTAATCTTTAAAAAATTTTTTTGATATTACATTAGAAGGAGTAAAACTTTGATACTATTATACTTCTATCCCACCTTTACTACTTAGGTTAGTCTCAAATGGCTTCTTTTTTTAAATTCTATCCTTCATTTTCATTGCATCCTTAGGCAATCACGATGAGATATTCTTTCTTTTTCTTCTAAATTTTAATATTAATTATGCTTCTCTCATCGCTAGTTTCAAAATACAAATAAAATTGTTATAATCCTAAGTCATATTTGTATTTTGGAATTTACTGAAAATTGAAAATTTTAAAAAGTGATAGTCTCCTTAAAAATATGTTTCTGATACAATTTCATATACCGATGATAACACCCATTTTTTGGTAGTACAAACAATTAGATGAAAATCTTCGAAGTTAAAAATACGTTCTTCAACTCAATGTATAAAATCAATCGATAAAATTTTTAAAAAATAACTAGAAGCATGCTAGTTTGAATTTGGAAAGTTAGCATATTTAAAAGTATAATTCAAAATTCCCAATCATGCTAGGAATTGTATGTTCCTGTCAAAACTAAACTCACTTTTCCCTCTCTTTTTTTCCCCTAAAAAATCATGTGAGTTTCATTTACAATGTGAGCTCCCCTACAAATTTTTGCAGTCCTTACCCCTTATTGGTTGTCAAAAGAAAAAAAAAGGGAAGTGGAAAATTTGAAATAATATCTATTATGCTCATAAAGTGTATTTGGTATGAGTATAAGATAAAACTTATTAATATAAGGTATGACTGGAAAATGTCTAATAAAATTGTAAGATTATGCAATATTTGATGTAACATGATATAAGATAATATATCGTATAAAATAATATTATCTTATATTTGATTATTTATTATATATTATTATATAAGATAAAAATTAACCATTTTGATACAAATATAATTTACTTAAAAATATATTATATTTATTCAAATTTATTATGATATATTAATTT
Source organism: Erythrophleum ivorense (assembly GCA_026724425.1). NCBI lineage: Eukaryota > Viridiplantae > Streptophyta > Magnoliopsida > Fabales > Fabaceae > Erythrophleum > Erythrophleum ivorense. Next base: position 109,309 of record JAIUCV010000627.1, on the reverse strand, counting down.
TTAGAGAGAGAAAGAGAGAGTAGGTGAGTAAGGGCATACAATTGAGCTGGGCTGACTACATTGGCTAGTTTGGTCCAATTCTATGAATTTTTTTAAAAAATTATTTTAGATGAACTTATATAAAATTTTTTTTAAAGACATAATGTAATTTTACATAGACTCATAAGAAATCTATTTTTTCAAATCTCATTTTATAATTTTTACAAAACATTTTTAATAAAAAAAATAGCCTAGTTATCTAGAAAACCAGCCTAACTTAACTTGGGATTAGATTGAACCAAGTTGAGCTGTTTGGACCTAAGCATCACCCTAACCTAATTTTGTTTGATCACATCAAGTTAGCTTGAACCAAGCCCAAAAGAAATTAGATAGGTCAGGCTAAACTTCTTAACTACCTTGGCCTGTTTGAAAATAAATGTAATTTTGTAGGAATTTTTTTAAGGTTATTTATAATTTTTACCAAAAATAAAAAAAGAAAATAATATAGCTAGCCTAAGAAACTATTATGGCTTAGGCAAAGCCTGGGCACTAGGTTTAAAAAAATAATCTAATACAAAACTGAATCAAGCACCAAATTAGGCTAAAACCCAGCTCAAACAATGAACACCTTTATGAATGAATGTTAAAATGAAAAAATGTTTATAAAACCTTACATATCAAAATCTAATTAAGCTTAATCCTATTCCCAAAATATGATTAAGTTATACATCATTTTGATGTATCAAAAAAGTTTAACATATAAGTTTATACAATATATTACTTGACAAAAAAATAATAAGTTTATAATGTATTATATTAATTTATCTTATACAAAGTACCAACTGGGCTTTTATAATTATTATTTAATAATATTTAGTTCTTTTTATAACTTTTTTTAAAGGAAAGACATAATGATTATATTTTATCCACAAAATTACTTTTTTTTTTATTTTTAATTTTTTGTGTACCAAATAAGACATTATTTAGTATATGATAAATACATTATATATAATAGTTATAAACACTTTTAAGGTGAAAAGGTCTCAATATGTTTAAATTATGGATAAACCTCAAGTAAATTTTTTTAGGCATTTGTTAACGGAACTTTTTATAACTACTAAAAAATATTTATATGTCAAATTTTTATTTCAAAACCTAATATCAAACATTCAAAAGAAAAACTATATCAAACTTTTGACCGAAAATGTTCCTGACAAGTCAATTCCTCAGTGAGGTTCCTCGGTACTAGATGAAGCTTCAGAACACATTCTCTTGGCTTCATTATCACCCAGCTGCAGTGAAACACACGAATCTTCATCGCGGCCGTTCCTCAATGAAGATAAATTCTCTGTTCTTGCAGTTCTATTCTGAAGGTTGTTCTCGTACAATGGAGATCTCCCTGTGAAGCTAGGAATGAACTGGTGTTCTACACTGGGAACTACCTTGATTCCATCTTCTAATTCAATCTCCATGATTGGCAGTTTCGTTTCTTGGCTGCCGGGTTCAACTCCTAAATGAATGACGGGCTTAATATGAAGATCGAGTGGCTCAAATTTGTCTTCAATTTTATCCTTTGTAAGCATTCCGTCATGAGTCAAGGAGTCCCCGACGGTAGAGCCAATCGTTGTAGCCGAGGCAGCTCTTTGTTCGTGCACTGCTTCTACATTTAACAGCAGAACAACAAGAACAACATTCAGGTTTTATAACCTAGAAATAAATAAGTGATTGACTTTTTCTTTCACTTGTTGTATATTATCCCAATCAAATTAAGGAACAATCTTCTCTAACATTTCACCACTATACTTTGTCTATGTTTTAACATTATCGGTAGTTTTCAAAGAAGATGATTTTTTGCTGATTTGTTTTAGATAGGCAAAAGAAGAAAGTAGCCCTAATAGACCATAATTCGAAGTTAAAGTTAGAGCACCGGTGACAAACCTCGAAGTCCTTCATCTGTTGTTATCAAATCAAGTTGAAGGAGATTGAGAAGACGGCCGAGATCAACCCCACTAGTCCAATTCTCAGGAGGATATCCAACTTTTAACTTAAGGCGGCCCCTATTAGCAGTTCCTCCCCATATGATCCCAATTGGCCGTGGCTTTTCACCCATGTCACCTTTTAGCATGATGAGACTTCCACTGTCTCCTTCGAGGTCAAAAGTTTGCTGGTTCTCACCCACAACAAGAAAATCAGTTAAAAAGCATATTCCTTTCTCATCGTTGTACTCTAGGGCATATGCCAAAACAATTCCACTAGTCAAGCCTGAACTTCTTCCAACCTTCACCACTTGTTTTCCAATGAGGCTACCAATTGGAGACTGCAAATCGATGATTTTCACCTCACCAATATCTCCAACACCTCTCACACAAGTAGTAACAGTAGACATGTCAAAGTCATCGGCAAAAGGAATGAATGACCCATCGGCTCTCACAAAAGTCTCTGCAGGATAACCATGTACACCATGATGAACAACTTGTAATTTGCAGTATTAAATCAATCAACGCCTAAATCTGGCTTACCTGGGTTTATTCCCGCAAATATGCCATACCAGAGCTCATCCGTTATGAATGAAGTTGCTCTCTCTACAGCACCAAGATAAACCCCAGGCCCCAATGTGGGCGGCAGAGGATGAAACATCTTTTGATTTGGGTAATCAAGGTCGACTGCAACATGACGGTTTGTGAGAAAACCAACTTGCTGGATGCCTGTTTGGCTCCTCACAATGGCACCCAGAGTCCCATAAGTCTCCTGGGTTGCCACCTGGCCAAGGAAGTGGTTAGATATCCAATAAATTCATCAAATAGAGCCCACCCACAAGAACTTTGTTACTGGACATGCTTCTATCAACTGCATTGCTTTCTTAGACTAGTGAGTGAATTGTTCTCCTGTGACAAGATTGCTATTTATGATAAAAGAATTCTGGATGACTTGAAATTTTGACATTCAGTTCACTCCAGAAAGCTCCATCAAGTTCATCTAGAAGTCTACTGTTTTGATTGGTATGTCTTTATCAAGGATCATATGCTCCATTACATTAATATTGTTAACGTCAGTAATATGTTTGTAATCACAATCTGGATACCATAGTCAAATAAAAAGCCCTCATCTCTAATCAGTTCACTTTATATGTTGCTACTATTGAGCTCATAAAGATAGATAGCAGCATGAACTTCTAATACTGTGTTTGGGCAAGCGTTGCGTCTTCCCCAAACCACGTTTTATAGGGAGTAAGAAATTTGAACTTCTACTTAAACATGATTTTTCAACATGCTGCCAAACAGGTACTGAGAAGTTAAAGTGAGTCTTGAGAAAACTTAAGTTGCTTTGTTGAAGTTACAGAGATACAACCTGCAAAGTTAAGACTGATGTAGGCTAGGCATTTTCTGGCTAGATCAACAGCATAATCACATGTTTGCAATGATAATTGAACCTAAGAGCTAATCTTTCCACATGTAAAGTGGTACAGTCCGTCCACAGGAAACCTTATCAAAGAAGATTAGAAGTAAGAAAGCGAAGAAACACCTGAGAACCTGAACCAATGCATGGATCACCTCCACGCAAGTCATCTACGATCTCTGTATACAGCTGCTCTTTAGGAGCTGGCTCAGGTGCGCCAAAATACGAGAACTCCACCACATCTACATCACACCATACTTCTCCAGGTCCCTGATGACATGAAAAACATTTATTTTAATTGCAGCACTAGGCACTAGCAAACACTTTATTACCAACTAGCCATAATTAAACTGAAAAGTTGAATTATGAAGATCCAGAATGAACATATCAGAGAACCTCAAGAGCAGTGGGCAGACACTGGATTGGGCTGAGCCATTTCTTGTGAACTTTCCTGGAAACAAACACGAGAATGGCAGGAATATCTGTTAGTACACCTCGCCGAATGCGAAAACCAATTGCTGTTCCAAGGCTGTAACGACGAAGCATCTTGCTGTGATATGCCCTTATTGTCATGAGTTCAAGCAATGTGGTCGCCTGCTGCCCCTTTGGCAACTGACCAAGGGTTCCAGGTAACACACCCTTTTGTAGATTTGAAAAATAGTTGGCTCTCTCTTCAGCAGCATCATTCAAGCGGCTAGAGGTAGGCCATGAGAAGTAAGCAGCATTGCTCTCACAGTGCTGTCCAGCTGAAGGAAAGGGTTGAAGCGTTGGTGGACTTAGTGAAGGCAGATTAGAATAACTGCAACCATTTCTTTCAGGATCCAAAGCTGATTCTTCTGAAGTTGAACCAGAGCCAAGGGTCCTGATGTTAGGTCTGGTGCGCTCCATCTTTTGGCTAATTATTTCAGCAAAAGAGGGATAGTAGAATTCTAAATTGTCCGAGACCAGAAAAATTCTATCTCTAGCTCAGTTCAAACTTCAAAAGATAGAGGGAACAAGATCAGTTTTCTGACAAATAACTAAAAATCAGCTATATAGTACTTAACAGACTACTAAGTACTAGCATAAAAGGGGACCTGGAGGGTAGAGATTTTGCATATAAACTTATATTTCCTATTTCTAATGAAAAGAAGGCGGAAGCGCTTCTCACAAACCAAAAACAAATGGGAAGAAAAATAATAAAGCAAATTAACATATGAAATACCAAGGCCTTCAATCTATATTAGGTTTAGGATTTAGAACAACACAAAGAGTAGCAACGGAAGTAACAAGCAATTGAAAGCCATATAAAATGAAAAACTAGAGTACATGAATGTAGAAAGGAAGCTTTTGCACCAATGAACTATTACAATATATTCCATGACAGCTAAGAAATAGGTTCCCACATTATATATGATGTTTTTTGTTCACCATATGCAATTTAGACAACTGTGAACAAAATTGAACGACATGCTACATAATCGAAGAATCATATAAGAGTGACAGTGATAGCACTATGACTACCTTGAATGGATAGCACACGCATTCACTATGTTCAGAAGGAACCTATCACGTCGACAGCAAAAACAATAAAGTCTAAGTAGAATATAATTCCGATGTTTCCCACTCAATATAAGAGACGCATTCTTTTATGCATGACTTTGTAATATAATTAACAATACAAAAGTTTTTTTTAAAAAAATGTAAACATTAAAAGAAGAAAACCTAGCATCCCACATAGAGGTTGCCCAATAAAAGCAAGGAATACAATGGGAACAGAGTGTGACATCTATTCTATCTGATTCCCAGCATCAAGCAATAGCAATTTTCTCATTCAGCAATATATCACGAACAGTAGTTATTAGCAGAAGCTAAACTAAGTTTCATCTAACACTTAACTTCCTTTTCAAACGTGATCATACACTCCAAAAACAGTGCGTAAAGAGCAACTGATACATAGCCATGAACAAGAGTCAAGTTCAAAATACCTTATTCATTTTCAATAAAATGGACAAATTCAGATCCTTAATGTGCTTCCTTGGTGTACTTATGACTTGGTTTCGAAAATCTTAATATGGGTAATCTCAGTCAAACAATCAAATGCCAAAAAGCTAACAGTTGGCAGCTGTTCGCAGAACCCAGTGACCCAAAGCACTACATACATCAAGAAAAAGGTAAACCCAGAAGCCAAACATTTTTGCACAATCTACGTACCCAATTCATCCGAAAGCCCTGTTGGAGTGAGAATCTGCACAAATTTTGCTGATATGGGAGCTTGCGTTGTATGGGGCTTGCCGGTGATTGAATTTCAACGCCATGAATGGGGAAGCTGCATAGGAATGTGGTAAAGTGACCGTAGTGTGTGGGTCTGTGTTTTAAATAACATACATGTTCGAGGAAGTTGGCAGAACAATTTCAGAGAGAGAGAGATATATATATATATATATATATCTTTGGAGATGCTACGAAAGATTAACTTTATTTTTTCCCTTGATTATATTTAATGAAAAATTTTTATTAATAAACAGGCAGAGATAAAAGTGCCACAATTATTTTGTTTATCTTTATTGAAACTTCATACATTCCGTTCACTCTGGAGTCTGAACATTGTCCAAAGTTAGAAGAACCAAACTTTTTTGTTTTTTTACCCATTGAACTAATCATTTTAGGTCAATAACCCTTTGACATTAAGTAAGAGTTGGCATTGTGGTAAAAATAAAATTATGAGATTCATATATTTTTGGGGGAAATTATTTTATCTCTTCGAATTTAATGTTTAATTACAGAATTAATATATAAGCTTTAAAATTTAACAAAAAATTTCCAGCACACTAAACATCAAACACTTAGGGGATATTGATTACATGTCCAAGATGTGTTCCGTTATATTTTAAAATTTCTGCATCAATTTTATAATTACATTTTCGGTGAGGGGATAAAATGTAATTTTTTATTTTATGGAAATGATATTCAAATTCTAAGTTTATTAATTTCATTAAGGCAAATAATTTGTTTATAAATCAATTAGTTTTTCGGTCAAAAATTAATTTCTTATTGAAAAGCACGATTGATGGACCTAAACAAGTCTGATTAGCTACCTCTTCCAACCACGAAATGAAACATCTCAATTTTTTTTTGAAATTGGTTCTTTTTAAAATTGATAGTATTAATTTTAGAAAAAAAATAAACACAGAGCATGTAATGTCCATTATTTAAGTGAGTCTTATACATTTAAATAAAAATTATTATTTAAATAAATTTTATACATTTTTTATGTATATCCCTAAAAAACTAATACTATTAAGAGGAACGAAACTTCTTTCAATCCACTCCTACTCAAAAACCAAAACAACTAGATAATCATTTAAGCCTTGTGATCCAAAAAAAAGGGCCCTTTCAGTCTTGCAAGTTGCAACCCAAAAACATTTGACCTAATTTTAATTTAGAAAGACATAAATGAATTTCTTATTGGAGCGTTCTAAATTATAATTATATAGGTTGTCGAATATATATATATATATATATATATATATATGAATAATACAGTTTAATTTGCATCCTTTGTGAATTGTTTTTCTGTTCTTTCAATTTTTTTAATCAACATGGTCAAAGTATTAACAGTTGGCAATTAGTTTCTTCAATTTATAAAAAGAGTTAATTCCACTTGAAGTATATATAAGAAACTTTCCCTTTCATTTATTCTTTATTATATAATATAAAACTATAATTTTAATATAATGATAAAAAAAATTAAGTTGATTCTAAATTCTATAATTTTATTCGTAAGATGACAATAAAAACAGTTAAGTAATTTTTATTTTTAACAAATATATATTATGTAAAATATTAATTTTATTGACAACAAAATAATTGGAGGAAAATTAAGTGTAATTTTTAAAATAAAAAAATGAATCAGGTCTGATTTAATGAAAACTACATAGAAATTAATATAAGTTAATTAGAAGTAAATTTGGTAAATCAGGTTACATCAAACTCCAACTTAATAGACTTCTTACTTTTTTTCTTTTTTATTCTTATGAACAAAACATATCATTTGTATGTTAAAAGCACAAGTGTCAATTCTTAAATTTTAAAATGCAAAAAGTTATATGTCATAATTAAAGTTGAAGTGAGTTTATATTTAATAATTTCTCATAATATGTGATTTTCATTAACTCAAACTATTGGATAATATATAATCATTAATTGATACAATTTGCATAATAAATTTACAGAAATATATGTACGCTGGACCAATATTTTCATTCCTGTTGTTTATTTCTTAAGTTAAGTGGAGCCCATTTAATACACCATAAAGAAATATAAAGATCGTAAATTACAAGTTATATAATTGTTCTGGGACCAGTAATCCCATATTTAAAATGGTAAGATCTATAAATGACATTCCCATTGTTGGATTTAACACAATAACGTTGGTACATTCCAACATAAAATTGTCGGATCAAAACTATAAAAGCTTCCTCTTAACGCCCAACACATTTCTTTCTTGATACGTTGAACCATAAATTTTGGCTATTTGCACAAAAAAAAATTCTTAAATACAGGCGTTGCACTATAGATAATAATTAAATTAATAAAAAATTAATAAAATAAGTGTGAGTTGGTTAACACATTAATGGCTAAATTTCTTCAAGAGATTTTAAAGATGCACCCTTCTCACATTGTCCTGATACACAATTAAATGGTATTTGAGACGTGATTCTTTTTATTTTTCAAGTTCTTAGACGTCTATTTATAAAATATTGGAGCTTCTCTCTCTCTCTCTCTCTCACACACACACACACACATAATCATTTCTATATTCTTTGTGACACATGCAAAACATAAATTTTAAATTTTTTTATATTTATTATACGCAAAAATCTTATAATAGTTTTCCAGACTTTTGAAAAATTGAATTTTTCATGTATCAAAATTTTTAGAGTACTCTTTAAAAAAAAATCAGAATCATATTACTAAAGATACTATTTCTTTTATCAAATGAACTAATCCGAGTCTCTATACCTATTTTGATTGCCATAAGTAGATTTCTTAATATTTGATAAACCTGAAATAACAGCCTTTTCTAGATGAAGAATTACTTATTAAATATATACATGTGTGTGTGTGTGTATATATATATATATATATATGTATGTATGTATGTATGTATGTATATATATATATCAAAGGATAGCAATATGGATGGTTCTCACAAAGTCTTACTGAATTTTGTTTCGAAGTCATGTATGCATGTATTAGCAATTGATCTGCTACACTAAAACACAAAGAATATACAATACAAATATATAATTGCGTAAAGGGCATTTATTCATTTATTCATTAATATGATGAATAATCATAGAAAAAAATTTTAAAAAAAGGTAACTGAGTATAAACCCCAACAAAAGAGTTAGAACTTCGAACAGAGCTGATTAATGTAGACCCATTAGAGATGATGCTATATAATAACGATTAAGGACCCCAAAAAAAAAAGAGAGAGACTGAACCATTACAATTTGCACTTACAAAACCCTCTTAACTAGAAGACATAGAGCTGTACCAATTCTTCGAGAGACTCAGAACTAAACTTAGGATCTGCATTTTCCAGCATCCACAATAGATGATCAAAAAGAACCACCTCACAATTCGCCACCAACACATCTTCATCTTCATCTTTTCCCTTTTGCCCGGACTTTGCAATCAGAGCATTAAGCAGAGGATGGTTCAAATACTTAGAGCTGATCACATACCTCTTCCTGGTGCTTCCAACATATATAGTTTCACAATGCTCGTTTTCTTCTTCTTGCCTTCCCCATATAATGTCTTCCTTGGTAGATTTGGACCTTAGGCTACCATATGTGGAAGATCTTCCTAATTGCCTTGACAAGCTCTTGCACTTTCTGAGTATTAGATTGATCTTCTTCATGATCCTTCTGGTTTTTTTTAAAAAGGAAGAGGAGAGAAAGAGGGTTAAATGGAGGCTTAAAATACACTCACAAAAAGAGAGGGACTAGAGAGGAGGTGGGTGTGAGGTCGTTGTTTTTTGGTGCCAAGTGTGGGGTCAATTTTCGACCAAACATTATCATTAGTATTGTTTGTAGTGACATAAACAAGTCATCCTTTTTATGATAATTTTGAGAGGTAAGAGGTTTAACTTGCACGCACAACAGACAGGGATACACACCTGATCACATACCCACACTACACAGCTCATTCTTTCTCTGCATAAATCAGGTGGATTTTTATTTTGTTTACACCTAAAGTCTAAAAAATTTTTATATGAGAAAATGTGTTAAAACATTATAAGAAAATTGTTTAACAATTTAAATTTTTAAGATGAAATAGTTGTTGACATGATATGAAATTTTTGTAATGAAGTGATTATGAGTTTGTTCCTTGTCATGAACTCTTTTAATCAAAGTTGAATTTTAGCATAAGTATAATAAATTTGTGTTTTCGTTCACATTTCAAATTTGAACATTTCAATGTGAGAATATTGCGTTACATACTATATTAAAATACCTCAATAGCTTCATAAACTTGTGATTGTAAGTAAATATTCTACACAACTTTCACCCTTAAAAATTTAATTTTCTTTTTCTGGTGATGACAAAATTGGATGTTTCAAGCTTCTCTAGTTACAATTAGAAAACTTTAACCTACTGAAGAAAACTTAAACTGGGAATTTTTCTAGATCTTTGAATTGTATTTTAACTTATCATAAAGCATACAGAACGCAAGTTTGAATGCAAGAGTGGAACGCTTTTTGTCTTTTCATTTTCTCGGTGCATGAATTCATATGATTTGGCGAACATTTGCCAAACAAGCTTGTGGCTAGTAGTCATTTATTAAGCTCTTATCACTATTGTGGTTGACTATATACATTATATATATATATATATATATATATATATATTTATATTTATATTTATATTTATATATATAACACTAACAAAACTCTAGGATGGCAAGGCCTCACAAAAGGTTTAAGATAAGAGGGGCAAGTAATTTTCAAAAAAGAGGGGCTATTTTACAAAGATATCTTTGTTCTAAATATCTGGATCGGATTGATGCAAATTTCAGATGGCAACACTTCATTAGTCAAATTATACACAACTTTATATAGATAATTATATTTAATTGCAATTAAAAACTGTATAAATTAAATTCAAATATACTTGCTTGTGAAATTATATATAGTTGTGCAGTTTTTTAAATATATCTAGATTATAGACCTAATGGTTGAGTTTATAATTTATTTTACATAAAATTTTGTTAAAATTTGAATTTTATGCTTAGATATTGACACAAATCAATCCAAAATTAAAAGCATCTTTCTGTCTGAGATTTACGTTCACATCCATCTCTTTATAAGTTTTTTTTTTCTTTAATTAGAGTTAGTATATTTTTATACTTTCTCTTAGCTAACTCTTCTCTTCAAACAATTTTATTGGCACGCTCTTTTATATTGACATGTTATATTTAAGATTATAAATTTATAATGCATCTTAAAAAAATCAAACGCATGTGGAATAGGGGCTTTAGAGAAGTTAAGAGTGATTCCTCTAGTTTAGTGCAGCTAGATCTCTCCCCCTAGTAATTTGATGACTTATCTTTAATTTGATGTGTTTGGGGCACTTGTGTCTCAAAAGATTGCTGTCTAAATTTTATCTTTTTTTTTTTTTTATTTGGGCTTCAAAGTCCCATTTCCTCATCCCAAAAAAAAATTAATTAATAAGTTAAAATGTTATCTATTTTATTAAGTGAATTAACTTAATTCATCTCTTTAAAAAGAAATATTTAAGTACACATAATGTATTACATAACTATATAACAAATCATTAAATTTCTTTAAAATAGATATTGCAAGTGATGTCATCTACCAAACACATTTATTTTGATGAATTTTTATTAACTTATTCTAGAATTACATAAGTTTTATTTGTCAAGTAATATATATAGGCTTTCCAAATATTTTAACAATTAGTATATATATGTGATATAAAATTAGGAAAGGGGTTGCACTAATTAATTTACAGCAAGATGCATGGGGGCACGAGGCTGATGTCCCACAGGAATGGAAGCTTGACTAAGGTTTTCGTCTTATATATATATACGTGAGAGATACTGCTATATATTGCTTAGAGCTCTGCACACACAACTATCTCACTTTGTTTCTCTCTAATTAATTTGCGTTGTGACAAAGTCACTGGATGTGATCTAATAATAGAGATTTTGCACGAAATTTTAAGCTTAGACTTTTTGTCATAATGTATAACCAAAGTTTAAAAAAAAAAAAACATCTTGACCTTCTCAACCCCAGATACAGCATTGAGATGCATTACAAGTTTACAAGGATTTTTTTAGTGATTTTGAAGTCTGAACTAAAACATTGTTAGTTTAGGTTTGATTATGAAGGAATTTGACACATATTTTCTCCTATTACTGCTTTATTTCCTGTGAATTAACTGGGGGCCTAATTATAAAAAGGAATGTAGCTGCTTCATCCCCAAATGACAATTTTGTCTTGGATCCAAACCTCTTCCGCTTCTTCTCCTTGTCTCTTGATTTTGGTGGGCTCCATGTCCTACATATATATATATATATATATATATATATAACACAACCTCACATTTTGTATATATATGTATATCAATATTTTAAAATTTGTTCTATTATATTAATATCTGTGTCCTATCCATGTTTTTTAGAATTCAAATTCCATTGATATATGTGCATCCACATGTTGGAATGCTCTTTCCCTTTTTACGTTTTTTTTTATTCCTTTAAACAAAATAATTTGGAGAAAAGCCTTCATGTGCATGCCATAAAGCAGGGATTGAAATAAAAATAAATAAATAAATTATATGAATTTTTTAAAATAAAAAATGTTACACTTTAATTTAATTTTAATTTTTTAAATTAAAATGCTTTCTATTAACTTAAATATATAGTTTTTTTAGTTAAATTTAATGAAAATAAAGTGTACTCATCTTTATTCTTATTTGTGCATATTTAAATATAATATATTTATACGTTTAAGTTAATAGATGATATTTTAATCAAAAAATTAAAAATTAGACTAAATTACATATTTTGTAAATAAAAAAAAGTTCATATAATATTAACAAAATTCATAGGAGATTTGTATAATTTACTCTTATAAAAATTAATTCATATCATTTGCTAATAAACTTCTTTTTTTAATTTTTGACTCCACATGATATTTAAATTCCAATCTTTCAACTTTAAAGAGAACTCTAATATCACGTATCCAAAATTGAGTGGTATTTGTTCTTAATCTATCTCATAAGCTTTGAAATGCTTTCTTCTTATTAAAAGGTAGAGAAATCAGAGCATATACTGTTGGAAGACTAAAATAATGTTATTGGCCCTACTTATCTTCATTGTTAAGAATGTCGTTGCCTTAGCAACCATGCTAATAATTAATAATAAAGACAGCTGTGGTAATTATATATTATATAAATAAGAGGTTTCAAATTAACAGATTAAATCAATATAAATAGATCCATATAAGTATATAATATACGAATTTTTTAAAAAAAAATCAGTTAATTAACTTAATATGTCTATTTAATTTTGATCAATTAAATTTATTTAATATATATATATATATGTGTGTGTGTGTGAATAACAAAGGAGAGAAACTGGTATAACTAATTCCTGTATGTAACAATCTAATTGTTAATTGCTTTGTTACTTGTCAACAGACAAACTAGTTGAGTTGGTACGTAATAAATCAGCATTATGAAGATCTTGTTGAATAAAGAAAGTTATTTTTTGAACTTTCAGCTGACAGTACTTCCTAAAGTTTTGTAGTTTATTAATTGGTTCCTTAACAACTCCGAATTATGTCTCCAATGTTTGCCTCAATTGGTTGCCTTTAACTGCCTTCAACGTATAATGTTTGGAAACTGATAGACAAAATTGTCCAACACGTTGCTTATAACCACAGTAAACCAGCCCGATAAGTTTTCTTGTGCCTTCATGTCGTAAGTTGTAATTAGATCTAATTATGGGTCAAATTTGTAAAAAATTTGCAAAGAAAATGAGACTCCGGCCCCATATTTTTTTATCATTTTCGACAAAAAAGACCTATGTTTTGCTTTTTTTCAATGTCTAGACTAGAGCTTATAGCAATTATTCCCAACTTTGTTCATAATGCAACAAGAAGCCAGAATATTTGTACATTGAATAAAGCAGAAATGTAGAAGTCCCCATTCATGGTTTGGGCAAGCAATCTGCCAGTTGAAGAAATCTTGATCTCACCAGCAGTATCTCTCTCATGAAGTACCATGCTCTAATGATTGCACTAACTTAATTACTTACCCCTTTCATGCAATGTAAACAAAAATTTCAGTGAAGAAGCGCTTTTGTTTATTCTGAGTGTTATCGAGTTTGGAATACATTTTTCGTATTTTCATCATGCCAAGGCTAGTTAGGTAAGCATTCCGAGGAGCAATATTTATATTTTTACTCTGAGGGTGACTCAAAATTCAGTGTCTGCTACATCAAAGCCAAGAAGAAAATTTTGTACCTATGCTCTTTGCACTATTATATTCATATCAGATCTGAATGTGACTTTCTTGTGGTCCCTTTGATGTCAAGTTTTAAGAAAAGGCTTGGATTCAAAATCTTCTCATGCTACTCCAGGGTGAAACATTCTTTTTTTTTTTTGGAGCTGCTGTTTCCTTTTGAAAGGGATTAGGAAAAAAAGTTAAAATCAAAAATCAAAAAGAAAAATAGGCCAAACTCAGGACAAATTTGAAAAAAAAAAATCTAAACTTGACCTATTTTATATTTGAGTTTTCTTTAAAAAGATTCTTTTTTTTTTAATTTTTTAAAGCTCATTTATTTTGGAAATCAAATCGATCAAATTAGACAAACTTTTTAACGCAAGAACACGTCTAGTATAACTATTCTCCTTGCTTCTATGATTTTTAGATTATGAAAGAAGTAAAATATATCGACTCTTGAATCCATATTTGTGCACAATTATATATGCAGGTGATTCCATTCAATTTAATGATAATTAAAAAGAAGTTTATGAGACGTTTCTGAACTTATATAGTATTATACACTCTGTAAAATTGCGAAAGTATGTGTTTTGTTTCTTTAAAGCAAACAAATTTAATATAATTTCTTTTAAATATACTGTTTGCTATGAAGTTTTTAAATTAAATTTTGTGACATGTGAAGGATTTTGTTTGTAAAGAGTCAATAATATGTTACTGTAACAAAAAATTCACATAGTATATTTTTTAATTAGATTTTGTTTAAAATAATGTGAAAGATGTATAAAAAAGCTTGACAAGTGGCTATCAAACCATTTTATATATAAAAAATAAATAAATAAATAATTTACAAGAATTAAGAAAGTTGGTTAAAAATAATTAATTTTTTTAATTTTATCCTAAATAAAAATTATTTTTTCAGACTGTCCTTATTTAATATGTATTTTTTTTAAATTAATGACAATTATTATTCATAATTTAAAAAATTTATTTAATAGAGAGTATAATTGAAATATTATAATTAATATACTAGACATTAATAATTTATTTTTTATATTTTAAACTAAATCAAAATTTAAAAAAAAATTGTTATATATAAAACTAGAGGTAATATTTATTACCACTAGAAGTGCAGTTGCTTATAATTATGGGAGCAACCCAAATTATTGGTGAAAAAATATCACTAATAATTTTCTAAGGCATAATATTAATAATGACAAGTGAATATCCTCATGAATGCTGTTATGAAGTGTGGAAACATAACCTACGACAATGGAGAAGAAAACTTCTTTTCTTTTTACCCCTTCACCTACGTACGTTTCCTTTTTCTTGCTCACCAAAGTCATTGATGATATGCAAACCCACACACACACACATGTATATATATATATATATATATATAAGTCAACGACATATTGAGTATAAAAGAAATAATAAATCTTATACACACTTCCATCATTTTATGTCACTTTCTCTTTAAATACATAAATACAGAGAATTCAATTTAGATTAACTCAAACAGAAAACATTAATAAATAATTTGTGAATATAAAGGATTCAAAATAAATAAAATCACTGCTAATTCAAACTAATGTGAGAGAGCACATTTTTATAATCATTCAAAAAATAATTTAGATTAAGTTAAGAATCAAAGATAATTTTAATTGTAATAAAAAAGAAATTATAACATGTAAAAAGATATTTTTCAATAAATAAATAATATATCACTAATTTTTTTTAAAAAATGTTAATATATTATGTTTTTAATATGGAATTTTAATAGCAAACTTAAAAAAGAAAAGAAAAAAACGCCATCCAATCTTGTTATTTAATGACAGATGCAAAGCATTTAATATTTAATTTGGAAGATTTTAATTGCGAGAAATTTTTATGTGTAAAAATTTTTCATTATTTACCGTTGAAGGGAGTTATGACATATATAATTGGTAAATCAGAGTCAGAATATTCATAACTGGACAAACTGCAAAGAAAACTGTATTATAAATGTAGGAGGACACACAGAATCAGGGACAGTACTGTTATTAAGGGCAAGGAAATAGGACCCAGCTATACCAGCTAATCATGCTTAAGCTGTTAAGCATTTAAGATATAAGAAAACCTCCATTTAAGCTTAGGTTTTAGAATTTTTCTTAGATGCACCTAGATCATGGTGCATAAAAAAAAATTAATAGATAAGATTTAATTTGTACATGTGAGATCTATATGTAGTATATGTGGAGTGTATGTACAGAATAAAAAACAATTTTTACATATACCTGGTGTGTTAGGTCATTTATACACTAAATGATTAAAATTTACTCTACTCGTAGATTCTACTTATACTGCACATAGATCCCATTTACAAATTTAATTCTAACCCAAGATCTTCTTAGGTGTACCTAAGAAATTTTTTAAAATAAATTTTAATTATTAATGTATAAATGACATGTCACCGACTACATGTAAAAATTACTCTAAATTTTAAGTCATCAGATTCAGACCTTTAAGGCAAAATTAAATGATGACGCATAGGTTTAGGGGAGGAACAGCAACCATTTTCATTTTTTACTTGGAAGCAAAACCAGTGTCCTTCGCATCAAATCAGGGATGATATTACTAACGATACATTTTAGAGTTAAATTTACTTATTTATAATTAACGTTATTCATTCATTTATTTATTTTTAAATTGAGCTTACTTAAAATTTTTTCCAAAAAAAGAAAAACACATCATGTATTTGCTGTCCTTTGTATTCATCAATCGTTAACCGGCTGCATTCTCCATTTAGAGTTTACTGACATTAAAGTCGTCAAACTTATGAGTTTATATGAATTTGTGAGAAGAGGATAAATTCGTGAACACTCGACTATCTGATAAAAAATAATACTAAATATAATATAAACTAAGAAAAATATAACATTTAAATATTCATACATTCTTATTTAAAAGTCTAATTGTCAACTTGGATGTAATGCAATACACTTCATATCGAAGTACATAACATAGGCAAATCATAACATAACAAAATGCAAAATATAAGGTTCAGGTGTGACAAAATATATTTATGTAAATAATAAATAATAAATACAAGCTAAAATATTTAGACAAAATATTATTTAAGTTTAAAAATAAGACGATATAATGATAATTAATAAAATAATAATAATAATAATCTAATAACATACCCTCACATCTGACTGACTGCCCTAATGAATGTTATTTTTTTAAAAAAAAGAAGGATTACATTAAAGTACAATTTTTTTATATCTTTATTATCAAATCCTCCAATTAAAATGTGATAAATATATAATTTTTTAATAATATCATGATAAATGTATAATTTAATTAAAAAATCATAAAATTATCTATAAAGATCATACACTTGTGATGGTATTATTAAAAAATCATACATTTGTCATAATTTAATTAAAAAATTTGTTAAGAAAGATATTAAAAATGCATATATAAAAAAATTTACTTACAATAAAATAACAACTAACCAAAGAAGCAGAGCACAATACCACGGGGTCACATTTATGTTTATCCAATGCTTACTTTGAAATATCAAACAACCCTCAGATACCAAATTACCAATTTTTCAGACTTGAGACGGGAGAGATAAAGAGCTTGTGAAACAGAGTAACCACGGAGAAGAGAGAGAAGCTTCTGATGAAAACAATACGTTCCATCAATAGTTAACCAGATTCCACTGGAATTCTCATGAAGCTAATGTTGCTGGTGCAGCCATTTGCAAGCAAAACAGGAACTTGCAAATTCGCTAGCAGCATCGCAATTTCATGGCAAGATTAAGAGTTCAGTGCTTCGTAGGTTTCTGATCTTGTGAGCACGTTAACTAGAAATGGGCATCAGAGATCGAGAAACCATGCAATTCTATGTGTTAACTCATGGATTTAACAACAATGATTAGCACAATAAATGAAGTGCTTTTCTTAAAGGAAGGAAACATGCAACGGATGCCTGAAATCCCAAGTGGATGTTTTCTTCATCAATTTTGGCAACTATCCACTAATGATAATTTCTTTTTTTACGGTTGAGATTTGCACTAGGAGACGTACAGAATCTCTATTTTAGGCATGTGCAAAATTATAAAGTATTATGCTGGTAATATATTCCTTACATGAAAAAAATCCAGAAATTTGCCAGAATAGGACAAAAGAATGCTTTTCAAATCTATAATCAGCAATTGGCTGAAAAAATTCCCTATCTGTGGTCATGGACTAAATCTTAACTTCTCTGTTGATTCTCCCTTGGAAGCAGTGAGTGCTGTCAAACATTGAAACGAAACAACATGACATCTCCTTCTTGTACAATGTAGTCTTTACCCTCAGATCTCAACTGCAAACATATTCAGATAAAATTAGAACAATTTTCCAGGACAATCTAAAATAGTTCCCTGTTCCTAAATTTGTACAGGCCCCACAGAGAATGAAGAAATGGTGGATGTTGAGTTATGCTAAATCTCAATTACAGTAATGATTCGGGGAAAACTGATATGCCCTACCCCAATATTAATCCCCATGGGCATGTAATCATCAAAAGTGGTAACCATGTATTTAAAGTTTGATCCTTATTAAAGAAAATATCAGAAAAGATCAAAGTATAAGTACATAGCTGGATCAGCCAAGGAAAGAAAAAAAAAAAAGGTACATAGCTAAGTGTTCTGTATCTAGTCAACCTCTTCTTACGTGCAAAGGATGACACGCAGAAGATTGAACTCACTTAACTGGTTTATTTGCCTAAGGGTGAGGGGGATCAAAAAGAAAGCAACTTACAAGTCCTTTCTCTCTTGCTACAGCAAGTGAACCAGCAGCAACAAAATCTTCATAGGACACCTAATTTAAAATTGAATCCAAAAAGAGGTGTTAATGTAGCATAAATGTACAGCAAACCGTGTATTTTCTTTTTTCCAAAGCTCTGGAATATGCTTAAAATAAAAAGGCTCATACATGTATAATGTAAGAAGAATTAAAAAAAAAAAAAAATTCAGGGTCCCATTTGATATAGTTGTCTATTTCTTCGGAGGACCAGCTTTCATTTTGTCTTGCCTCATGCAGTATACATCAATGATGAGTACAAGTTATACTCTAAGACATTCAGAACAAAAGTTTAACTGATCTAATTAAAATAGGCTCTTTACCTGCTTATCAACTGAAAGAAAAACTTAATTTTAAAGCAAGACGACTGAAAGACAGTCAAATTAGAAACACTATGATATTCAGAAATGGAGGAAGCAACAAGGTGGGAGGAGGGTGGTACTTTCGCCCCTTTTATCTTACATCTCAGACTTATTGGCTGACAACTTTGGTTACAAAAAACAGCTAAATTTCCACCTGAGAAGTTTTTATTATTTTGAGTAAATTACACATACTTCTCTTGACTGTTGTCAAAATTACATAAGTCTCTTTTCTATTTTTAAAATGTACACAGACCTTCCTTAAAATAAGAAGCTACTCTAAACTTTAGTTTAATTTAAAATTTTTTGATCAAAAAACCCTTCATTAAACCTAAAGACATTTTTTTAACCAAAAAAAATTAAAATGGAGAGTATTTTAGTCAAAAAATTTAAAATTGAACTAAAGTGTAAGATAACTTGTTGTTTTAAGATAAATTTGTGTATTATTTAAAAATAGAAGGAAAATTTGAGTAATTTCAGTAAAACTAATGAAAGTCTATGTAACTTTACTCTATTTTTTTTTCTTCTTTTACTCTCTTTTTCTACATTTCATCTTGGCTTTGGTAATTGGCATGATATACACACGTGGAACATGTGAGCAAACAGTAAAGATTACACCCATAGAGTTCGGAGATACTAATAATTGTATAACATGGTGTAAATAAAACTCATATTGGGATAATTAGTGGGATCTGCTTATTTTTAATTAATTAAAGAGTGCTGATGTTCAACAATATTTTATAAAATGGTACCCAGAAACAGATTGGTCTGCCTTGCATTCAGGTTTAAAATTTAACCTCCTGACAAAATGTATGACTCTTGACATACATGTATCTGGTATCCTGTATACTGAATATTACAACCACACCACTTTTATTTATTTATTTATTTTTGAAGAATTCATATAATATACCAGAGGACTTCTTATTTTTATGATACTAGCAATGACAAATTTTATGTTCCAACATATTATAAATCTATGTTCAGAATTATATCCTGTGGCTTACTGTCTCTGCTCGAATAAAACCCTTCTCAAAGTCAGAATGAATGACTCCAGCAGCTTGAGGTGCAGTCATTCCTAGTAAAACAGAGGCTTAGAAATCAGAAAAGTAGGAATCGAATCTAAGCAGTGACTACATATCATTACTAATATTCTATAGCAAATATGAGTTATCTATGATCTTAAACCCAAAAAAAAAAAGGGCCATCTAAACAAAGAATCAGTCAGGAAATGAAAAATTAGACTGTATATATTCATTGAACATCAGTAGATGAAACAAATTTCATGTTAAAAAATAGTCCAAATTATATGTTCCCAATTATTTGATCATGATGCTCAGAACAGGCTGAAGCCCATCAAAGTAACGTTGTACTATAATGCAAATTAATATGCTCCATGCAAATAAAACCAACCTGCAAGTATTGTCCACGCCTTTGTTTCCTGTTTACACATTTAAAAAAAAAAATCAGTTTTAAAGTAAAATATGATATGATATTCAAATAAACTTTCCACACTTTTTTCTTACCTTCTCACCAGAAGTAAAGTAAGTTCGAAGCCCCAAAAGGCCGTAGGTTGCCCTAATTAGATTCCCAAGACCACTTTCACTAACACCAAGAGATTTCAAGTATTCTTGTCTTTCTTCAGTTGGTAGTTCAGTAAGCTCTGCTTCAACCTGCAAGAACAAATAAATAACCTCATCTTACTAGCCTGTCTGTGGTGACAATAACAAGAAAGTCACAAATTTCTTTTTTTCTTTTTCCCTTCTTCATTAACTTAGGAGATCGGGATGCAGACAAACCACTGCACTATCAGAAATTGGCATTAGACAAATTCCCCAGCATAATTTCATACAAATGGACAGACTCACAAGAAACATGCTCTAAACTGTGGTAATAACTACAATGCTTCCTTTCTAAATGCATACCTGTGCTGAAATTGTCACAATTCCTGATTGCAATTCCAATGCTAGATTCATGACTTCCTTGACATAGTTATTGTTTGGAGGATCAGCTAGATCAGATTCTGCAACATTAGCCACATATATGACAGGTTTCATGGTGAGCAGGCAGAGATGCTTTACAGCATCCCTTTCAAAATCTGTTAAGGTCACCGAGCGTGCAGGTTTTCCATCCATGAGTGCTTCCCGAATCTTTTCCAGTGCAGACCTTTCTGCTTCCTCCTACAATCGAGAAGTTTAAAATTAATTCTAGTAATATAATTCAACCTTATTAACTAAAAGGATAGGAAAGGCGACAAGAGATAGTTGCACTCTACTACTGTTACCTTGAGTTTAGATTGAGAATCCTTTGCCTTGCCTTTCTTTAGTTTCTCCAATCTTTTATCAATCTGCATTTCTTGGAGGAAAAAAAAAAAGAATCTGCATATTTTAGTTCTATAATTGATTTCATCATAACATATCGTAATATGTAAGTGTGCATACAAAAATAGACTGCCAAAATCCCAAAAGAATGTCCCCAAAAAAAGTGGAAGGTATATAATATATATGCAATCAAGATAAATATTATTGAAGTTATTTATGCACCGCTAAGATGATTTTGGATGCTAAACGTAGATCCCAAAGGAACAGAATGATAGTTTAAAAAAAAAAGGTGTAGAATGAAATTAAATTAGTTGACTTAGTTGACCTGGTCCAAGTCTGAGAAAACAAGCTCCAAGTTGATAACATCAATATCAGTCTTGGGATCAACTTTCCCATTCACATGAACAATGTCATTGTCTTCAAAACATCGTACAACCTAATGTAATAATCAATAGATCCATGACAACATAAACTCACCAATAAAAAATAATAATCATAAAAACCTGCATTTAACAAAGATATAATGGATTTTCCAAACTCCATTTCTGATTAGCAATACATAGAAAAGTACTTAATTGATTCATCTACAAAAGAAAGATAGTTTAAAGAACAACAAAAGTAATGGTGATGATGACGATGTAAGATAACAATGACAAGGAAATGGTAATACATACCTGGAGTATAGAGTCCACCTCACGAATATGTGACAAAAACTTATTACCCAGCCCCTGAAACAGTTAAAATTAGAAACAAGCTCAAAACAGAGAAAAAATGCAGATCAATTATGGAAAATAAGATCTAAAATAAGTGTTTGATGATGCATAAACTACAAAGGAGAGAGAAAATGAGAATACCTCTCCTTGACTTGCACCTTTGACCAGCCCTGCAATATCCACGAATTCTATAGATGCCGGGACTGCTCTCTGAGACTTACTGAGATCAGAAAGCACATGGAGACGAGGATCTGGAACAGGAACAATCCCTACATTTGGCTCTATTGTACAAAAAGGAAAATTAGCTGCTTGAGCCTTTCCATTTTCAACCTAGAAATATAGGATCACAATGTATCAATATTTGATAGATTATAATAGCATTAAGAGCTAGACAGAAACATTTACACAGAACATCTATACAACAATCAGCAAATATAGTAACCAGAAATTGGAGAAATTAAGTTCATTTTTTATTTTTTATTTTTAAAAAAGGTCATCATCATACATTGTTAGATAGTTGATAATACACAGACGTACAAAATCCCTGCCAGCAAGTTGGCCAAAGAAATTTATAAAAATTATCCAATGAAGCATCATTTTTGTTCTCAGCTATTGTTTTGAGAGAATTCGTCTTCTAGAGTAAGTTATCCATAAACCTAAAAGAACATAACCAAAATGGAAGCCTAGATCTCTTTTGCAGATAAGTCCAACTTCAGTAACCTCTTTTTCAATCTACTAGGGCATCTACAACTATTGAAACACCAAGCTAGAAGCCTGATCTCTCATAGGAAGCATTTGCACACAGTTGGAGGGTGTTGAGAATGAAGTGCTTAAAGGATTCCTCTGCAAAGATACATTACTCTGGTGCTCTAAAGGTCTTGGATGATATCAAAAGGACATAAACAAAAAAGGACGCCTGCATTTTTCTTTATAATTGGTACAAGAACTATGTCTAATTACATCTCTAGAGTCAAAGAATCATAAGCAATGAATTTATATTCCAATATTTTAAGAGAATAAGTAAACATAAATTGTTCACTTACAGTATATGAACCTAACAAGGTAACACAGCCAGACAATTGAACCCAGAAAAAGGAGAGATAGTGGCATCTACAGGAACTCATTCTTGCTTTGCTGGCTGAGAAATTGCAGAACATAATTTTTTGTCTTTCTCCGTTCCTATCTCCTTCCTCTTTCACTATATCTCTTGGGTTACATTATATCAAAGATGCTTCTATCTTTCATAAATATGTACTGTGCACAGGAACTAAGGTGCATATTAAATTTAGAATTGGGTTTGGAACACCCATGAAGGCTATTCAACAGTCTCCTTTTCTGCCCAACTCAGATTACAGCCTAAGTGCATGGTTCCACCATTTGGTTCTCTTGTCTTTCTTCTTCAACTAAAGCTGTAACATCCACAATCACTACTATTGTCAATTCTTATTCACTACTTTTATTACCTTATCTCGCTCTTCCCATAGGCTTCTTTCCAATTTTTTTAACTCAAGTCCTCTTGATAGTCTTCTAGACTATTGCAGTTCCATTTCATGTATATAATGAACCGGCTATGTCAACTTTTCATAAACTTATCCTCATCTTAAGACAACAACCGTCAATCAGCATATATGTACACAACAATTTTCTCTTTCAGATGTAAGCATTAGCATAAACACCAAGCAACATGAAAGGGGAAAGCTTTGATGTTTTATAGTGTTGAAGGTATGACCTAGCAATATCAAGACTTTTGAAAATGATTCTCAATGAGGTACACAAGCACACACAGAGCACTACCCCAAGGCAAAGGTAAGTGCAACTTTGCTAGTAAATAAGAATCAGGGACCATTTGGAGATTTCAGAAACAATGAATTCATAATTAGCAATAAAGTCCCCTCTGCATTATGGAAAACCAGCATAGCTAATATGGTTAGGAAACGTGTCTCTAATTAGCCAGCAAATTGAGGCAAAAGAAAAAAGGTAAAATCTGGTCAAAGATAGTTTCTTCTGTTCATTCAATTGCACAAGTAGAGTTACGGTAACATCCAGGTAAACTCAAGTAAATCGTGAGCCATACTTAAATACTAATAAAATGAAAACATTGAGCAAATGAGCTAGACTCAAACACTCCAAGACCCCCACTTTATCCAGATGGCCAAAAAAATGGAGCTTCAAACAAAGAAAAAACAGCCCCTTTATTTCAAGGGATACCCAAACGTTTAAAGTAAGAGCTTCCTTTATTAGTTTCTTCTCAATTTTTGCAGCACAAAAACATAATGGCAGAGTACCAGAAGGAAATGAATGGCTTACAACGGCGTTGAAGAGAGTGGATTTTCCGACGTTGGGAAGACCAACGATACCGGCTCTGAGGCTCATGCTTATCTTAGATGAAGAAGAGAAGCGCCGCCGAGTGCCAAAAATGCCTATAAAGTGAGAGTTTCCGGTGAGTAGAGATTGATTTCTGTAAAGGGTTGACTTCAATGGATGCACTAAACTGGGAATTAAGTGATTGCAAGCCGCTCTCGCCATTGCTACCAAAACCAGAGATGCACCCACGGAAGCGGAGACAACACAGACACGGAGATATTTATCTGCATTACACGAAGTCTTTGCTCCAGCAGTTGCTTTTGCCTCCCCTTTCCTCCTCCACAACACCCCCCCCCCAAAAAAAAAAAAAACCCCAAAAAAAGTTACTCCCAAGAATTTTATTTTTAATTTACTTTTCATAATTTTTAAAAAATTAAACTTTATTAACCTCACCAATTATATGTTATATAAACACTTAAATATGCGTCCTTATTTATGCCAAAACCAAGACCTCATATTACATTTGCATGAGTTATTCTTTTTCAAAAAATAATCTACAACTAGCATTAATCCTTAGAGATTTAAGGGTTAAAAAAATGTGAGTCTTATCAAAAAATTAAAAAAAGAAAATGTAAGTCCCATGGAAAAAAATAATATAAAAAAAGATGAACAATGTTAAATAATAATAAATAATAAATAAATAATACAACTATGACGTGGAATTATAAATAATGCAAATAAACAATATTAAACTCATGACTTTTTATATATATAAATGATTTTATTGAAAATTTTAATAATAATTTAAAATTTTTATTTTATTTGTTTATATAATATCAGTGCTAGCAAGCATGTCAACTTGCTTTTGTTTTAAAAATAACAAAATAAAAAGAAAGTTTTGTATCTTGAAGAGTTTTTTGGTATTCACTATTTATAATCTATTATTTTTTTACAAATACATGATTAATTTTAAATAATTAGCTTGCTGATTAAGTGTCTTCTAATATATATATTAATTATTCAAATTCAAGCCGTAAAACTAATATAATGTCTTGAAATATTCTTTGAATATGAGCTAAAAACAAAAAAATTGAGTCTCCCTAACCTCAAACTCAAATGCTTCTGTTGTGAAAACAATTCCAATATTATTTAGTATCTCTTTTTTTAACATTTTTCTTGACTTGATGACTTTGAGAATTTTATTTTCAATTGATCTTGTAAATTGTCATATTTATAATAGAATAGACCTTTTTTTGTTGGTTGCCCATTGGAAGTAGGTTATTTCTCAAAGGATTAAATTTAGAAACATTTTGTTATATCTTTGTTATTAAAATTTTTAATAAATATATGACATGTGTATTTTCTTTTAAATTCCTAATCATGTAATACTCAGTTATAAAAATTATATATTTATTAAAAATTTAATAATAAATATGTAAAAACTGTATCTAAAATCTCAGTTGACTCCTAAATCCAGTTGGGCCCAAATCTATACCGTTAAACCTTAGCCTGGAGCCCAAACTCACTACAGAAAACCCAAGAATAATAAATTTAAAATATTTATAATTAAAAATCTTGGCACAATTTTCTTGAAATTCCCAAATAATCCATATCCCCGGCGTCCCTCTCTCGTGCGCGTGGTCTGCGGAGGCTTCTCTGTGCTCTTCCTTGCCGGCGACTTCAGCGACGGTTCTCTCTATTTCTGGCCCCTCCTCTAGAAACTCCTACGGGTGATTTCTTTTTTTCTTTTCCTTCATTTTTCAAAAACCTGAATCCACATTCAAAAACCGGAAACTCCATTATGGATACGGGACTAGAAAGTGTTAATAAACTTCGCTGGTTCTGTTCCTGTTGTACAGAAAACGAAAATCCACATTCTGTTCATGATGCACATTAAACTCATTGGTAATTGAGCTTTTGAGTTTGCTATAGTTAACCTTCTTTCATGCCATAACCACCCGAAGGTTGGAAACCCCATATCCTTAATATCTAACATGGATAACTTCTGTTTCTATCTGTGTATATTTGTTTGCTAAAACCTATTGGTGTTTTCCAATACGATATTTTGTAAAGCAGTATTTTCTGGCTCAAGCGCTCTATGTATGGCTGATGGCTCCAATCCTTAACCCTTGCGTCCTCCATGCATCTGGGTTCTGTAGTAACTGACAACATATCTAGTATTTATGTTATTTAACGTGTTACATGAGACAACTTTTCTGACTCGGATTGTTTATGTTGTATAATACCGGTGACTGGTGAAAGGTTTACTAACTCCCTTACCCTTTCCCTGTGTGTCTGTTCATGCACTTATAGTATTAACATGCTTTGTTCTTCTTTTTATTAAATGAATAGAATTTGTCGTAATGATAAGATATTTTCAGTCATGTACTAAAAAAAGAAATGTTGGATGGGATGCTGTAAGTAATGAATACAAGAACATGTTTCTTTGTTTTGTATTGAATGCTCGTTATTCTCTGTAACCCCCATATGAGTGCGTCCAAACTGAGGACTATACTTAAACTAGTAACTCCTACTGCTGAGCTTCATCATTGATTAATTGTGGCTTCTTATTTCTGTTTTGCCCCTTTTCAGATGGTTCAATCTTCATTTGCATTATTTGATTAATGTTTTGATGTCAAACCTTTCACAGGTGTGAGGAGTAGTGTGGCATTAAACTAAGCTAATACCTAACCTTGCAAGATGTCAACTGGGCCTGGACTTGAGTCTCTTGTCGATCGTAAGCCATTTGTCTTTGTGTGTATCTTTGTGTGTTTATCTATTAATATGACCTTACATACTTTTTAATTTTAGGTATATTATATTTTGTGCTTATTATGTGCAACTTAAGTTAGCAAAACTAATACTTTTTTAAATTTTGTTTTCTTGAAATATATCTTAAGCAAAGATGGAATTTTGATCCTATAATTTTGCCTCAAGTTTCAATTTTATTCCTTAACTTTACTTGGTTCCACTTTCGTCTCTTAACTTCCAAAAATTAATCAAGTATTTCTTCTCCTTTAACACCATCAATAATTTTAAGAGAAAATGATGA
Source organism: Erythrophleum ivorense (assembly GCA_026724425.1). Taxonomy (NCBI): domain Eukaryota; kingdom Viridiplantae; phylum Streptophyta; class Magnoliopsida; order Fabales; family Fabaceae; genus Erythrophleum; species Erythrophleum ivorense. The sequence continues at coordinate 81,833 of JAIUCV010000627.1, read as the reverse complement.
CTAGAATCTGAAATGGCTAACCTAGAAAAACATCATGCCAAATCACTATCATCTCAAGTATCCATTAACCCAGTGTGCAGAAAATCATTCCAATTTGTCCTCTCTCTTTCTCTATTCTTTTACACGTTTCCAATTATTCTCTCTGTTCTATCTGCCGTTTAATTCTGTACTCTTTTTTTTTTTCAACAGAACACTTAGTGTTTTCTTCAGTGCTTAATGAATCCCAGGAATGGGAGGTAAAGAGCCAGAATTTTTATCCCACAAATTCCCATCTACCTCTCAGGTAAGTAATAATTTTTGTCCTGTTTTTAAGTGGTTCTCCTCTTCTCGTTTGTTATATCAACTTAAAATGCAAAAAATCAGATAGTATGAAGAGCTTGAAGAGCTATGCAGTATAGAGGCTCTCCTCTTCTTCCTATCAGGATGGCTCTGGCGAAGGCTAGCCAGTCCATTGCTGTTATGGGTCACATCATACTGCATATCTCTTTCAGCTCTTCATACTATCTTGTCTTTTGCAGTTGAAGTCAATAGAACAGATGAAAAGAAGAGGAGGACCGAGAAAAAATGGTTACTACTTACCTAAGAGGTAGATGGGAATTTGTGAGGCAAAGTCCTGGCTCTTTAGCTCCCATTCTTATGATTCAATAAGCAATGAAGAAAGTGTTCTGTTAAAATAAGGTGCTTAATTGAACAGTGAAGAGGGTAGATAGAATTGAGGAAGGTAATCAATGGAATAATTGGAAACATGAAGAAGAATAAATAGAGAGGACAAATTGGAACAGTGCGGTTTTGGCAATTTGCTTTTGCACATGCTTGATTAATGGATACTGAGATGGCAGTGATTTGGCATGAAATTTTCACAGGTTAGCTATGTCAAATCCTAGTCATAGTTTTCGGTTAAAATTATTAATGGTGTTAGGGGAGAGCAAATATGTTGACTGATTTTTGGAAGTTCAGGGATGAAAGTGCAAACAACAAAAGTAGAGGGGCAAAAATGAAACTTACGGCAAAGTTCAAGAACCAGAAATGCTCTTTTATAAATATCTTGAGCTGTTTTGTTAGCTTTTATTTTTCATTGAAGCTTTTACTCTTTGGCAGAGACCATTTCAGTCATTACAAATGATGGACGAAATATAGTGGTGAGCTCTAGCATTCTGCACTAAATTTCCTCTTGACAGTAGGTATGTATCTTTAATTTTCTAACTGCTATGATTTCCTGTTCAGGGAATTCTTAAAGGTTTTGACCAGGCAACGAATATAATTCTTGATGAGTCCCATGAACGAGTTTTTTCTACTAAGGTATGGTGAATCTGTAGGAAAATTTATCTGAAGATCAAAAAGTCATGACCTCAACCCTGTACCTAATACCATTATGCAATATTTTATTTCCAATATGGTTATAAAGTATGGGTCTAAGATAGGAAAAACCTGTTGCCTGTTGTTTCCTTTTCTGATTATAGCTTTAAAACAATCAGTTGTCATCTTTTAAAAATTGCAGTCATGTTACATCTCAATCTTGAAGGAGTAGCTTTAAATTGGGAGATAATTGTTTGGCAAATATAATTTGGTTTGTCAAGATATATCTGCTAAAAGTGGAATGAACCAAACAATCAAGTTTAAGTCTTTGACTGTGTTGCCAACTGCCTTGGGTCTTGGCATTTGCTGTTATATTTGAAACATGCACATGGCTCAGTTAAGTGGTTTTTCAAATGAAAATATTTGGTGCAGTTTAGAGCTTCCTGATACTGAAAAATTTGTGACAATCTACCCAGATACAAATTTTTAATGATTATCCATAACTATAGTCCTTTGCTTTTAGAAAATTACAAATTACGATCTTTTGCATATTTGATATAATGATAGTGGTGCATAATAGATCAAAATGAACATCATGGGCTGTCCTGTAATCGAACAGTTATTTTGGGGATATTAGATAATCGACATAATATCTGACAGTACTGATCTTGAGCTTGCTTTGCTTTTCATATTAAACCTTTGTGACTTGAAATTAATCTTGAAGACTCATTAGCTGATGATTTGTTAATCGTTTACTCAAATGAAGCACCAAATTACAATGTCAAGACAATCAAGGGCATTTACTTAGGTGAGGATTTAGAGAGATGTTCTTTAACATAACATATTAAGCCCTAGTTAACCAAAGAAATTGACTTGAAAATGCAGGCATTCCTCTCTAATCAGACATGGTAGAGAAGTATAAACCAGAAATTGCCACAAAATTTATCTCTCTTTCTTGCCAAAATGTTTTAAGTGAATGATGGGCTTGCTGACCCAAATGTTAATTCAGCCCAAAAGACTTACTCCAGGAGAAGCAAGATGAAGAAAAAAAAGGGAACAGATAAAGGAGCAACTAACTCTAACACTAGTGGAGGCTGGGGGAGAGTGGTGGAGGAGTGTCAGCCAAGGGGTTATGAAGGACCCAAGCAGTGAGGGAGGGGGTGTGCAGAATCATTTTGAAAGGGTTTTCCTTGAGAGAGACTCTAGCTTCTTAAAAGCTAGAGATTATCCTTTAGTCTGCATTGCGTCCTTTGTGTTCTGTTACTGCTATGTTTTATTGTCTGTGATATGTGAGATTGATAGCCCAGTAGCCATTTCATCCATATCTTATGTCCATTGTATGTTCTAGTGTGTTAATATGAATATGAAGCAGTGAAGCTTGTGTTGGTTCTGGTGTGTTGTCCCTTTAAATTCCTTTGAGTTCCATCAGTGTATCAATGGTATCTGCTCCCTAGTGTTATGACAAATCCAATGTTCACTAAAAACTTCAAACTTATGCAAAGGGAATTTGCCACCTGTCACTGTAGAAATAAATGAGACACATTTCTGAATCGGATTGGCTCAGGACACATGTCATTAGAAAGAATGGTATGGGTTTTGTGAATCTACAACATGTCATTTGTATTAATCCTATTGATCTTTGATCAGACTTTTGAGCGAGGTCATTGATAGATTTAGATATTCTCTACCTTTCATCTGTTGATACAGACAGTGAACTGTAAAACCATGAACTTTTGCCTGGCAGCCGTTTATGTTCTATTGTTTGATGGTTGGATATGAAGATGTAGTTTGCTGAATACAGAAAAAGTTATTGCTGAATTTGCTATCAATTGTTATTGGTTAATGGCTGCATAAGCGATTTCTGCATAAGCTAGAGTTATGAATCTTTGCTTAAGCTTTTGTAATAGCTGCAGATTCTTTCTTGAGAGTTTTACTTTGGATCCTTGATCTTTTCTTTTAGTCCTCCTTACGTCAGCCTTGTTCTTATATGTAATGACAGGAAGGTGTCCAGCAACTTGTTCTAGGTTTGTACATCATTAGGGGTGACAACATGTACTTTCTTTCTTTCCTGTGTTTTTTTTTTATGAACATTCTGTTGCCAAACCCGACTCGTCTTATTATGTACCCTAAAACTGTATGGTTTTCTTTGGACCTTGCAGAAGTGTTGTAGGTGAACTAGACGAAGATCTCGATTCGAGGCTGGATTTGTCAAAGCTTAGGGCTCATCCCTTAAAGCCTGTTATTCACTGAATTACGAGTTGTTAGTTACCTGCTCGGTGGAAAAGTCTGTAGTCCAAGAGTCGAGTTTTAGACCGTTGCTAGATCATGTAAGAGAAAGTAAACTGTAAAATAAAATGTAAAGCGTATGTTGACATAAAAGAAGGCAATGGGAAAAAAGCCTTCGAAGTTATCTACGGCTTTTGAACTATAATTCAGTGATTCGGTTTGAAGTGGTTTCCAGTAAATTACACTTTTGCCACTTAAAAAATTATAAAATTCTTAACTTCGTTTCCTCTCTTGATAATTTTTTACCAATTAATTTAGCTCTTTCATTTGTTAAATTGATGTAAATTAAATTGAATTACTGATTTAACCAAATAAATGCTTGTGATCATTGAACTAGTAAAATTACTATTGGCATCTTTTATTTTCTAGAATAGTAAACATGGAAATTTTTATCACATAACAATCTCATAAGCTTTTATGTTTAGTTTAATTTATGTCATTTAATAAATAAGGGACTAAATTGGATAGAAAAAATTTGAGGTCAATTTTTAAAATTTAATTAAATTAAATTTGATGTTCTTGTTATTTAGATAATTAAATTCGTTTTTTTTTATATTTTGATACATATCATAACAATTTCTGTTTTAATTTTGAATTTTACCCAATAAAATTAATCTTTTATTTAACATGATATTATAATTTTATTTTTAATATAATAATAAAATTAATTAAATTATATATATTTTTTAATATATATTCTTGAAAGTTAACCAGGAGAAAGAATTTGAGTATAAATTTTTTAAGAAAATATTAAAGGGAATTTAGGCCAAGATTATTATTTCGTTAAGGCCATTAGCCATTTCGGATAACCAAGGAGCGAGTTGTGGTCGGGACAGAGCCAGCGCTGAATACATATCACGGAAGGCTGAGGCAATTGAGCAATGCTCACCGATATCTCTCTCTTTTCTCCCTCATTCTTCTCTTCTGAGACCTAAACAGTTGAACCACGCAAAGCTTCTCTTTACATCTATTCCTTGCCTCTTACATCTACTTTACTCTTTCAGTCTTCTTTTGTTTTTAATCAATACTTCTTATCCATCCTTGAAGCTCTTTGTAGTTTTGCCTAGTAGAACCAACCTTGAACATTGATTTTTTGCTCTACATACGAATGTTAACTAGGATTCAACCATGGCAGCACTGCTGAATACCGTATCACCAAACGCAAATCTGTCACCAAAAACAAAAAAGAAGGGTGCTAGCTGCTACTCCCAGATTCCAAACCTCCATACCCTATCACTCAACAAGGGTTTTTCTAGGGTCTTGGCATCTACCCAGATAACTATTTCTCCTAAAGATGCTGTTTTTACTCTGCCCAATTGGAGGACTGGGAAGAATGACCCAAAAAGTAAGGAGCTTAGAACTAATGATGCATTTCTTCAACTAGAGTATATGGTAGGCAAAGGCCACAAGCCTGACGTAACTCAAGCAACTCAGCTCTTGTATGATCTTTGCAAGTCTAATAAAATGAGGAAATCTGTTAGGCTAATGGAGATGATGGTAGATTCAGGTATTATACCTGATGCTGCTTCCTACACATACTTGGTCAATTATTTGTGCAAGAGAGGCAATGTTGGGTATGCAATGCAATTAGTTGAAAGGATGGAGGAACATGGTTTTCCTACTAATACTGTTACCTATAATACTCTAGTTAAAGGGCTTTGCATGCACGGGAATTTAAATCAAAGCTTGCAGCTTCTAGATCGATTAACAAAGAAGGGGTTGGTCCCAAATGTATTCACTTATTCTTTTTTACTTGAAGCTGCTTATAAGGAAAGGGGATCCGATGAAGCCATGAAACTTCTAGATCAGATAATTGCCAAGGGTGGGGAGCCTAATTTAGTGAGTTACAATGTTCTGTTAACAGGTTTATGCAAGGAAGGTAGGATTGAAGAAGCTATTAAGCTTTTCAGGGAATTGCCAGCAAAGGGGTTCGATCCTAGTGTTGTGAGTTATAACATTTTGCTGAGGAGTCTGTGCTATGAAGGGAGGTGGGAGGAGGCAAATGAGCTGTTAGCCGAGATGCATGGAGAGGATCGGTCTCCTTCTGTAGTTACCTATAACATATTAATTACTTCTCTTTCCCTCCATGGAAAAACTAAACATGCTTTCAAGGTTTTAGATGAAATGACAAGGAGTGGATTCAAAGCAACTGCAACGAGCTATAACCCAATTATTGCTCGCCTCTGCAATGAAGGGAAGGTGGATCTTGTAGTTCAGTGTCTGGATCAAATGGTTCATCGGCATTGTAATCCTAATGAAGGGACATACAATGCTATTGCTATGCTTTGTGAAGTGGGGAAGGTGCAAGATGCATTCTTCATAATCCAAAGCTTGGGTAATAAGGAGAATTCCTCTATGCAAGATTTCTACAAAAATGTCATTTCAAGCTTGTGCAGAAAAGGGAACACGTATCCAGCTTTTCAGCTATTATATGAAATGACAAAGTATGGATTTACTCCAGATTCTTATACTTATTCATCTTTGATTAGAGGAATGTGTAGGGAGGGAATGTTGGATGAGGCCATTGAGATATTCAGGGTTTTGGAAGAAAATGAGTACAGACCCGATACTGATAACTATAATGCAATTATACTTGGATTCTGCAAATCTCGAAGAACAGACTTGTCAATGGAGATGTTTCAGATGATGATAGATAAAGGATGTATGCCTAATGAGACAACATATACTATTCTTATTGAAGGGCTTGCTTTCGAGGAAGAAATGGATATGGCAGCCAAGCTTTTGAAGGAGTTGTATTTGAAAGATGTTCTGAGCCGAAGTACTGTGGAAAGACTTGTTATGCAGTATGACTTCAAGGAATTAACAGTGTAAAGAGAAACACCCTCAAAGCAGATAACCACACAAAACAAAGAGGGTCATGACTGATTTCAGATATGATTCATTTGGATAAAGTTCTAGCTATCCTCAGCTTGAATGCTGATTACCTGTACGAGGTTGGTTGAACAGCCATTGAAACTAAGCTCCCAAATACTTGAAATTATGCTCGAGTGTTTAGAGATGACCAAATAAAGGTTTGAGCTGAGAATTCAGTGCTGTCTGCATTTTCTCTCATGCTTCAAATTTATCATTGATGTGAAATTTGGCATCTTAGTATCTAGGAAGAACTCATCATCCATTTGTGTCCTGATTTTCCCGGAAAGAGAACTTTAACGACGTAGTATGATGATTGAATAGCTTCTTGTAACATTTTTTTTTTTTGGGTTTCCTCCATACGAATCTCATGACCCTCTGAGCATATGCCATAAGCCTGTATCAGATAAAAATATTTCATTTCCTGCAACAAGAAATGCTCAAATCTTGATAAGTCTTTAATTTTCCAATCTCTTTTCATCTATGTAGATGATGGGATGCTATTGTATATATGCACTTCCCTTGATAACTTTCAGCTCACCATGATTTAAGATTGCCACTCAACCGTGAATTGGAACGCTGCTTAATTATTTTTTATGAGTAGTGGATTACATTTCTTTCCCATTTTCTTTTTCTCTGGCTAGACATGAAGGGAGAGAGCTGGAGATGTAGTTAGGCAGCTGTAACTGGGTACGAGAGCAGCAGCTGTGACACTGATACTTGCCTGTGAGACACTTCTCTTGGTATCTACAGTGAATCACTATGGCCTTTATATTTTTAAGTTTCCCTTATTTGGAAAATTTTAGAGCAGAAAGCTTTGTAAACCCGAGGAAGAAAAATCGTTATTTAACCATTTCATCTCCATCTTTCTCTTCCTTTTCATTTTCTTCTGGTTTCTTTCTTTTCTTTCTCTTTTCAACTCCTGAACATAGCTTAAGATAAGATGGCTAACTGGCTTTTGTGGTCCAACAATAGTATTTGATATGCAGATTTATGTGCCAGCATATGAGCAGTGCAATGCAAGTGACAAGGTTTGACTTACCGTGATGGATGATAAATCAGACAGGTTCTAGTTTCTGCATTATAATCTTAAGGACATAGGATTGTTTCGTAGCATTTTCTTATCAATTAGAATCTGACGAAAAATGGATCCTCTGCTGGAATTGCATCGTGCTGTTCAAGTAGAGGTGTTTGAATTAAAATATATACATATATATAAAGAGGGGTAGCCCCTTGTTTTGGGAGGGCCACAGCATCTGCTGTGTCCCCATAGTAGAAAATTTGGACTTGAATTTGATTTGCTTAACTTGAAAACTCTTGGAGAATGACTGGTTGGCTATAAACCTTATCCAGTTAGTTACTAAATGATTACTTTCATTGCATTTGAATTAAACTTGTGAACTTTAAAAATTAAAACTCTATTTTGATTGTAGAACGCAAATGAACTGATTTTAAAAATAAAGAATATCTTGTACATATGTCTTGACCAGGCCAGTAGCGAATCTCTCAGCAAGCGACATGTCCGTAATTCTTGCTAGATTAACAATACTAAATTACTAATTGAGGAAAATTAAACAGTCTGGTCAATCACTTGGGGTAAGATAGATGTTTAATGTTTTTGGCCAGTGTGTCCTAATCTTCTCCCTATATAATACTTGCATCCGTAGGCACATGGGATCTGAGGCGCTCGGACGTAAATATTTGAAATTGCAAAGCCTTATAATTAGCAATAACTTCAACATCCATTATATTGAATATAACAGCTCAACCAATATGAAGGCAAGGCGGAGGCATCCAAAATCAAACTCTCATTCAAGTCTTTAAAAATGGTCAATTAGTAGGCCACTCAGGCACCGATGTGTATATCAAAACCAGTACATCTTTAAATAAACAGAACGCTCAATACTACTAATCCGTATTGAGAATAGTTTTACTCCAATACTAGTATAAAAACCAAGTCCAGAGAGGCCTCCCCTCATAAAGAGCCTGAAGGTCATGAAACTGATCGAGCATGGGGAGGGAATGCTCGTCTCATTTCTGTCCATGCACCAACTTAGTTGTCTCATCTTTGGCGCTTCCTCTTCCTGATACACGAACGTGTCATGAAAAAGCGCAAAAAGCCATATTCACATACAAGTTGATTGAGGAGGAAACTCAGACGACTACATAATTTTCGTTACAATCAAGGGCAACCCGTTTATGATTATAGTGGGCTCGGGATCATTTAGTGTTTAGAAGATTGGCGCTAGTATATGCTCGCGTTATGATTCAATGACCCATTGACGATAATATCACAGCCCCATAAGATGGGGGCAAATGGATACGCTCATTGTGTTATTTAATTATAATGTCGGTTTTAATTGATCTTTTCTTTCCCATAAATAAATAAATAATGAATTCAATAAAACTCTTTTTTTTTTTAAATCAGAACAAAGCTATAGTTTGAAAAACAAAAATAAAAAACCTACGCATGGTTACTTATATAATAGTGAATTAATCTATCTTGATTAAAAACTATGTCCGCCTTAAAATATATTAAAAGCTGTACATGTTTTAGTCATTATTATTACCTATACTTGCATCTTGTTCCCATTAAAATAAAAAATTTAGCATAACTCAGTTTATCGCTCTGGTATTTGTCATGTTGAAGTTTACGGTGGTCCCAAGGAAATGGGAGTAGTACGTTCTTTTGTCTACTCACCACGTGTGATGCATTTGGTTTACGTTGTAAATGAAACAAGTAACTTGCTCTCATTTCAATTTTAATTTACTTCCACTTTAGCGTTTTATCAATTTATAAGGTACTTTTTAATAATTCCCAACTCCCATATTTTAAACATAACCTCAATTTTATAACATGCTGTATAATTGGTTAGCAAACGATTCTACCAATAGTAGAATTGAATATCTCTGGTCAAAATATTTCAGCAACCATTGTCTCCGAGGGTAAATGCAATTCATTAATATCAAACTCGTCTAAACTTTTTCCTAGTGAACTCAAATACAAAGGAGGTATGACTATGTACAGAAAATGGGCAAAATTTCCACCATTTCTACACAAAGTCCAACTTTAATTGGATTTATTTCCAAAATCAGTTGACAGAAGCTTCAATAAACCAATACAAAAGAGCAGATCCAATTGTAGCAGGCCAAACGTCACGGGGTCATATATAGTGGACATTACCAAATCAATTCACCTGCTGATCTCAGCCCGACTTGAGCAGATTCTAGTTAGTGAGCGCAAGATTATGATAAGCCCGGTGATGAATTAACAAGGCCAACATCTCCTAGACAGTCTTTATCTTAGTCAGCTGGGGCATCAGAATGAATTCTCTCGTACAAGCGATATATTAGTGGTGACTTGGACATCTGGGGTTCCCTTTCCAGGGCTGCAATCACATCCTTAACAGAGATACTCCGAACTACCCGAGTTTGAGGTGCAATGGCCTGATTTCTCCCAGGTTTTCTAGCAGCCCCTGTTGGAAGAGAACATTCAAGGAAGTAGAACAGCAATTAAAAATTAGCACGAAATCTAAATCAGACAGCAGCTACCCATGCTATACGTTAACCAAACACAATAAGCCGCTACAATGGTGAGAGACCAATTTTATTGGGGAGATTAGAACTACCTTTTGAATATTGATAACATAGCATCACTTTGTCATTTGACTAGAAAAAAGAGGAAGGGGCATGCATTAATGACAAAGTTTCACTCGCAAAAAGTTATTTCTCTATCATAACACTAGTCCAACTGACCCAACTGAAAAGACAGACACCACATATCTGTCGCTCTTTGCAACCCACGTCAAAGCAAAAGTAACCAACAACGAAGCAAATATATCATCTGTCAGTAAGGCAATACAGGAGAAAAGTAAAGCTTTGTTTCTTTCTCCCCCAACTCACTCTACCCCACAAACTTCTTTCTCTTTTGACCTGCATGAAAAGTACTTTGAAATAATTTCTTTGGCAGTATTTAGCATTTAGTATTCCACAATTTAACAGCACCAGTGACCAAGGCAGTATATCAGAAGCAGGAGTGCTTGGCCAACCATGAAGTGGGAGAAAACAGAAAGGGTAGGTCACCATAAAATTAGATATTCAAAACATCCTCAAACATATATATAAGTTAAAGCAAATCACGTACCTAATTCTTTCATTCCTTCTACTTAAGTGATTCAAAGAGTGATGCTAATGATATTTTAAATTGACTGCCATCTTGCAATTGCATTGTAAGACAAGTAAAATGATTGAATAATCAATTTGAATGGAACTTACCAGAAGTTGCAAAAGAAGCTGGAACTCTTTTCTCCCCATCTTGATTATCCTTTGTACTTCTTCCAGATGAAGATGAAGACTTGCGGCTCACATCTTTAGCAGGTTGAGAACTAGATGATGCATCTATTACTCCTTCACGTTTCTGACGGGCTTGCTCAACCATAAGTTGCCATTTTGACAGCATGTCATCTCCCCCAACAGCAGCTCGAGCAGCAACATTTGCTGCATTTGTCCTCATCTTGTCATCCTCTTCTTTATTTACCTGCAGCATGCCACAAATTAAACATAAGATTTCCTAGATGGACTATGGAAAAATATTATACACAAAAAAGAGGTTTGAATACCTTTGTTGATTTATTACGACTTTCTTCCTTATCCTTGTCACCATCAACTCCAGGATTACTCTCGGCCTATGCATTAAAAGGTTTAAATGATAAGAAAACAAGTTTCAGATGCAGGTATACAAAACAAATGCATGTTATGGGAAAAATTCATGGACAGAGCTTTTATCATGTCTGTATAAACCGTAGTCAAAGAACTCAGTAACTCAGACAAAATATCTTTAGAGGTAGAACTCACTTCGTTAAGTTTACGAAGCTTCTCTGCTTCTGCCTGTTTCTTCTCCCACTCTTCTCTTGCTTTCTTATTTATTGCCATGATTTGTTGCTGAACATCTGAGGTGACAACAACCCGGTGTCTGGTCTTCTCAAAATCAACTCGCTGATAGGAAATTGATTGGGCATAAGAAATTGAATACATTGATGAAATACTATTCATGCAAGCAGCTAGAGGAGACAACTGACCTGTTTTGAGAGTCCAATTAAGTTACTAATCAGTCCACGCATTCTCTCCTCAACACACTGAACATTTACTTTCAGTCATGAGTTTACATGCAAAACTACCACAATGTAAAGTTAAATTTTGCTCGTATCTCACCAGAGACAAGCATTTCTCCACATCATTGCCCATACCCTTCAAACCACACTTGGCCACTGCCACAGTGACAATATAAAAAGGTATAAGGCTTTGTGGGCCTAGTATATATCCAGATAAGTTCAAAGTATGGAAAAAATTTAAACATATGGACAGCGATAAGCAATAAAAAGAAGACTAACTAATATCAATCAATTTGCTCTGCAATGGTGCTTTCTGCAGAATCAGCCTTTCTTCTTCTTCCTGCACAACTCTTCGAGATGCTTCTGAAATTCGACTGTCCTCTTTAGGCCCAGAAAATAACTGTTCTTCCTCCTCCTATAAAAGATAGAAACACAGAAATGATCGGGCTTTGATAATAGAAGAAAGCAGATCCCTGTTTTAGAATTATCTGGCCTAGATCAGCATGACAAAGTATCATACCCTAAGATCAACTCCACTAACAGCAGTAACATCATTAAGCTGTTCAATGCTTTGTTCCAGAGAAGCCCCAGATACTTTCTGTTTCTTACTGTAGGATATTGGGCAGATTATGCATAGATTAAAATGAGTTTAAAATAAATAAACTAGTCAAAAAGCTAATCAATCATAATTCAATAGAATAAGACAAATCACCTTGGAGGAGGTGGTGAGGAACCAAGTGCTTCGAGTGGTTTCTTTTGGCCCAGAGAAGGCTTTTTGAGTGGCGTCCTTGCTATAATCCCAGAAGGGTTTGATGGAATCTGAGAGCTTAACTGACAAAATACAAAAGGGAACAAGGAAACAGGCATCTCTGAGTATCAGAGACCAATATATAATACGAGGCATGCTGTGTGCACAGAATGATATTTCCATTAGTAAGAAATATCGTATTGTAAAGATAAAGCAAAGTTGTAGTTATTGTTATTCCCACTAGCAATGTTTGAAAAAGCAGAAGCCTAAGGACATATGAAAAGCACAATAAACACAACCATATGCCTTGTTCTATATTGCAACTTGTAATACATCTTTTAAGTCACAGACTCACAGTTATCCCATTAACTGGCATCAATTAAAAAACATCCATTGCACAATGCAACATTACAACAAAAGGACAGATCACAAGTAAAAGTTTGATTGTTCCTAACCACAGATAAAATTTATAAAATAGGAGAGCTAGAAGAACTAGTATTAAAAAAAGCTAAGGTAAAGTTTCTTCGTTGGAAGGAGAAAGGGTAGAAAACTTAAGTTTTATGTGTGTATGTTTAAGTCATGAGCAATTATGCAACCAATAGGTGTATTATGAGTCAAGTTGATGGACATTTGGGGCTGAAAACAGTACCAGCAAAATTGATAATCCCAGGCTGATGGAACCTAAGGAAAATTTAAGCAAAAAGAAAAATGAAGCCTTTCATTTGAATTAGATCATTGATTATGAAAACCATTATAGCAGGAGGTGCCTATGAAAGGACTTGCTAGAAGTCTAGCCACCATCTGAACCCTAAAGTTTAAACCACTGAAACAGTTCAGAAAACGTCATTATTGTAAGTGAAACCCCACACCCCCGTGTGTATTTCTATCTTCACATTTAATTTTCATTGCACCTCAAAATTAAAATACAATGAGATGTCATACAAATCCTTATTTTAGATATTTTTAGGACAAAAAATTATCAGCTACATGCAATACACACATGTATGTAGACAAGAGTCTCATAGGAAAATCTTATTCAAAAAATGTATTATGTAAGAGAAACCAAAATCCATGCATCAGAACATTGTATGCAATAAGCAGTAGAAGCACAGATAATGCCAATGGGATTACCGGGACACTTGGTTCCGGTTGAGCAATCATTGAAGGGGAAGCAGAATTGGAAGGCAACAAGCTAGAAGTAGTTGTAGGTGGCATGCTTGAAGATGCTGGAAGACCTCTTGAAAACTCATCCTTTAAAGTTCCTTGATTGCCTTTTCCGTGTTCAATCTGAGCAGTGTTAACAGAAGGCGGTCCATGCAATTTAGACAAAGGATGTCTATGTTGTTGCTCAGCAGACAGGTCATTAGGTTCCTTTTTGACATAGGAAACTGATGACAACAAGCCTGAACTTTGTTCTTTATTTGTTGAAGGTTGCCAAGTATTGGATGTTTGTTGTGATCCTGTATTATTTACAACAGAAGGGACAGATCCTCCCTGCAGCCTCTTTGGATCATTGATAGAATTCTGTCTATCAAGTTTTGTCATGCCAATCACATTCATACCCTGTGTCAGCCCCCCTAAGTGATTTGGACCAATGTTTTGATGTGGAATTTGCCTCAAATGTGAATCATGTGGTTGTGCTTTGAGAGATGTGGAACTACCGCTCATCCCAGGATAAGGATTATAATTAGCTCCATTACTTCCATATGCTGACGGATAATGTACATGTTGCTGCTGCTTATTAAGCCCTTGCATGTGCATGGAGGACCTTTCTGTTTCTTGACTAACAGAGTTGGAACTGGAAGATGGCAACTGGCTTGGTTGCACTGCTTGAGATTCTGTTTTAATATCCAATTCCTGAGTTTTTTTAGCATTGTTCTCCATAGTTGGATAAACTGACTCATTCTTCACATTGACAGTTGAAGTAATATGAGATGGATCTGCAGGAGTGTTCACGCTCCTATGATGCAGTTGTGCTAATGCATGGGGATCATTAAATTGTGTTGCACCTGAACCAACAGTAGGCATCCTCATAGGGTGCTGCCCAACAGGTCCTTGGTTGGGTCGTGTCTACAACAGCAGAAAAGCAAGGTTCTTAGCATGACCATGATATAAATACATATTGACTTAAAAAACATATATATCAAATAAGGCACAACACAAACCATGCTCTCTACATACCTGTGATTGCACTTTTGCTAATGCCATTCTGAGCATCTGATCCCCTACAATACCTTTCATAAGCCTCACAAAATTATCCTTTGGAATTTCATCTTTCTAAAAAAATTAACAGCAGAGGCCACAAAATCAGTAACATGCCAAATCCATTCATAAATCAGTCATAGCCTACACCATAAAAAAATTGAAAACAAAAGGGGGTGGAAGGAAGATGTCATTTTGATTGAATTGAGATACACACCTTCAATTTAGCAAACAAAGTTTGGAGTTGCATGGCTCTGTCTTTAGCAAGCTGCGGAATCAAGATAGGTAGCAATAGGCCAAATGGTACCTGTTTACTACGATTTATTTGGCTGCTTGGCTGCTCAGTGACTGTTGCCTGTTGATTACTCATCTGCTGCAACTTGATATATTGAGATTCATTGCTGGGATTATGTGTTTTGACGGGCTCATTATTAAGAACCAGATCTTTTCCAGGATTTGGGATTCCAGTTGTTTGTGGATTTTGGAGGGAACCTTGTACAGACTGCCCTTGGTGACATTCATCTTGGGATTGTTTCTGTGACAAGGAAGGATGATTCACATCCTGAGATGCAACATTCTGTAGTTGTTCTACAAGAGATTCATGTTGTTTTATCTCCATCTCAGATGAAGATTGTTCTTGCTGTTCAATTTTAGGGTCTTGTTGAGTTTGACGATCAGTTTTATTATCATGGCTAGAAGTTGGCCACTGTGGTAATGACTGACTGAATGTGCCACTGCTTCCTTGAGACAAAACTACAGCAATTATAGTAGCATATGACATGTGAGATTAAGAATTTACCAAAGTATAAAAATCACATGAATCAACAGCAATCAGAACTAAATTTTTCAAAAGATACTTTTCCTAGATTCCTAAAATTCTGCTAGTATATTAAAACTAGACTCCAGAAAATATTAGTATTAATGAATCAATACAAATTCTCCCTTTCAAACTGAAAACAAAAAATCAAAAGAAAAATGTGCGATAAATAATTTCATGGAAAAAAAAATGTTACCAAGAAAATAAACTTTCAGCAAAGATTCACCAAAACAAGAGAAGTCTGATAACTCTCAGTTTGCACAGGTTTTTTTTTTTTTAAAAAAGGGGGGATAAACAATAGGATGAAAAGAATGTTAGCAAAAACCTATCTTCAAGCAAAAGGATGAGAGATCAAACCACACAGATGCTGTATTGAAAAAAGGAACACCAGCATTAATAGATAAATTTATATATTGACACAGCACCTCTCAGACCTACTCAAGTTGTACTGGTCGAATTGCCCTTCAAGAAAAATCAAGACATGCCTCGTTGAACTTGCTATTAAAAACCAAGATACCTTGGTGTTTCAAAATCAAATGTAATGTTTGGTTTTACATTTCTATATTTGATATACATATAATAGACTCACAGACAAGTTAAACAAGAATAACATTAACCAAAAAAAACAAGCAGGAAAAATTTTAAACAAAAATCATGGGAGCTGAAATTCGAAATATAATGAATCAAGTCGATGCATACCTCCATCTGAACCAGAAGCCTGAGAAGTATACATGTCTCCTCCTATGTCTCTATTTAAGGCAGCCTGGAAGGCTTCCACGTCTGCCCCTGAGTGCATTGTTTCATCCTGTGGACATCCAGAAAGTGGTAGGATTTGAAAGAGAACCCTATGCAACAATTTGTGAAGGAAAAATTTTTCAGGAAATAAGATAAAGAAAAGAGAGAAGAAAACCTCATCATCTTCAAGAAGCTTCACTATAGATGGGTCCATAACAATTCCAAGGTACTGTTATCTTGGCTCATAAATGAAGCAGTTGAACTGAAATGGTATCATTAAAGATAAATTTGACTGCAAGCAATTTGATCGTTTTGTTCAACTTAAATATATGCAGTTTCAAATAACTAAATAATAGAATTCAGTTTACTTCACTCCAAAGATGATAGACTCCACAGAAGAGGGAGAGAAAGTGAAAAACCTTCATGATCTAACAATTCACGAAACAGAGAGTGAAGTAGGAATGGCAATGGGTAGATATCCAAATTTTGATATTAACTGAATCTGAAGGAAACATCCACTACGCAACCCCTAACCAAATCCCCAAAAAAAATACAATTCTAACATCCTTATCCAAAACTGTCCGATATCCAAAATATTCAATATACCTGTAGTGGACACTTCTATCGAGTGTGGGGTATTGGGTACGCAATATACCCAATAACCTACTAACAAAACGACTAATACTTGTGTTTTGCGGTCAAACTAATACTAGGGTTTTGCAGTCATTTATCACAAAAAGACTAAGAGGAATACTATATGAGCACTCTATCATTTGTCTCTTTCACAACAACTTGATCGGTCGTGGACCAACAAACCCATCCCCAACAAATCAATGAAATCAGTGTGAATAAGCTCACTGTTCACACAAATGCACAAAGCTGCAGACACAAAGACTAACAAAAATGAAAATGATCCATAAATGGTAAAGGAAGAGAGGGCTCCACTGCAGCCTTTAGAATCATAACCTCTTCAACTTCAACTAGTGTGAGCATGAGCATATAATAATTATGTTCTAAAGTGGAGAAACCACCTAAAACGATAAAAATAGCTTAACTTCAATCCTAATAGGGGAACTCTCTATTTACGTTACTACAATAGATCATTCCTTAACTCCCTGTGATAGGGATTAAATGTAAAAGAAGGGCAGCTATGTTAGTTCTTACTATCCTAGGCAATTGTGTTAATCAGTAGATGATATTCAGGCTGTTAGTTAGTTAGTGACCGTGAGAATGAAGGCTGTGAGCTCTGTGTATTCACTATCTTTGAGCAATGGAACAAGTCTTTATTCTCTCTATTTCTCCTCTCTTCTATCCCTCTTCTATTTTCTGTTCATAACTTAACACACTAGTTCTCTTGTGCTTACAAATAATGCTCTCTTGTTATGAAGAATCACAAACACAAGCATTAGTCTTTCCAAAATAATTCACTAAAATAGAAGAACCATCATAGATTAATCACGATATCAAATTCACAAGCTGAAAAGATTGTGGGTCACTCTAAAAAATCTCGTTTCTCAGTAAATTTCTAACAGTATCAAAGAAAAAGATAGGTAGATGACTATACCTATGAGGCTCTAGAGCTTTGACCTTTGACAGCCATGTGCAATCTCAATATCTCAGGTTGACAGGTCCTCTATTGCTTATATCGATGGTGGTCCTCTCAGACCAAAGGGCAATCAAGGATTGGCATAGACAACAAGCAAACTGGGGGAAGAAAATGGGTCAGCTATGCTATGTGTTGAAAGAAGAAGGTCAAAAGGAATTGGAGAATTAGGGTAGGGAGGGCTGTAGTTCTGACTAAAACCTTATTTTGGTCTCTCAATAGCAAAATTGGGTATGCAGCAATATTTGATACTTTGAAGTTTACATGATTTAATCCAACACTAAGTCCGATTTTAAACTTTTTAATATACAATCCCTTCATGATTGAACTACAAATTTGCATAACTATGGGAAAATCAAAGGACCCACAACAAATAAGAAATAGGCAAAACTATCAAGACTGATGTTCATGAATTTTCAATTTTAGGTGCATCTTTCAACAGTTGTCTTACACGAGACAAAGTTTTATTGTGAATTTGAACCATCAAAGCATAATTACTATCACTATATGAAGTTATCAAGCCTTATCCTATATATAGCGTACCAAATAGGCCTTAAAGAGCTCACTTATATCATTAAACTATCCATTTGGATCAAGCTTTTTATTAGGATCCATATCACTTAAAAATTTAAAACTAATCATTCAAGAATTTATATCTACAACAATAAGACATGAAGTCTACAATTATGCTTTAACAACAAATACACAAAAAGAAATAATCCCCTAATACCAAATTTGAAGCAAATACCATTCCTATTCTAATAACTCGTGGTTTTGAAGTGCTTAATTTCCATGATAGAGAGTATTTGGCATGAGCAATCATAGATTGAGAATAAACTTGGGCTTTTGAAATGCCAACAAACATCAACATTATAAGCCACTAGATTTAACCCTGTTAGTCTGTTACTACTCAACTCTACAACATAAAACTAAACAAAGAAGACTATCCAAATCTTTTTGACAAAATCTAAATATATAGATACACAAGCATGCACACACACACACACACTACATGCAGCTATATATGTATGTCCGCCATTCCCCTACACTAAAGCAGACTGATTGGGGTTTTGAGCATTTTGCTTAGGGTCAATACGGCATCTAAAGCAGATCACCACTTTTTCTCACATATTTACTTTGATTTTTGTAGCTAAATAATTTTGTTTAAGTAAGATTTTTTTTTTATATCATAACAGTTAGCACTCTTAGCTTGTTTCAGTATCTTGCAAGTTACTTAAGATATTAATTTGTACACAAAATAATCAACAAAAATTTATAAATAATTTTTTTAAGAGGTAAAAGCTTGCTACCAAGTGTTTTATATACATATAAAGTATATAGGAAGTAAATGAGTTTTTAAAATTATTACGTGGAAGTTGCAGCAATTCAATCATAAAAGCATAAGTAAGAGCTATCATTTACCTCATAAACAGTGAATGAGACCTCTATTGGCCCATTCTTATAGACTTCTATTCATACTTAATTTTATCAATAGGAGAGAAAGGTTAAATTAGACCTTTCTCCATAACTCTCGCTCAATAAGTATTAGAACTTGCAATAATTATCATGGTCTAAGATTGTTTGATAGACCAAGCGAACATATATACAAAGCGGAAAACAATAAGAGTGAAGAAAGCTCCATCTTCATTTGAGTAAAGATCAACTTAAGTTCTCTATATTTGGAGAACAATCAAGACTTTAGTCTGCAAATTAGTTCTTGATGAGCTTTACCATTCAACACATCACAAATTTCATTGGAAGAAGCTGCAGGGGATATATAATCACTACATAAAATAATGAAGATCAAGGCAATATGGGATGCCAAAGTCTCACATCAAATAGTATCAACTATTTAATGAGGTACTTAAGTAGGATGATTCTCCCACCTCAATAACTAACTTTTGGGAAAAGGTCCCCTATCTCACTTGGATGCCCAACAATTAGTTTCAGAGCTGATGGTTACCGGCTCCAGAAAAGGCTACTTACAAAGGTTCTAACCAGCGAAAAGCCAAATAAAATGCTATAGAGTGTAGCCATTGAGACATCAACTTTCTAAGGGCTGCCAATTAATGAAAACCAAAGTAGTATGGAATGCAAAAACCTACATCGAGTAGTAGGGGTTGCTCGATAAGATATTTAAGTAAAGTGATTCTCTCACCTCAACAGCTAACTTTTAGATAAGAGTTTCCTATCTCACTTGGGTGCCCATCATAAAACAAAATAGATTGAGAAAGTTTGGGTTTCACACCAAAACCAAGGAGCAAACACCTTATGGTCATGATCTTATAGACACTGGCATAGCTAGGCGTCATAATAATAGTCAGTCACCAGCTCCTCTAATTAATGGCTGTCTTTTACTGAAAGATATTACTGAATCAAATTAAGGAGACATAAAATACTTCAGGAAAGACGTGATATTACAGCATACTTGCATCGATGCCTATTTTGTATAAGGGTACTATTAATCGTCCATTCCTCCTCTCTGCAAGTCCAGATGGTTTATTCTCAATCTATGATTGCTGAGAACATCCAAAGTGAATATTGAACTGGAAGTGAATATCAAATCTTCCAGCATACGGAGCAATATATTTAGATTCCTATTCTAATAGCTGTGCTAGTGACCTATCCTAAACAATAATCAAACAATGAACTTACCCTTATCAATATTTGACAGCTAATCATATCATTTCACTGCCACAATCCCGAGCAAAACTGAATTGGGATGGAGAAGCCAACTCATAGTTCAATCAACATAAAGTTAATTAGAGTAAAAATAAAACACTCAGCATTTCTAAGTCTACGAATCATCATACAAAGAATAAAGACAGAGGAAGCCATCAAACCGAAAACCAACAGAAAACCACCCATTCAAGGCCCACAGAACTACATTTTCAGAAATGAAGAGGAGCTACAAGAATGCAGGATAGGTTTACCTTCGACGTCGACTGATTACAATGGAGAACGCCCCTCACGACGATTCGCTCCTCAGACGATCCGCCCTGCCGTCGATTCCTTCTCAATTTCTCTCCTACGAGTCTCTCGCTCTCTACCCTTTCTCTGTCAGCGTCAGGTCTTTTCCTCTCGCCTTCACTGCTATTTGCGACGCTGAGGGGATGAGCCGGTGATGAGCGAGGTTTTCTTCGAGCGATGGGCGACGGTGTTTTTCGAGAGTAGGGTTGTAATAAAAATTTTATCGGTTCTTATCGTATCCCAAATTTTTTTATTAAATTATAAATAATTTATATGCAAATTTAGTTTAATAGATATATTATTCATATTAAATAAGTAATAAATTCATTATATATTATATAAATTTATATTATCAAATGTAATAAAGTGTAGTGTTCATAAAATGAGATGTGAGAGTAAGAAAAGTTAAATTAATACAAGAGAATTGGAAGTAATTTAACAACTCCCTAATTTATTTTTGTAATTTTCAAATATAAAAATCAATTATAATTTAATCTTTTTTATTGAAAAATAAATTATTGAGAAATTGAACTGCACTTTAGGCACTGGAATATTTAACTTTTGTAAACAATATATAATACCAAAGTATCAAATATTGTTTCGTATCCTATTTTGCTATTCATATGAATTTTGGATATTTGTTATCTGAACTCAAATTTATATTATTTGATTATATATCTATTTTTTTTATTTGTACCCTATTCCAGATTTGTATTAAGTAATTAATTTTAGGTGAATATCATCATGTACTTAATATCTATAGATTTGAGGCATTATTGTCATTGATCCCAAAATCACATATAGATAAAGTATCATATATGTTAGTATGGAGTACATATAGGTAAAATATAGGACTAAATTTAGATATAATTTGTAACATCTTCACACTAACTATGCCTTATTTAATTGATGGGCTTATTGTTTCCCTTTTGCTATGCTTTAACTTATAACCCTGGGTTACTTGTTTATTACTAATGCATATAAGATTCAATTGACTACATCTGGGAGCAAGTCAACTATATCTCATCACTTAACAATGGATGATACAACAAGTATATGAATTGCTCGTTCCATATCACTAAATAAATACACATATATTATGAGGATTTTAATTGTGGTCAATCAACACAGAGCAAAATTTCCATCCATTTACAAAATTGTAATTATCATCGGTTTCAATAAATCATTCATAGTACATTAATGCTAGAAGAGAGGCACCACCTTCCATCATAATAAATCTTGATCTCCATTGTTGACTAGGGTGATCTTAACACTCTGAATCATTTGGAAAGGCCTGATCAATGGAGTCTCTAGCCATCCTCAATCAATCTCTATGATTACCCTGGGTGTTGAGCTTTTCTCATCCTTGGTTTGAACACATCACGGTAAAACAGTGAAAATTTTCATTCTCAATAAAACAAGATATTTGGAAACCCACATAATGGTTCTATTGTGTAGCCACAGAAAATCATTTTGTTACCTTTATCGGTTGCATATGAAAGACACTACAACAATTAACAAAAACACGTAGTTAAATACAACACTTTAGGTCATATGCTAGCTTTGGTTTTTTCTATTATTATATGTCCTCCTCTATATATAATTCCAAAAATACAAAGAACATTTATGTACATACATATAGATGTAGCATATAGCACCACATAAAGAAATGCTTTCTCATGCGTAATCCATCCTTATGATGCAAACATGAACTATTATGGGAATTTCAAAACCCAACCATACCACATATAACCAATCAAAAGTGATCTCATAGGCTAATATGATCTTGAACATTTGTATTATTATTATTGGCACATTTTAAATATCATATCAACAAGAAATAAGATTGCTCAAACATTTTTAACTAAGACATTCCATAGAATAGATCTACGTAAACATGTAATCAAATGTCACATTCCTTTTAAAGATTGTCCTTCACTTTTTAGAGCATATCTCCTTTTTGAAAGTATCTACTGACAGAGGCTATCTCTTATTGAGACTTTTATCTTTCTAGAATTTTGTCTTCTACGATCACTTCCATTCTAAGGATTCTTTTTTAGAATTTCTTTGGTTACATTTTCTTAAAACACATTTAGTTTTTTCCATATTGCTACATATTTTCTTTTCTTCTTTTTTTTGGCTTCTTTTTTACTTCATCATGTTATTTTACATTTTTATGACCCAATTTCCCACAATAATGGCACTTAATTAGACTTTAATTATTCTGGAACCGTCTTTGCTCTCTAAATCATCCTCCTCATTGCCTATTTCCACCACAACCTCAGCCACGATAGCCACCATGAAAATCACCTCTACTTAGTGCTCTATCATCTAATTTAGTGATATAAGATGACTCTTCTTTGATTTGGAATTCCTTTTCTTCATTTTTTCTAATGATTTATTCAATCAATCCTCGTGAGCTTGGAAAGAACCCATTACATCATCAAAGGAATAAGTAGATAAATCTTTGGACTCTTTCATTGCAACAACCATATGATCAAATTTAGGAATTATACGCCTTAATATTTTTGCAACTACAATCTCATTGAAAACTTTCTCACCATATACCTTTATTTGGGAAACAATTGCACAAGCTTTCGAAAAATAAGTTTGAAAAGATGTAGAAATGCTCATTTGAAGCATTTCAAATGTTTTACGAAAAGATTGAAGTTTACAATAATTACCTTTGATAAGCCCTAAAACTCTATTTTGAGAATCTGCCATGCTTTCTTTAAAGTCATTATTGTTGAAATTCGAAAGAAAATATTAGGAGTGACTACTTGTTAGAGGAATAACAAATGCCTTGCATCTTTTTTCTTATTAACTCTAAATCTTTGCTCTTCATCTGGGTCATTATACCTATTTTCCACTAAGTCCCACAACTTTTGAGACATAAACAATGTTCTCATTTTTATGCTCTAAAATTTAGAACTATCACAAAGGTTGAGATAAAGTGACAATACCATTAACAACCATTGTTGTGGATTACATGAACCACTTTATTTAGAACTCCTTTCTCTTGAATGTTTCCCATCTTTTGTTTTCAATTCACACTTGCCCTCTCACCTACCTAAGATAATAATGGCTATAATACTAAAAATATGTTGGCTAAATAAAGAGTAAAGATATTTGCAAGAGGACAAAATAACATAAGAAAATAGAGCTTTTATTTTCTTTAATTACATAAGCAAACAAAGCCTTTTATAGGCTACACAGAATAACAAAAAACAAAATCAAAATAATGGATGAAAAATCTACTAATATGTAGATATTTTTATTGGCCACTGACAAACTAAAAAGATATCAATTCACAATAGCAAAATTATGGGAACAGGCTTTGACCCTCATAGCTAACTTATTTTGTATCAATCTCAACATACTTCACTATTAGTCAAGTAGCAATTCCATTCTTGGTTTTTACTTTCTCGTAGGCTTGTTGCTTTAGGGGATTTTATTAATTATAATTTATGATTTCTTTAAAAAAAGCTTTAAATTCTATTGGCTTTCTTTTTTTTCTATAAAAAATTTAACCTTGGAAAGATAATGACAAAAATTATTCCAAAAATCACTTTTCTTGGTAAAAGGTATACTTTTAGGGAAATGTTGTTTAACATAAATTTGTCACACAAAAATCTCATAGAGAAGTGAAATGGCCCTTAGTGATCTACCTCCTCAATTGTTATGACCTCTACCATCGCTAAGAAGTTTTGTGGCCTTTTAAGTTAAAATAATGTTCAATGCATTTAGTATTATTGTAGATTTTATGATGCTGACAGGTAAAGTAACTAGAGACCTCAAATGAACATTTGTAAATAAAGGACTTTGGTTTTGACTTAGTATCACACCTTGGGCTTTAGCCCTTTTTTTTTTTTTTAAGAAGTAAAACTCTTTTTGTCTTAAGTAAAAATG
This sequence comes from Erythrophleum ivorense, assembly GCA_026724425.1. Lineage (NCBI taxonomy): Eukaryota > Viridiplantae > Streptophyta > Magnoliopsida > Fabales > Fabaceae > Erythrophleum > Erythrophleum ivorense. The sequence continues at coordinate 57,285 of JAIUCV010000627.1, read as the reverse complement.
AAACTATGTTGTCAAGTTATATGCTTTGACTACGTAAGTTCTTTAAGAGATGCATTTCTTAGCCTTCAGGCCTAGAGACTGTTTTAATAAAAAGTGTAAATTATCCATAGGACTATTAATAAAGACAGGAGTTTAGTGAATTAGAAATTTTAGATATTCCATAGAATATAACTTTTAGGTCATTGCAGTTGTGAGAAAAACTTAAGAAACCAAACATTTCTTAGAAAAATTGAAATCCTTCTAAGACACTAAACTATTTACTTGTCTACAATGATATCAAAAGCCTTTTTCCTATTCAATTGGCCTTCCATGAAGATTTTTTTGGTTTGTCAAACCAATTGTTGTATTGTTCTAGATTTGGTCTAACTATATTAATATAGTATAGTTTTGTTTATGTTTAATATTATTATTTCTGTGGAGGCTTCTCTTTCTACTCTAACATTTTAGTAATTTCTTATTCAAGCTAATAGAGAATGGGAAGAAAATGGAAGAGATATTAATAATTGTGTGAAAATTAGGGATTAAAGATAAAAAGAGGAATTAGAAATTATTTAATTAGTTTTATATATTTTATGTTTCTTTATTTTATTTTATTTTCTTGTAATAGACTCCTTATAAATAGCCATCTTAGTAGTTGTATATTAATTTTTTAGACCATTTGAAATAGATTATCAATTTTATTCTCTCTTAACAAAAATAATGAAAAATTGAAAAAGAATAAAAAAGATATTATTAATTATAGAAAAATTAGGGATTAAAATAAATATAGGAATTAAAAGTTATTTAATCAGTTTTATTTTATTTTATTTTCTTGTAATGGGCTCCTTATAAATAGCTATCTCAATAGTTGTATGTTAGTTTCTCAGACTATTTAAAATATATTATCAATTTTACTCTCTATTTTCTTCCCTTCTACAGTCTTCCTTTCTTTTCTTTCTCTCTATATCTCCATTTTTCTTGTTCCTCTCCCTTTTTTCCTACTATTGCTCTACATCAATGAGTATCAAAGTAAGGTTTCCTTGTTCTAATCATGCCCTTGTTGTCAAAATTTGTGAAATATAATCTGTTAAAGCTAAACTCACACCTCTAGCCATAGAATCAATTAGTTGACACCACAATCATAAGTATAGCATCCAAATCGGCTCATCCTCGAAAGCCTATAATCAAAAACTATTGCATGCACCTGCACACATCAAACTCTCTAACTTTCATTTTTCAACCTTCTTTACTCTATTTTTCTCCCAATCCAACTTGAATTGCAATTATTTGTCTTTTGGGAATATTTTGGGATATTTCTATTGGATTTCAACTTTCTAAATTTCAAGTATGAACCTTTTTGAACAAGAACTCATTACTTTAAAATTTATTATGGAACAAAGTACCTAAAAATCCAAACTAGCTTGGATAATATTAAGGGCGTAAGGTTAGTAAAGAACATATGGACCATCATTTTGAGGAAATCATAAGTGCCATTAATATGTTAGGGAGACAAATCACTAGCAAAAAACTAATTAAAGTTCAAGATGATCAAGGTCAAGATAAAACTGAAGAATAATAACTTCAAGATTATGATGAATATAAGTTATCACAAAATAACCTAATGATATCACACTAGAACCCCTCAGTTGCCCTTTAGACATGAACGAAGAGGGTAACATTATAGATTTTGAAAGGTAATTAGAAGCAAATTTAAGATGTGAAGGTCATGACAATTTTAAACAAAAGTTAGATGTTAAACCTCTAGTTTCAAAATTTCACGTTTAGATTCAACCAACTGAACTGTTATATCTATAGTTGAGCTTTTTATTTGGATGTATTAGAGAGTCTAAAGCCATTTTAGCTATCATATTTTGAAGCAATGCGTCCTATTTAATACTTTAAGATTGATTATTTTACTACTTCAAAACTTGAGGTTAAGTTTTCTTCAACCTAAAGAGAATAATGAAAAATAAGAAGAGAATGGGAGAGATATCATTAATTATGTGAAAATTAAGAATTAAACACAAGAATTAGAATGTACTTAATTAGTTTTATTTTATTTTATTTTATTTTCTTGTCATGAGCTCCCTATAGTTGTATGTTAGTTTTTCAGACCATCTGAAATAAGTTAGTCAATTTTATTCTCTGCCTTTCCCTTCTACATTCCCCCCCAAACACCTTTCTTTCTCTCTGTACGTCTCTAATCCTTCTTATTCTCCCTCTTTTCTCTATACTGTTCTACATCACTAGCTCTACACAAACTGCAAGTAGTACAGAGCTTGCAACTGTTTAAACAATTTTGCCAATGATGTTTTTATTTTAAGTCTTCTTGATTACTTTATCAGCCAAAACCTCAAAAATTAGCCCATGAACTGATCCTCAGTAAAACCAATTATCTAAGTGAATGTAAAGTAGTTTTCTCCTTTTTTGACCGAGGACAAGGGATCATTGGTTATTTAATTTCAGAACTTACCTGTATTGTTTATAGTAGCATGCTTGTTTCTCTCTCGTACAACACCATTTTCTGCGTCTTACTTTTACCCTCTGCTTCTAATGAATCTATTCTACCATCTCAATCGAGTAGCACATGAATACGAGTTCTATGTAAGCTACGAAATTGTAAAGTATGAATTTTTTTTCCTATTAATGCTTCCTTGGCAAACAACTAGCCAGGGAAACTGCATTTTCTACAGTATTCGTTGACTACTTTTTACATTACTATACTTAACGAGTTCTGTTATTCAAAGTAAAAACTAGTAGCCATATATGCGCTTGCGATCGATGAGCTAATTATTATGATCAATCACTTCTAGTTGGCATTTTGCAGATCAATCATCTCAACATAATGATGATCTTGTAAGATAGTTCAGAAGCATGTTGGTTGATCTGGCTTTATATGGAAAGGCAGTCAGAAAGCATTGTACGCTTAAATCTTTTGCCAGGACTATTACAGATTTTAACAATTATAATTGTTGTAGTGGCTACATATATTTTTAACTTGGCCTCAATGACTTGAGTTCTTACCTATGGAAAAAGTATAAGGCACTGTGAACTGATGGGAATTCACTACTAGACAAACATATCATAATAGTATTAGATAAGAAAAACTGAAAATGAGGTAATGCTAGTGTCTTTGTTTTCTTGACACCTTTCGAAAGCATTTTATTAATATATATATATAGGCAAGTTAGTTACAACCCTCTACATGTTATGCTCCAGGTGGTAAAAAAATATTCTCTACAACTAATAAATCTAATACACCAGTACAAAGATGACAGCTCAGTAACAGAAGGAATAAATGAAGAAAAACATGACTAAATATAAGCCCGCCATGCAGTAGTCTTGTAACGTATCAGCTGTAGCTCTGGTGAGATTTACTGAGACTTCCTAACACCCGCCTTCAAACAAGAGGGTGGAGAGCACATCTTAAGTTTGTGCCTTAAAAGACAAAAACGAGAGTGAGATAAAGCTTTAGTAAAACAATCTGTTGTTTGGTCTGAAGTAGGAACATAACGGATTGCTAGTTCTTTATTTAAGACTTTGTCCCGAATAAAATGAACATCAATTTCTATATGTTTAATTCGGGCATGAAAAACTGGATTCAGAGCCAAGGCAGCAGCGCTGGTGTTATCACACCATATAACTGGAATACCTCTAGAACAGAATCCGATTTCTTTCAACATGGATTGAACCCAAGTGAGCTCTACAGCAGCATTGGCAAGAAATCTGTACTCAGACTCAATGCTAGATCGAGCTACTACCCTCTGTTTTCTTGAAGACCATGCAATTAGCATGTCACCAAGGTAAACACAAAAACCACTAATGGACCGTCTGTCATCTGGGCAGGAAGCCCAATCAACATTAGAGAAGTAGGAAAGATTTAAAGTTTTTGAAGGTTTGATATGTATTCCATGATTCAGCGTGCTCTTAAGATATCTGAATACTCGTTTTACAGCTTGTCAATGCAATGTAGTGGGAGAACTCAAAAACTGACTTAGCTTGTTGACAACATAACTCAGGTCTGGTCTAGTGTTAGTTAAATACTAAAGAGCTCCTATAGCACTTCTGTATGCAGTTGGGTTCGTGAGTGGTTCACCTTCTTTGATTGAAAGTGGCTTGCCAGCAATCATAGGAGTAGGACATGGACTCGAATTGATCATGTCGACATTCTTCAGTAGATTAGCAGTGTATTTACTTTAAGTTAAGTATATACCAGTTGAATCACGATAAGCTTCGAAACCCAAGAAGTAGTGGAGAGGGCCACGATCCTTGAGAGAAAAGAGATTGTTAAGTTCAGTTACAAAATGTTTCAAATCATGTGAACTATTTCCTGTGACAATTATGTCATCAACATAGATGAGGATGAAAATTATCTGAGTTTCATCCTTAAACAGAAACAAGGAAGTGTCACTTTTGGAACTATGAAATTCCCATTTAAGTAATGTGTCTCGAAGCCTTTCAAACCATGCTCTCGGTGTTTGTTTCAACCCATACATAGCCTTTCTTAGCTTACACATATGTTTTGGTCGGTTCTTATCAATAAAGCCCTTTGGTTGCTTCATATAAACTGTCTCTTCAAGGAATCCATTTTAAAAAGCATTGTTGATATCAAGTTGTTTGATCTCCCAGTCAAATGAGACAGCAATTGTGAGTATGATCTGAATGGTGGCAGATTTTATCACCAAACTGAAGGTCTCTCCAAAATTGATACCAGGATCTTGTTAGAAGCCCTTTACCATAAGTTTGGCCTTGTGTCTTTGAATAGAACCATCTGAGTTATATTTTATTTTGAAAATCCATTTACAATCCACTATGTTTTGCTGTCTATTGTGGGGAACTAGAGTCCATGTGTCATTTTTTATTAAGGCATTGTATTCTGCTATCATTGCATCCTTCCAGTGTGGGAATTTTAAAGCATCTGCTACTTTGGTGGATGGAGTTTCCAAGTGTTCTGGTTCAACATAGACGGCACCATGTAAGGGTATTTAGTTTTGAAAATACCTCTTTTGCTTCTTGTCATCATTAGATGTATATCTGGTTGTTCTGTATTTATGGAATGAGGAGTGAGGACTTGATCTAAATTCTGATGATCTGAACTCTAGTTCTAAGCTTGTAGTCTATCAGGATCAGGTAAAGTTGACTCTTGAGTTACTTCATCAATTAAGGCAGAAAGGTTTGAGATTCCGTGGTGCTGATTTGTTCCATACGAACTTGGAGTATCTAAGCATTCATCATTGTTGGGAGAGATGGAGTTTGAATGTTATGTCTCAAGGTCGTTGGGTGAACCAACTGATGCTTTATCTTGGTTTTTCTGATCCTGAGATGAAGAAATAGGCAGGGAGAAGAATGATGTTGGCACTGGACTTGTTTGAGTCGTGTGTTTGGTATCCAAGAACCCAGATTCAAAAGGAAAGAATTCTTCATTAAACATTACATGCCTTGAGATATATACTCTTCCACTGGGGCTTAGACACTTATATCCTTTATGAGCACTCTTGTACCTGAGAAATACACATTTGATAGTGTGGAATTAAAGCTTATGCTGGTTGTAAGGCTTGAGGCAAGGGAAGTATGCACAACCAAAGATTTTGAGATTTTTGTAGTCAGGTTTATTTTTATAGAGCTTGGTATATGGTGAAACGTCTTTCAAGATAGTAGTAGGCAACCTGTTTATGAGATGTACTGCAGTATGGAAAGTTTCCCACCAATAATACAGGGGCATCTTTGCTTGTGCTAAGAGTGTTAAACCCAATTCCACTATGTGCCGATGCTTCCTTTTTGCTCTTCCATTTTGAAAGGAGGTGTATAGACATGAGTGTCAAAATTGAATTCCAGAGTTTTGTACTAAGTTAGTGAAGCTTCTGAACTAACCTCCCCAATCAGTATGTAAGGTTTTGATTTTGCATTCAAACTAGTTTTCAGCTAGATTTTTGAATTGAACAAATGCATTGATAGCTTCTCCCTTATTTTTCAGAGGATAGATCCATGTGTACCGGCTGTAATCATCTAGAAAGTATATATAGTATTTATATCCATTCATGGAATTTATTGGAGCGGGACCCCATAGATCTGTATGGATTAGTTCTAGTGGTTTTTAGGCATGAGAATCAGAGAGCTTAGAGGGAAGAGCATGAGATTTGCCATATTGACAAGCATCACAAAAGCTAAGATTTTCATTAATTTTGAAATTCTGATTACAATCTTTAAAAATCCTTGACAAAACCTTGTTGGAAGGATGTCCCAATCTACAGTGCCATTGCTTAGCAATAGAGGTTAAGGCAATGGGGAAGTCTTGTGAACTATCTTGAGTTGGTTGAGTGTAGAAATGTTTCGATGATGATAGATACCTTTGATATGATGTGTTGAACTTGTACAGACTATCACTGATTCTCCCTTGCATCAGTATCTTTCCTGTCGACTTGTCCTTCACAAGGCAGCCACAAGAGTCAAATTCTACTAATATATCATTGTCACGAGTTAGCTTAGAAACATTGATCAATTTTTTTGTAATATTGGGGGCATGTAATATTTCTTTCATTACTAGAGATTTTCCACTGTCGAAAGAAAGGGTAGATGTGCCAATGGTTTGAATCTTAATTTCATCACCATTACCCATAAATAATTTTTTCTTACCGGAATAGATTATTGGGACTTCAATATGATTAGTGTCATTAGTAACATGATTGCTCGCACTATTGTCCATATACCATATTCCATCATTGACTGTCTGTGGTGAGGCTGCATAATGAGCAGAATAACTTCCACTGCTGTAGCGAGCAACACCACTTCGTGTTTGATCAAATCTGCCATTTACTTCTGAGGGTGTTGTGAAGCTTTTATCAAATCGATAGAAACAGTTTGCAGCAATGTGCCCTGCTTTGTTACAGACTTGACAGATTGGTTAGTTGTTTCTATTGTAGCTCCTTCCTTGGCCTCTCGAACCTCGAACTCCTTTTTGACCGTTGCCTCTCCATTGTCCTCTTCCAGAGTCAGAAAACAGGTTGTGATATTGAAACCGAGCATTGTTGTCAAGTTTTGCCATATTTGTAAAGGGATTACTGATGTTTAGATTGGCATTCAGTTGCTCAAGTCTAGACTCGTAAGTGAGAAGAGTCGCCTGCATATCAGGCTAGGTAAGGTCAGCTTTATTAGCTAGCTGAACAACAATGGGTGTGTATTCAGAATCGAGTCCTGCTAGAGTCTGAGTGATTAGATCATTCAGCGCCACAGGACTTCCGACTAGAGTGAGATTATCAGCGATATTTCGCACTTTGTTTAGATATTCTTCCATGGTCATTGTCCCTTTTCGAGTTCGTTAAAATTCACTCTTGTAAAGAGTGATTCTAGACCTGGTATGAACCCCTGAGAAGTCCTTAGTGGCCTTCCAGATATCTCTTGATGTCTTGCAGTTGATCATCTGCGAGGCAACTTCCAGAGTCATGGAATTCATTAACCATCCAAGGAGAAGTTGGTCTGTGGCAACCCATTCTTCATATGATGGATTCACTTTAGTCTCTGCTCCTTCAGAGATAATTTCAGGAGAAGGTGCTTTTGTGCCAAGGATGAAGCCGTCTAACTTGTATCCTCAAAGTATAGAAAGAATCAGGGATTGCCATAATAGATAATTTCCTCTGTCTAACTTGACAGAGAGAACTTGATTAAGTGAGCTAATGAACGAGTTGTTTTTTGATTCAACAGGGGAAGAAATCATAAAGTTGTTTGAAGGGTTTGCAGCAGAAGATGAATTTGCAGAATTCATGGCGTGAGCCTAGAGCTCTGATACCAAGATAAGAAAAACTGAAAATGAGGTAATGCTGGTGTCTCTGTTTTCTTGACACCTTTCGAAAGCATTTTATTAATATATATATAGGCAAGTTAGTTACAACCCTCTGCATGTTATGCGCCAGGTGGTAAAAAAATATTCTCTACAACTAACAAATATAATACACCAGTACAAAGTGACAACTCAATAACGGAAGGAATAAATGAAGATAAACATGACTAAATATAAGCCCTCCATGCAGTAGTCTCGTAACGTATCAGCTGTAGCTCTGGTGAGATTTACTGAGACTTCCTAACAGTATTGTTTATATTTGATTAGTATGTGATATATTCTTGTTACCTAAATGTTTTCTACGTAACTAATCCTGCAGAGAAGCAAACCGCTGAAGGTTCTGGGTGAAGTGACATCGGCTTTCAACTAAGTATAGTCTTAATCAACTTCCTTTGTTCTCATTCGTACTAAGTTGTGCAACCTTAACCCCCTAAATTAAATGCATATGTTTTAGCTGAACAGAAAATTATATTTTTTGAGAAGGGATTTGAATCCTTTAGGGAAATTGATTGATTTAATTTTAGGGAGAGAGGAAGACGCCATTAGTGTAGGATTCATATGAGTAGTAGACTCTAATGCCAGTTAAGCGCTTTAAGATTGGCATGCAGAAGTACACATAATATTGATGAGCCTGTATAACCATGCCATAAAGCTCCCTATGAGTTTTACCGTTGTAGACGTCACCTGCTATAAAAATTCACAGTATAATATTTGCCCTCTAGGCACATCTTACCATTGTTTTGAAAATACCTCTTGGAAATATATACCAGAGTTGGGCAAGGAAAGAGAATCAGAAAGTCACGTTACTCCTACCTAACATCCAAAGAGCCCATTTATTTTGCTCCCATTCTGAGGAAACGTGGAAGTGCATTGCAATGATGGGTCCTACAAGAAAGGAAGGAATTTTCCCAAACATGACCAAATCTTATTACTTGAAGCAACTGGGCTCCTGAGAATGAATTAGGGTTTTAGTTAGGTCAGGTGTTGTCGTTTTATAGCAGAACTGATGAAGGGTTTATGTGCTTTTCCAGATACAATGAAAGAGTAAAAGAAATTGCAGAAAATTCCAAAAGCTATGACAGTTACAAAAACAAAATATGCTTTGGGAGTGTGTCCAGCTCATATTGATACGGTGATGTGACCTCAAATAGGTCACATGCGCCCTCACATTGTAGTACTGTACCTGTGGCATTATTCTGTTCTAAAATATGCATATCCATGCAATCCACATCTGCCCTTCAATCTTGTAGTCGGAAGCCAAGATACATAAGGACAGTTATATTCAGCCACCCCGTTCACATCTTGGTTTCGCCCCTCTCAGGTCAGGCCTCACAATTCTCTTCAGTTTTAATTAAAATTTCAATATTATATTATATTTTTCTTTTATTTTATTTTACATAATATGTATTTTTTTCTAAAAATAAAGTTACCTCTTATCATTAGTTTCAACTAAAATTTAAATTTTTATTTAATAAAAAATTTATAAATATTTTATTATGTTTTAAAATTATCTATCAATTTTATAATTAAATCTTACTTTAAAGGCAACATATAGTTTCACATACAATATAAATATAAAAGATTCCAAATAGCATGAAAGTAAACCTCGACTCTTACTTACACATGACTAACCTACTCCATAATGCTTATCCCTCGAGAGAGAGAGTGTTTGATGACATGTAGGCTTTTAAGGGATCGTTGGATTGGAGGAAGGGGAATCTATGCAGAGGCACGACTGTCCATGGCCACGTTCTTGCCTGCAAACCCCTCAAAGCCTTTTTCAGTCTCTCTCAATATTACTCAACACAGAAAATGAGAGAAAGAAGATGATGCCTTTTCTTTGAATTGAATGGGTTCAATTTATTAAGCTGAAGAAAGAAGTTGCTTTTCAGCTGATTTAGCTCCCAACATAGACATGATTGCACGTATCCTCAACCTGGCTGTAAATAATCTGAAACAAATCTTGACTCTTACAAACCAGATAATGGAGTCGTTGCTGCAATTAAGATTCCTATTTAATTCCTATTGGCCAAAAAAAATCTTATTTAATGCCTATAATTAATTTGGCCTCAAATCCTGGATTTAATTGAGTGTCAAATTAACGAACTAGGTTTGTGAAATGACGAAACTGCCTTCTTGCCATTGTAATGGAGCATACCGTAAGAGTTGTACCAAAAAACAAAAAGGTGCACTCTTAGATGTCCTGTGAGTTGTACTTTAAAAAAACAAAAGACCTTTCTTTTAAAAATAAATTAGTATATCATGATAATTAAAAGCAAGTTGGGGACCCGTTGGGTTGGGAGGAAGATCACCCAAACTCGAATGGGACAAACAGGAGTAGATGCCAAAGTTTTGAAGACCCGCCTAGGACTGGTCAAACCCTTAAGCTATACATTAAAGTCCGAGCATTAAATGCTAAAGTTCAAAACAAAAAATATAAATGTATGTATGGGATGAATAGGTTTGGTTTTTTTTGGACTTGCTAGCTGTACCAACCTAACAATTTGCATTAAATTTTGTCAAAATTACTTTATTAAAATGAGAGAAATTTTCATTAAATTTTGTTTACATAAAATTCTTAACCATAGAATTAAAAATAAAATGACAAATTGAATGAGATTATTTGTATTATGATTAAGAAAATAAAAATATTTTTACAATTTTATATTTAGTTGAATAAAAATATTGAAGAAATAAAAAAATAAAATTATATAAATAATCAAAATGCTTGTAAAAAAATAAAACAATTTTAAAATCAAATATTTTTTTTTTATGGCTTTTACAGAGAACCGAAGTCCACGCGTTCTTGTGAGATTGCAATATCGCCGGTGACCCTCACATTCTTGTTTCCGGCATTCTCTGGAAGCTTCGACAGTACTCTAGGAGTCAGAGACGCCATGGAATAGCTTGTGGAAGCCCTTCTTCTTCTTCTTCTTCAACCTCGAAGACTCTGTCTTTGGAATAACAAAACAACCTCGGCGTTCTTGTGAGATTCTCAATCTTGAAGAACTTAGTCACACTGAAATTGTGAGATTGCTTCTGGTTCTTGTGATGGGTCAAATTGATTTGGGTATAGTGTTGAATGAGTGAAAAAGAACGAGTCGTTCTCTTCCTGAATAATGGGAGCGAATCTCGATGACAACAAAGCAGAACCTGTTGTCGGTGGTGTCGTTCATGGCTCTGGTTTCTCGTCTGTACAGAGTACCCATCCGTTGCAGAGTGGGGGATGAAGGCTGAGGAGGATGATAGAAGGGGAAAAATGGACAAAGCAACATTTTGGTTCAGAAAGCTTCTCCATTGGAGCGCATATCTCACGGAAAGCAAAGTTCGAATCTTTTCTGACTCAGGAAAGCCAATCTTGTTACCAAACTCGTTTAGTCGAAGTATTCCTTTTCCTTTTCACTTTCTGATGTCCAACCAAACGGGGATGAATGATGGCACCACAACGTTAAATCAGTAGCGTCGTTTAGAGTTAGACACCATGCTAGTCTTTCAATCTCGCTGCTTCACAATGATCCAAACATGAGATTCCTCAATTCTCATTCAACCCACCCCTCCCTTCTTACATGATAGCTACTAAGTAGGGTCTGAATATGGCAATATGATAACTCGTTAGCCACGTGGCTTTAGGATCTTTTTTTGTCATAGGATGTCCTTTTCCTTGACCTCTTCCTCCCTTTTTTTTCTCACCATTAATTTGGAGCCGTTTCCGTTTGCTAGCTGCCTAGTAACGTAGAGTGTAGAGAAAAGTCCAAACTTCTACCTGTTTTGCATATGGCACATATCCAAACAAGCTCTTATCAACCAACCAAGACAAATAATGAGTTGTCCTTACTTCTTACATAACAATTTCAATCAATTCAGTATTATTATTTGATGATTGTCTTCACATAGAAAATACTCATTTTTTTTTATAGATACGTGTAAAATTTATTTGAGTTTGAATATGAAAACTATCTAGATATTTTAAAATTTAGATCTCAAATATAATACATCCTGTCCCAAACTCAAAATATTATTCAAATAGTATTCTATAAACTTTAAATTATATTAATTATTATTTGAGGCATTTTATATTTTATTGTGATTTTATATATAAGTAAAAGTTTACATGAATAAGTTTCAACTTAAAATAAAAAATGTTCATTTTCAAAATTTTTCCGAGCAAATTCCAATTCCGAGGATTCAAAGATTTAACATGAACTAAGACTTCTTTACCCGAGTCAAAAAAAATGGAAACTATAATACTAAACTCATAATCATTCCTGCTGACACATTAAGCCTAAAAATGTGTAAAAATAATACCTTAATTTCCCAAGTGCTATTCTTATGCGAATCGGGCATTAAATTATTACTTTTGTACTACCAGCAAATAGTGTTAGAAATAATTTGTGTGCACATTATCTAGACCACAAAAAGGCCTACCACATCTAATTTCTTTGAACATGAAGAAGCAAAAACCAAATTGCTTGCAAACAAACAAGGGGTGGACCTACCATATCTAATTAATGAGGAGGGTTCCCATAATCTTGTCTGCAATCTTATCAGTTGTACAGGATAAACCCAATAATCTAACAAAACATGGAGGCAAAGATGACCAAATTTGTCCATGTTCTTCCGCCCATCCATCAAAATCTTGGACCCAGAAGACGGGGAACCAATAGTGATATCATTTTCATTCGAATTTGGTAATCAATCTGTTATGGGGCTCATTTATGCCGTCTTGTACTCTAACTCATTCAAAGTACACATTATGATTAAGAAAACCTGTCCCACCCAATTGAATCTCTCTGAAAAGTTGGTTCCATCACATGTGGACCCCCGACCAACCAGGCAGGTAATCTCCCAAGATCGTATTAATTTATACAGTAATTTTATTTTGTCATTTACCTAATTAAAATAATTTCACTTGCCCAAACAATAATGTGCCTTAAAATCCCAAAAGAGTAAATAAAACAGTAGTGCACATTACACATGGTCATGAATTGAAGGCATAATTCAGTAGAGCCGGCGCCTCTAGTATATGGCAGACACAGATGATAAGCTCGACATAAAAAAGGTTTTCTTTTTTTTGCTATTATTTTTTTTTTTCAAAAAGAAAATCTAAAGAGAAGCAAAAGAGTGAAGCAGCAGCTGAAGAAAAACTGGATCATCCCCATCAAGAACATCAAAATTCCACCCGTATATGTACAATATCTAAAAATTTTGCCAATTAAACAAGAGCAAATTAATCCCGATCAATAATGTCCAGCAATATTTTCATTCAAGATTAAAAACATGAAGAGAAATTTGTTTCTCAATTTCGATCGCAGCGGTTCCTACTGTGGCCGTGTTGGTGGCCTTTGTTGCTGCTTCCTCCATTACCTGCGCCTTCTTTCTTTTGTGAAGAAGAGAAGAATTGACCGAACCCAAAAACCGAACCGGATTTTGAAGACCCCCTCAGTGAACAAACCGGAACGTTGAGAACAGGAGTTACCCTCACATTGGCCGAGTACGATCGTTCCATTCCTCTCTGCTTGTACCTCGGTCCGCCATTGAAGGTACTGGGGCTACTCGAGCTCCTTTCCAAGCTCTGAAACACTATCTTCCCAGAAGAGTTCATTCTGGGGCTATCCACAGACACTCCTCTGCTTCCAACCCCACCGGCTTCCCCTGGAGCTCGCCGGACTGGACTCCTCCCGACCCGGGTACGCGTTGGATAGTCCATTAGCGATCTCTGATTATTACTGTCAAACGAGCCTGCTCTCGGCTTCACCAATCTCATTCTCGGACGAGCCAGGTTCGGGTTGCGATGGATGGAAATCGGGCTCGGGCTGGGCTTGTCCGAATCGAGCGAGAGCCGGGGGACATCTTCGTGTTCGTGGCCGGAAGACGAAGACGAAAGCGAGAGACGAGAAGAGATGGAAACGGATTCCAAGTCCGACTCCTTCAACAATGGGAGACTCAGGGATGCATCAAGGGACGACGACAGAGAGGAAGAAGAAGAAGAAGAAGCCGACGATTTCGAGGTCCTGTGGAGAAAATGCTTCAACGATTTGTTAGCGTTTGAAGACGACGTCATTTTTTGCGTCTCGCTCTTGGCGGCCGCGTTAGCGCTCTGACACAACTTCTTGAGGCCCAGTAGCTCCTTCCAGCGACTCGAACACCTCGGAGCCTTCGGGGAGAACAAGGAGGTGTCAGTCCCAGAAACATCAGTTCTCCGGCCTGCATTCACCGTCTCCGGCGAAGCCAACTTGCAGGCAGAAGAAGGTCGAAAGGAAGTAAGTTGAAGGGGCACGAGCTTGCCATTGGAGAAGAGCTCGTCGGCGGGAAGCATGGTGACAGGATCTTCAAGCCTGAACTCGAAATCTGCGGCGGAAGGATCGGGATCTGATTTGTGGGGCAGATCGGAAGTGTGGTGGGGTGGGGAAAGCTTGGAGGATAAGTGGTGGTCGTCGTCACGGCTGAAGGAGACTCGGGGGCTGAGCCAACCGAAGGAGGAGTAGGAGGAGGGGGGAGGGCAATCGAGAAAGTTGTCAGGCGACATTCCGATGTTGTTAACACAAGCAGAAGCCATTGTGGATCATGAAAATGAGATGTAGTTAGTAACAGAAAGGGGAGAGAGAGTACACTGGAATGAAAAGGATGGGGAGGGAAGTGGAGATGGTAGTCTTTGTTTGGTGGAGTTGGCTTGCACGGTCATTCCATGTAAGGTACATATACATATATATATATATATATATATATATATACACACACACACACACATAACACTTGTGGGGAGCTACAAGGAAACCAGGTCCCCTTGTCTCCTTCTGTACTTTTCTTCTTATGCAAAAAATAAAATAAAATTCAAAATTATCATATAATCAACTTGTTTATCAATTATTTCATTACATCCTTTTCTATACAAAATTATTCAAACATTTTCTAATAAAAATAGTTAATTATGTGCTAATTTTATTGGGGAAGAAAGTGTAGATAGCAAGGGATGGCCATGGATGATAGTGGTGAATTGATAATGGATTAAATTTGAGTACAATTTTTTATATTTATATCATTAAATTTTTTAAATAAAAATAGGACATATATAAATAATTCTAAGTATATGATATTGAATTATTAAAATTATATATTTTATTTATATACTGATCGTATTATTATTAAAGAATTGAATTGTAAAGATATAAAAAATATGTACATGGGTTTGAGTATTGAAGATATGCAATGGCGGTGGTGAGCCTTGGAATTTGGAAGCCATGGTGTGTATAGGAAAGGATGAGAACAATGGCGAGAGCAAGCTGAATGCTGTATGCTAAGGCCAGACCTATTTTGTTTGGACAAATG
Organism: Erythrophleum ivorense; assembly: GCA_026724425.1. NCBI lineage: Eukaryota > Viridiplantae > Streptophyta > Magnoliopsida > Fabales > Fabaceae > Erythrophleum > Erythrophleum ivorense. Next base: position 42,146 of record JAIUCV010000627.1, on the reverse strand, counting down.
TATTCATACGCTACTCTAACTCACCAACAACAATAATAGGGGATTGAAAGAAATTTTGATATTTTTTAGAAAAATTAAATAAAATTCCTAAATTTGAAATAAAAGCATTTTTTCAACAACAGCCAAAAAAGCATAAAATTTATTTTCTAATTTTTTTTAATTTTAGTTAGAAGGAAATTACAACAAACTAACAAAAGTTGTTTCTCTCTCTTTTTTATCTCAAAATGTAAAATTCTTTTATTTTTTGTTAAATATTATTTAAAATAATATAAAAGATAAACAGTCAGTAAGTCAATATGCACAAATATCTCGAACTATAATATGATATTTCAAATATCAACCATCGTTTCCAAAGGACACCAAATTTTTTTATTTAAATGTTTGTCAAATGTGTGGAGTCACTTTCCAAACTTTACTTCAAAACATGAGCTATTTAACCAAAAAAAATTATATGATGAAAAAAAATTGAGTAAAATAATAATTTGATTTTTGAATTATTAAATTTATTTCACATAATTATTTAGACATTTTTAAGTTACTAAATAAAGAACTAATGTATAACAAATTTATTAGCATTAGAAACAAATTCATGCATTTAATAATTTTCAAACATTAAAATTAAATAAAACTACAAGAGTCATTCCCAAGCATAGTGAGTACTTTTTATTTGACCATAAATTAAAATTTTCACATAGAGTAAAACATGTGATGACAAGAACAAAGATTATTATAAAATTTTCCCATTATATTTTTTTATCAAATATGAAATTTTAAAAAAAATACTGAATTGATTTTTTTAATATTTTTGGGTAAAATCCGAAACTCATGAATGCTTATTAAAAATATTTAACTATATTATTTTCCAGTAAATTATAACAAAACTAAATAAAACATGCGTCCTTTCGGAAACGCATTATATTAGATAGCTCGATTCATTAATTTTGATTCTATACTTCTTTCCTTTTTGCCACGAATATAAATTATCACCAAAAGGAAGAATATTATTTTGCTTAATTATGGTATATTAACCCTCTAAAATCTTTCAAACCATTTAACTTTATATTTTCGCGTTTTCTCAATCTAAATAATTTTATTGAGAAACATGATGAATTAACTATCATGCCATTAGCATGCGATGAAATTAAAATGTCAATAAATTCAATTATAATTAACCATTTTAATAAAATAAATTTACAAAATGAATAGTAGCTTTATTTAACTCTTTTTTTTCTCTTATTAATCTCAAATATCAAAATAAAGAAAAGGTAACTTATCATTCAATTCTTCATGATTTTCATTTCCATCCCCTTTTTTCATTTATGTTGATATTCATTTCCGTCCCTTTATTTTTTTTTTTCTCTTCCTTTAATTCGCTTCCCAATTTTCAGTTTCTAAACTTATCCTTAATTAGGACTTGTTTTATTTATGATTACCATAAATAGAAATATATATCATTATTGTTAGATTTTCCTTTTATTACAAAAAATAGAGTAGCGCAAATTGATTATTCCAATATTATTGATAATGATATGTTCGTGATCTTTTTTCATCTCTCATTTATATACTTACACCTATCAATTTTATAACACTTATGTTCAGAATTTTTGGCATAAAAAATCAATGTAGGGGCAAACAAAAGTCTACCTGAAACGAATTTACTGTGGAGGGACATATGACCATAAATGTAAGTTCTTGATGTTATTAGGAGAATTTAAATCCAAGTGGCAAGTGATTTCAAAGATCCTATAGTTTAGTGCTACTTGAACCAACTTATATTGGCGTAATAAAGAGAATGGGAGGTTTTATATATAGGTTACTAGTAGTTACAAAGTCCGACATTGATGAATATATATGTCGACGAGGCAACAACGTAACATCACGCATAATAATTTTGAAAACGACTATAATATCATTGAAGCAAAACTCATTCGATCTTAGATCATGAGATTATGTTTACATACTACTTTGGTTTAAATTTAATAAATTTGAAATTGTTGAGTTTAAGAGTGAGTGATGGCGGAAATAAATCTCATGTTAAATAAAATTAGATTAGAAGATAGATATGAGTAGAAAAGACTAATAAACATAATATTTTATAGTTTTAGATAAAAATATTATAGTAAATTCATTTATATATTTGAATAAAAATATTTCTTTTGAGATCATGAAAATAGGCCTATTTAAAGAATTCAACCACATTAAGCTCTTATATCGATTTTGCTCTTCTTTAAAAAAAATATATATTTGTGTGGGTGCTTATCAGCAATTAAAGCCACATTTTTTTAAAGGAAATATTTATGTAATTTATATTTAAATGTTATTACAAATATTATTATCCACAACATGAGTCATGTATTTATGAGAGAAAGCGAAAAAAGAAACACACACACACACACATGAATGATAGTGATTAGGAAAATAAAGAAAAAAAAATGGAAAATTTAGACAGCATTACTGGAGGAATATAAAAAGAATAAGATGGGGAGATCAATCCAAACAACATCGATGTTGGGTAACATATAATGAATAATATGGTATGAGAGACAGGGATTAAAATAATTGATACATATATGGAGCCGACAAAGGAAACACTGATAATGAGGAAAATGATGTCTTTTAATGAGCTTTTACCAGACAGTATTCCGACAACATTTCATGCAACTGTGTCCATAGCTGAAGGGTGTTTGGTGTTTTCCCTGTTTTAGTTTTTTTTTTTTTTATTTAACATGGATTTCGAACAACGATGATTTTCATGCAAAATTTTTATTTTATAAAAAATTGCAATGGCCTTTTAATTCTGCTTTGAAATTTAATCTAAAGAAAAAGATCAATTCATTACGAACAATTATCTGAAAAAGAAGACTGAACAAAAAGAGAGGTCTTTAGAAAACTTGATAATTCCTTTTCAACCAGGTACCGAAGAATTTAAATGAGTTCAAAAACTTTACATAAAGTCGAATTATTTAAATGCATTTTTTTCTTTATCGTGTATATTTGGACTCTTTATGTGTGTGTGTGTATATATATATATATATATATATGTATGTATGTATGTATGAAAGGATTAGACTTGAGTAACTTTTTTTTAAGTATTTATTATTATAATTTTAAAAAATAAATATTATGTAAACGAATTTTTCAAGAAAAGTAATTATATAATACTTGTTATTTTTTATTAAGAAATTTAGTAACAAACATTTAAAATATATATTTAGGTTTTGTTCATATATAAATATATACATCAATAATTAATTTAACTATAATTTTTACAATTATTATTATTATTTTCTGTTGTTTTCTAGAGAAAGAACATTATCTTTCCCATGAACTGATCATTGGAGAAAAATGGGAAAAAGAAAAGAAATAACAGACATATGTAAAGTTGAGTAATGATATTGTGACGAGTCCCTCCAAACATCAATTATTTTCTTTTAACTTTCTACATTATCTGTATTGCAAGATGCTGCTGTTCTACCCACAACCTTATACAACAAGCTAAATTTTGCAAGAATCTTTATTCTCAAGATTAGGCCTTTTTTTGACCAATCATGCCAGTCTTGTTCTTTCAAACAATTTTCATATAATTGGTAAAAAAAAATGTAAAACATCTGCATTCACGCTAAAACGACACTAACTTTAGATGCTTTTACTCGATGATATAAACTGAATAAATTCTCAAACATCATGAATATGATAGATTATAGATTTTTTTTTTTCAATTTCAGCGTCAAGGATATGCCTCATCTCGTGAAAGAAAAGGTTAAGTACTGATATCAACGAAGCTCACTTAGCATTCGCATGGATCGAAGCCATCATCGACTTCCTCACGCCCTTTGCCTTCTTAATCATTTTCCATGTTATCAATTTCTCCTCCAACCCTCTGTTTGACTGCTGAGGTAGTGTTGGAAACTGATTAACCATTCTGTTCGCCTAAATCATTCACATGGATCGAAGCCGAAATGCTTTGTAACTCATTTGGGCCCAGAAGCCCTACCTTTTGCCTGCTATTTAATTGTTGTAGATATTTCGAAGCATGGAAGACTTGTGTCTAGTTTTCGGCTGTTTTTACTATAATGACGATGCTTGAAGCAGTACGCAAAATATCACTGTAATGCTAACCACATTACTCTTGCATTCACCTCCAGTCCCTGGAGTGGCATTTACTTATTTAATGGTTCTTTATAAACATCTCATTCTTTTTTTTTCCCTATTTCACACACCCTCTGTCATAACTTGCAAATTATATGTTGTCTTTGCTTGTGAAGGTTCTTTCTATTTTACTCTTGCATTCAATGTAAAGGGAAGGCTCTGCGTCTACAACATCATAGAAGATCCACGGAGTCTCAGCTGCATGGTAAAGGAAGCACTTGTCCATCGTTGCTCATGGAACTTTGCCATGTGCGACAATGTTGCCCTTACATGGAGCATGCTGAATCAGAAACTGGTATTTCAAATCATGTCCTTTTTGAGAGGTTGTGGCTTTTTTATAATTGGAAATCCTTTTGCTTGCCTACTTCTCGTTCAACACCGAATGAGTGGTGGAAATAGACGATCTTACAAATACTTTTTAAGCACTGTAGGTCGTTGAAGCATCTCTGCTGCAGAGTTCTTACCAATACCGCCTTCCTCAGTGTACTGCACTGCAGATGGGATTTTGGGCACTGCATCGAAAAGAGGCCTTAACTAGTAAAATTCCTTATAATAAAGATCTGAATTTGTAGGAACTTGAAGCTGATGACATAAGTATATTATACGATGTTGGATAACTCCTTCGTTCAATAATCATATGTTGTTGGCATTTGAAATACTAATGGTGGTAGTTGGAATGTCCTAATGCTTGTCTTCTTCAGGGGAATCAGTTGTCAATTTGTGTTAGGAAGTTGAATTGTTGATGGGTTCTTTCAAATTCCAGTGCCACAATGGAGATGATGCTCATGAGTCGGCACAGGATTTAAGTTGGTATGAGATATTTACATGTTTCCTGAGAGAGTATTTCCAACACCTCTTGGTTCTGCTTTTTTGACACTATGACGATATAATTTCACTGATGAAAGAAGTCTTATTTAAAGTCTGAAGTAACTTGTTTGGATAATGAGAAGTAACCACACTCTAGGAAATACCAAAACAGAATTACACTGTAGAGAATTGTAGAAAGGAGTGAATTGTACCTCTGTCCAGGCTTCAGTACCAACCCACTAAGATTCCCCAGCAGAAAGGAGAAGGATAAATAACCAAGAAAAGGATAGTTTCTAGCAAAATTCGAGACAGCTAGATATCTCTCAAAACCACCCCAAAAACTTCCTTTAACAGCCTCCTCTCCTTTCACCCCTCTTTTTCTCTCCCTTAACCGTTTTCTCCATGAAGCCAATCATTGGCTGCTTCCTGTCCATCTCTTGACTCATCCCAAGAACTTCTTCTTTCTGATTCCTCCTCACTTATCTGGGCTATAGTTACAGAGTGTCTTAGGCCCAAGCCTTCTTTTATAGACTTGCTGAATTGGGGCCTGACAGATTACAATAGGAAAAATATTTACTAGAACTCTTACAAAGAAATGTATATTTGTGTGTGTGTGTGTGTGTTTCTTTAATTTCTACATACTTTTATGCCCTGTCCAGCAAAGAAGATCACGACCGTATCTTAATCAGTGCAGTAGTTATGACCTTATTAGTCTCAGAGCTTCTTCTGGAAATGGTAATTCTGGTTTATAGATTATTTTATGTCCAGGTAGTGTACTGGAATCTACTTGTTACTTATTTTTTTACCCCAACTTATCCCTAGGAATGCGGCCATAATTGCAAAGAAGATTAACACAGATTTGATGCCATTGTGTTACTAAATGGTAACATTCTGTGTATGTTTGCTATTTACTTTTGTTTTTCAATCGTAGCTTCTTGGATATGCTATCCCAGTTTGTTCAAAATGAAATGAAGAGCGAAGTGTGTGTCTTCAAGTATAACCGGCTCGATATCAAAAGGTGTAAAAGTAATATGTACTGAAATAAAAATTGAGTGGAAGCTCTTACTTCGGCCCTTTAAATCTGCTGATAAATTTTTTCTTTTACGTGTTCAAATTTTCATTTCTGTGAAATTATAGAAGGTAGCATAATTGCTTGCACAGATAAAGAGATTGTCATTAGTTATAACGATATTAATGTTAGAAAATTTTATTTTAAAATTTTATATATAGATTCACATTAATTATTTTATTTTTTTTTAATTTGAGTTGGTTTTAGTCTATTATAATTTATTATATACCCAATTATTATTTAAGTAGTCATACAATTAGTGAGTCTTAACACACATTAATTATAAGTTTAGTGGGCAATTAAAAATGTGAGTTAATAATTTTATGGAAACCCGTGATAAAAGATTTCAATAAAACAACATTAAATAAAGTTAAGTCTCTTCTCTAATCTTAATATAGTAGTGACTGGACTCATTGAAAGTCATTCAATTAGCTTAAAATAATAGAGAGGAAAACCTAGAGTTCTAAGTTGTTATCTTGGCGATGACATGTATGCATTTCCTTCATATCTTACTAAAACTACAAGATCTGTGGAATCTCACAATGGTATCAGAAATGTGTTTTGTAAGAAATTTAGAACCTAAAATTCAAAATTTTGGTAAAAATTTAGTATTCATTCATACCAGTTTGGCCTTTAAATATTTTTGTTGTTGTTTGTTTTAGGTCTTTTATTATCTGGATTAGAAGCTTTCTTATGATATTAAGCTTACTTGCTAATTCAATTTGCGTGAAAAGATTTTGAAGTTCAAAGTTTGAATTTTTATATGTTCATCTTATTTTTTATCTCCCTCGAAATTAAAGTTTTAGTTTGAATTGTTGTATGGGAATCTTTCATCTCATGTTTATTAACTTGTCTATCATATTTGATTGTTTTAAAACCCAAAGAATCGAATGAAGACTCAAAAGAAAAGTTAGGGTTCATGTTTTCGAAATCCATGCAAAGATCCAAAGAAATTCTTTCATTTCTCTTGTTGTTTTGCTCAATTAATGATCTAGACATTTTAGAGAAAAAGATTTATATCAAAATGTCATACTTTTAGTGATCAAATGCCTTAGATTGGAAATTGAGTTGCTAAGATTCATATCTTCGAAATCGATGAAGAACAATTTGCAAATTCTTGGTTTTGATTTGCTATATTGCACAATTAATGCCTTAGATAGTTTAAAAATCACAATTCCCTTAAAAATCATGAAAAAAATAAACAAAATAAAAAAGCTAAAAAAACACATCAAAATCACATTGAGTAAAAAATGGAGATAAAAGATAACCTCTAGCCGAACTAAGAAGAGGCTCACACACGGCCTCTTTAGAATGTGGCACGTGTGAGCCATCTCTAACCCTAACTAACATGTTTTTTATTTCATGATATTTCTTAATTTTTTGTAATTTTTATTTTTTTTAAACTTAAAAAAATTATTTATTAATTATTTACATTTTTTGACCAAAAAAATGGCTATTTTTATTATTCTAAGCTAACAAACAACTTAAAAAAATCACACAAAAAATTTGGAAACATATTTTGATATATATAAAGCATACAATTTAGGTGTACTTATCCTAGGTATATATACAACATATATAGTTGCTAAGATTCATATCTTCAAAATCGATGAAGAACAATTTGCAAATTCTTGGTTTTGATTTGCTATATTGCACAATTAATACCTTAGATAGTTTAAAAATCACAATTCCCTTAAAAATCATGAAAAAAATAAACAAAATAAAAAAGCTAAAAAAACACATCAAAATTACATCGAGTAAAAAATGGAGGTAGAAGATAACCTTCAGCCAAACTAAGAAGAGGCTCACGCACGACCTCTTTAAGAGGTGGCACATGTGAGCCATCCCTAGCCCTAATTAACACGTTTTTTATTTCATGATATTTCTTAATTTTTTGCATTTTTTTTTAAAACTCAAAAAAACTATTTATTAATTATTTACATTTTTCTAACAAAAAAATGGCTATTTTTATTATTTTAAGTTAACAAACAACTTTAAAAATTCACAAAATAATTTGGAAACATATTTTGATATATATAAAGCATAAAATTTAGGTGTACTTATCTTAGGTATATATACAATATATATACTCTTAACTTAAGGCTTAAAAAATCAATATTTGAGCCTTATTTAAAGAAAAATGATTGTTATTCACATTTTTATTACAAATATGGTTTATAATTGATCTTTTAGGATAGATATAGCGAAAGTATCTTAATAAAATATGAATTTTCTTTTAGTTCAAGAATTTTATTTTAATAAAGTGTTGGGAATGTTAATCAACAAAGTGATTCATTCATTTTAGTTATTGAAACTGCTCAGTTCTTGTCATTGATAAAAGGTAGGGCAATTTTTTTATTTTAATTTAGGAATATTATTTTGTATATTATTGTGGATATATGTTACCAAAGATATTTACTCATAAAAATATATAAAATCATTTAGTTCTCTTCATGAAAGAAATTTTCAATTACTCTATATAATTACCTACTCAAAAGAGGTTGTTATATATACTAACTCTAGTATGACTTGAAGTGTGATGGTAGAAGTATATGGTCAAGAGAGTTTATCTACCTAAAGGGGATAGATTTTCAAGATCACATATTTTCTTGTTGAATTGAGATATATAGTTTAAGAGACTTATCTACCTAAAGGGGATAAGACCTTTAATATTGTGTATTCCCTTTCATATTATTTGGCTTTATGCTAGAAAGGCTAAATGCATGCTATGTTCTTTGCCTAAAGGGGAGTTTATGATGATACACCTCTTACTCTTCAAAGATAGTTTGCTCAATTTTAAGCTATTTTGAAATTACCTACTTTATTAACTATGTTGCATTTTTTTGTTTGAATCAGTCTCCTTTATTGTGAATAACAACAATGCCACCGTTGAGGTCCTGACTGATTTCAACTATAAAAGGTGGAAACAAGACATTGAATTTGCCTTGGGAATAGTGGATATAAATTTGGCGCTATGTGAGAGTGAACCATTGCAATGCACTCAGAATAGCACTATTGAGTAAAAGAAGTACCATGCTAAATAAAAGATATCCAATTGCCTCAATTTGATAGCTATGAATAGATTAATTGCTAAATATCTCATGAGTGATTTACCAAAGATTGCACATGTTAAAGAGTTCTATAATGCGATGATAAAAAGATACCATGTGTTTGACAAGATTGAGGCTAGACAACTCGTGAGTGAGTTAACAAGTATGAGATATGATAACACTAAGGGAGTTAAGGAATATGTCACAAGGATGGTGTATGCTCAAATTAAGCTTAAAACTCATGATATTCTAATTTTGGATAACTTTATCATTCATTATGCACTTAATTTGCTTCCACAAGAAGTCAGTCAAATTAAAACTACTTACAACATGCAAGATCAAACTTGGGATATTAATGACTTGGTTTCTAAATGTGTGGCCAAGGAAGAAAAACTAAAAAAAGAAAAGAATGAGACTACACACTTGGTTTCCCATAACAAGATGAATTTCATGAGGTAAAAAGGAAATTTAAGAATAAAAAGACACATGCTCATAAGAAAAATCAGGATTTCAAAAAGTATGGTAAGCATCAAGTAGCTGGTGACAAAGATAAAATAAAGGATATGAGTTCTATTTTTATAAGAAAAATGATCCTAAGAAAGTTGATTGCTTTAAATATAAAGATTAGCTAACAAAAAAAGACAAAAATCAAGGTGAGTTATTGACTTATGTTTATATTAAATCAAATATTATTGATATCCTTTTAAATTTTTGGTAGCTTGATAACAGTGCTTCTATCATATTACATCTTCCTTACAGGAGCTCAAAAATGACAAAAAGCCAAGTGAAAATAAGTCCAAGTTAAGAGTTGGGAATGTTGTTGATGTTGAAGTTGAATGCATAGGAACTATTACTTTATCATTAGAATTTGATTATCGACTTTATTTAAAGAACACTTTTTATATTTCGTCATTTAGGAGGAATTTAATTTCCTTTCTTTGCTTAATAAAGCTAGATATTTTTATCAATTTTGGAAATAGAGGAGTTAAAACTTTTTATGATTCTAATATGATTGGCAATTGCATTCTATCGAATGGATTATATAGATTGTGTTTGAATCCTAAAATTGATTATTTATCTTTTAATATTGAGAACTCAGTGACTAAACAACCCTTAATTAAAGAGAAATCTCCATTGTTGTGGCATAGATGACTAGCTCACATTTCAAAAGAAAGAATTAAAAAATTAATCAAAGATGACATCCTTCCCTCACTTAATTTAGAAGAGACAAGGACTTGCATTGATTGTATCAGGAAAAAATTAACTAAAACCAAGAAGATAGATGTAACTCATAGTAGGAGCCTTCTAAAAATAATACATACAAATATTAGTGAACCCTATTCTTCAATTATATGTGGCAAAAAGTATTTTATAACCTTTATTGATAATTTTTTCCATTATGGCCATGTCTTCCTTATTAAAAAAATTCTAAAACCCTTGATATGTTTAAAATTTATTGAACTAAGGTTGAGAAACAATTGGGGAGTGTTATCAAAATAGTTAGATATGATTGTTGTGATGAATATTACGAAAAATATGATAAAAAGGGATAATAGAAAAAGCCTTTGCTAAATATTTGCAAGATTCTAGAATTGTTGCCCAATGTACCATATCTAGTAGTCCTGAACAAAATGGTATGGCCGAAAGATGAAACCACATTCTTATGGATATAATGAGGAGCATGATAACTAGGTATAATTTACATAATTTTCTATAGGGAAAAATAATAAAAATTGCTAATTATATTTTAAATTAAATTCTTAACAAATCCATTCCAAAAACATCTTTTTAGTTATGAACTGGCAGAAAGTCTAGTCTTAATTACTTTTATGTTTGAAAGTGTCTTGCTGAGGTGAAAATTTATAATTCTTCTTTGAAAAAAAAAATAGATTGTAGAACTTGCTATTGTTTCTTCGTTGAGTATCCAGATTACTCGAAAAGGTATAGATTCTATTACCCCACAAGGGGTACTAGAATTGTTGAATCACTGATCGCAAAATTCTTAGAGTTTGACATTGCTGAAGAAAGTTGTTCTTAGGCTTCTGAAGTAAATGAACAGTATGATACAATTTCAATTCCTTTGCCACTTACAGATGAAATAGTCATACCAGTGCATGTAAAGGAAGAAACTATGGATTTATCTATCCAAATAGAAATACCCATTGTAGGTGAGGTCCTCAAATAGTTGATACAATTCTTGAAACAATTCAACCAACACCAGATACATATGAAACAATTCTAGATATTCCTCTAAGGAGGTCTTAGAGAAAAAGAAGATCAGCAATCTTAAGTGATTATTATGTCTACCTAGGTGAAATATTTTGATATTAGTTAAACCGTAGATCTTTTGACTTACACTGAAACCATTAATAGTTCTCAATCAAATATGTGAAAGAATACAATGATTGATGAGATGACTTCTATATCAAAAAATAGAGTTTAAGAGTTTGTTGAATTGTCCACTGGTTACAAACCAATTGGTTATAATTGAGTATAAAAGACTAAGAAAGATTTTAAAGGCTAAATTAAAAGGTTCAAGGGTAAGTTAATAGGTTTTGCACAGATAGAAGGCATTGATTTTACAGAGACATTTTTATTAGTCTTCACTAAAGATTCATTTAGGATTATTATGGCATTTGTGGCTTATTATGACCTAGAGTTTCACCAAATGGATGTGAAAATAGTTTTTTTAAATGAAGATCTCAATGAAAAAGCCTATATAATACAGCCAAAATGTTTTAAAGAGATTGGCAAGGAGTATATGGTGTGTAGACTAACAAAGTCAATTTATAATTTCAAACAAACTTTTCACCAATGGTATTTAAAATTTGATGAGTGGTGACCTCATTCAGGTTTATTAAGAACAAATTTGATCAGTTTATTTATATGAAAACCAATGGAAGCAAATTTATTTTTCTTGCACTCTATGTTGATGACATTTTTCTTACGAATAGTGATTTAGATCTACTTTGTAAAACTAAAGTTTTCTTATCTAGTGATTTTGACATGGAAGACCTTAGGGAGGCCTTATATGTTATGGCTATTAAGATACACCGTGATAGATCACATCATGTTTTTAGGACTGTTTTAAAAAGCCAATATAGATCGTGTGTTGAAACAATTTAATATGTAGGATTACTAGCTTAGGGATGTACCTATTGTTAAAGGTGACAAGCTTAATAAAAATCAGTGCCTCAAAAATGAGCTTGAAAAGAAAACTATGCAAAATACCTCTTATATTAATACAGTTGATAGTTTGATGTATGCTCAAATACGTACTAAACCTAACATTGCATTTGCTATGAATGTTCTTGGTCAATATCTTTCAAACCCTAGATTTCAGTATTAGGTTGTAAACAAGAAAGTTATAAGATATCTACAGAAAATGAAAGATTTCATGTTTATCTATAAAAATGTTGACAACCTTGAGATAATGGAGTACTCAAATTCTGATTTTGCTAATTGTCTAGATGATCTAAAATCCACTTCTGGCTATATTTTCATATTTACTAGTGGAGCAATCTCTTAAAAAAACATGAAATAGAGTTTGACTACATTTTTGACAATGTATGCAAGTTCATTTCATGCTATGGGGCAACTTTACAAGTCGTTTAGCTTAGGAATTTCATATCGGAGTGTTATATAGTTGACTTATTCACTAGACCATGGTTATTTATTGTGATAACAATATAGCAATGTTCTATTTCAAGAACAACAAAATTAACAAGGGATTTAAGCATATGGAAATAAAGTATTTTACAGTCAGGGATCTAGTCAAGAAATGAGACGTTGTTATAGAATTCATAAACAGAGTCAATGTTAGCTGATTCTCTAATTAAGGGATTTATATCCCTATAGTTTAATAAACATATTGAGAACATGGATATCTTGGGGTCTTCTGATCTTTTAGGTTAGTATGAGCTTATATATTCTGTTTATTTGTTTTATTTTATATGACGACTTTGCGGATGTATTTTGCTTATCTCAATGAATTTTATGAATTTTTCATATATTTGATATATTATACTTTGATTGATAATTATCACTTTGTTAGTGCTTTGTTTGTACATAGATTGAATATAACATTTGTCTTAAGACATAGTGCCAATCTTAAAATGACCATTGTATTTGTTATAATGTCTCTTGTAGCACTATACACTATTCTTGAGATAAAGTATTTGAGACATATAGACTTGTTTTTAAGTTATATAATTTCTTATTGCGGTTCAGTATACAGATATTGAGAAATTGTAATTTCTTATCGTGTTTTAGCATACGAATATTGAGAAATCATATAGAGAACTGATAAAAAATAGTGCATTATTGATCATTTTAAAAACTATTTTTTGCCATACTTCTGAACTTATAATTCATGTTAATATAATTGTTAATATGTGTGAGTGTAGATTAGTCTTATGCACTATCCTTTATTGATGGTTATGTTGGATTGAGTTGCGTACGTTATATTATCTTAGGACCAGTGTCTTTAAAACAAAGTGCGAACATTAGTTTTGTTGTTTTGTTGACTCAATAGTTATTTTATAAAATAAAATGAATTTTCTTAAAATCAAATTAATGTGACTCAAGTGGGAGAATATTAAAAAAATTTATTTTAGAATTTTATATGTAAGCTCATATTAATTATTTTATTGTTTTTTAAAATTTGGGTTGGTTGTAGTTCACTGAAATTTATTATATGCCCAGTTGTTATTTAAGTGGTCATATAGTTAAGTGGGCCTTAACACATATTAATTATAAGTTTGGTAAGCAGTTAAAAGTGTGAGCTAATAGTTTTATTAAAACCCATGATAACAGATCCATTAAGATAACATTAAATAAAGTTAAATCTCTTTTCTAAACCTAATAGAGTGCCTAAATTCATTGAAAATCGTTCAATTAGCCTAGGGTAATAAAGAGGAAGACCTAAAATTCTAAATTACTATTATGACAGCCACAAGTATGCATCTCCTTCATATTTTACTAAAACTAATATTTTAACTTTCATACGAGGTCCATAGAATCTCACAAATAATGCCTCAGAGTACTAATGGCCAAGTAAGTTGAATGAAATGGATTGATACCATGTGTTCCAAGTTCAAAATGCTTAAGATCAAATTCCTTGTTGCATGCAATTGCCAAGTCTATTCTTACATGTACCATTCTTCCTTGTGTGTTTCTTAGGTGAGACATGTAATATATTCTCTTCCATTCCAATACTTGCCTTGTTTATTAGTTTGCTGGACTTTCAACATCCTCCCTTGTGTTGGAACAAGGATGTTATTGAGTATGCACAGTTGGCCCAGTTGGTCCCACATCTTGATAGGTTGCTATATTGGTATCATCTATAGTGCCTTGAGTAGCTAGCCATGGCTAAGTAAGTTAAATGATTCGAACTTTTTTTTACCTTGCTATATTGGTATCATTTGTAGAATAAGTTGTTGATTTCTTTTGTGAGAGTTGTGTGTGCTTGCTGAATTTATAGCAGTTTCTTATGGTATTGTTCATAGGTTTTAGATGGGAAGAGGATGGTAAGGCATTTTGGCAACATGTAGTCTTTGCTATGCTTTGGAATATTTGGCTAAAGTGGAATGCTCACATTTTCTAGGTTGCCCCCTTTCCTTCAGAGTTCAGATGTCTTATGGGCTAGCTATAAAATAATGTTTGTACCTTTTGTTTGGTATTCTACTCAAGATTTTTTTCCCCCTTTTAAGGAAGTGTCACCATCAGAAATGCACAGGGACTGGGCTGCATTGTTCTTCTCTCTTTGGGATTTCAAGCCCATGTTGTTTTCATTTTGCTACTTGAATCTTGTAGGCTATTATTCTTCTCAATGGCTTTACTCTTTCCTTTGTGGGAGATGGAGCGTTGGGCCAATTTGCTTGCAAGAGTGCTGTTTGTGCCATATATTATTAGCCAGAAGCAAATGTCTGTAGTATGTACCGAAATATACTTGTTGGTATAGAATCACTTCATATTGCAAATTATATACTCGGTTTTTTTAGACATTCTGATATCTAACTCAGTATGCGCCTTTCCATATGCTGCAATGGCATCAACAAAGACTTTGCATTTGGTCATATCGTTTCTGAATTATGATACGTCCTCTAATCATTTTTAAGGGTTACTGAAATCAAGAATTCCTTGTTCTTATCGCAAGGAACAATATTCTAGATGACCAAGCTCGCAAGTTTCACTTGTTTATTCAGAGCAATGAACAAGAATGTTAACATACACGTGTGTGTGAAAGACAGGCAATCAATCAAGCAGTTTTCCAAGTGTTTATCAGGATGCTGGGACAGAGTCAAATTTGTTTGTTGATTGCCCATCTTTGAACTGAAGAAGGAGATCTTAATCTATAGCCCATTTTGGTTTTTGTTTTTTTTTTTAATTAAGTGCCAACCTTTCTCTATCAAAAGTGGTATTTTCATAGGAGGTAAGAAGTTTTCTTTTGTGGAGAGTGGTTGTGCACTGTTTGAAAGGCAATTGAAGAATAGGACTTAGCAGTGAGGAAGCCCTTTGTTTCGGCTTTGCACCGTGTTTCAAGTCTAGATATGGATAAAATAAAGCTGTATTGTCGCTTTACGCGTGGGTGGCTTACTTTCGGATGGCAGCCTCTTGAGGAGGGGCCACCTTTAATTTCTTAGTACACCTAATTTATAAAAAATAAATAAATCAAGTCAATAATAAAAGTAAATGCGTCTAATATATTTACGTGTTTCTGTTCTTCTTAATTAATTTTATTAATCTATCCATTTAATCATCTCCCTTATGGGTTGCTTCTAGTGATAACAATCACAATTACATAAAAGGTTACTGTCACTAAAAAAGGGAAATGGCTGAACCTGAAGCCAAGTACAATTGTAGAAGTTTAGATAGGTACGATATCACTCTCATGAATTTGTCAAAGTTAATCATTTGGTTTTGAATTGAAGTTAGCCAAACATTTTCATTTTGTTACTGACAATGGATGTTACTAGGAATAGTGACCTGGGTATGGACACTGGACCATGCTCTTATCATATCCAATTTCAATTTGCACTTTTGTTCTTGGTGATTATTATTCCAAGGATTAGATTAAAAATGAAATTATTTGTTTGATTGCTGTTGCCTCTGCGACATTTTAGAGCATGCATCATCTGAGAGATGCCTTTAATTTGTACTAAATGTGTAATTATAATTAGATTAGATTACAAGATCTCCTCTAAATTTTGTTAAAATTATATAAATTTTCTCTATATTTTTTAAATAATGAATAAATTACACAAACATCTCTTCTATTTTCAAAATATATACAAACTTTCTCTAAAATAAATAATAAATTACATAAATATTTTTAAAATATTTCTAAAATTACACAATCTTTCTCCCTATTTTCAATGAAAGTTTGTATATATTTTGAAGATAAAAAAGAAATCTATATAATTTTAACAAAATTCAAAGAAAATATGATAATTTATTTTTGTTTTAGGGAATGTTTATGTATATTTCTAAAATAATTTTTTTTATAATTTTAACAAAATTTAGTAAAAATTTATATATTTTTTAAAAATGAATAAAAAACTCTATATAATTATAATAAATTTTAGGAGTAATTTATATAATTTCTTCCTATAATTATTCCCCAGCGAAGGTTCAAAAATATATATGTTGCCTTAAATGAAGTACCAATAACTGTCACTGTCCAAACAAGCCTATGGGCTAGTTAGTTTAACTTGTTTATTGAGGAGCATTCAACGTTTAAATTTAGACTCAAATAATTGGTGGATTAAAATAAGTTATGGTCTAATCCGTGAAAAAATAAGAGAAATTTTGGATTTTATGTTTTTTGAGTTCACTTATAAATGGGCTGACCGTCCTTTCCTGTAGTCCATCGTGAACCTATTTGACAATGTTATTAACAAAGCATCAATAATGTGTATATAAAATACAACTCTTTGCCTATTTAATTTTTTTTTAAACTTCTAAATATCTCTCACCAAAAAAAAAAGTGATTGTTTGAGGTTCTAGTTCTAGTCTTTCAAAAAGAAAAATCAAAACAGCTCAATTGTTTAGATGATGATCTATCAAAATATACATCAAGTTTTTATCATATGAAGAAATTCTTGTACAACGTATATAGTACCATCTCATTTGTACAATATTTAGTAACATTAAGCTAATTTATTTATTTTGACACATCATGTGAATCTCACATAAGGCAATATTTATTAGATAAAGACAAATCACTAAATGGATTTTTTCTAATAATGGGTACACATATCTATATATAGATATATATAGATATATACCTTAATATACTATAATATATCACAAAAATTTTAAAAATATATCATTCAAATAGTACTATATAGGTTTTGAATAATATTAATAGATTTTATATAAATGACTCTCAAACTTAAGAAATAACTTATTTATTTAGAAAATTTTTCTGGTAAATAGATTAGGATTTAGAGTTCAAGGATTCAATAAAAATAAAATAAAATTACCTACTAATTATAAACATGAGGGTAGAGATTATAATACCTATTTTAATTCCTATCCATGATTAACTCCATTAGTAGCAAAAATAAACAATTAATATTGTTCTGATCGATAAGTGATTCTCTATGACTTCATATATACCTAAGAGACTCTCTTCTCCTCCTTTAATCCCACTAATAAGATGAACATATGAAAGGGCAACCAATTAAATGAATTGACTTAAATATTATACAAGTAAAGGGTATATTAGAACTTCTCTATCATATGTTAACTAATTTTGTTTTGAAGTTTAATGAACGTTATTATAGCTTTATCTTGTCTATATTTGAGCACAGTTTAAGGAGGGAAACACGAATACTGAAAATTTGAGGACATTGAATTGAATTGAGGTTGGTGTCACAACCCCATGAATTCAACACCAAAATAGTCAAGAAAATCGCACAATCCCCTATTTTCTGAAGATATGCACGTGATCCCAACCAGATTCTTATACCTAAAAGTAGGGAACCTCTGTTTGCCATGAGAGAATAGTCCACTTTTCCCTGCCTAATCTCTCTCGGTCTCCCATTATTGTTCTTCTGTGATGCCAATATAAACGCACTAGTCCTTGTCACCCTTGAGTCCATTTCATAAGTTAGAAAGTGCCTTCTTTTCGACCATTTATGCTCTACCAAATATCCCTATACCTGAAGGGATGCATGCAATTGAGTTCCTATATATTTCTCTTTCTGTCCCTGTTATGCTATTAAAACGAAATGATGATATATAGTTTAGCAGAACTTTAGTTTGTCTAGTTGGAAAGAGAAAATAGAAGTTGCATTGACAATCAAATCAAGTTCACGTGTGGCTTCAGACATCTGCCTAACATTATTCGGACCATAATTCTAGCTATGTCAAATCTATAACTTTGAGTATCACAAGCAACTTTTCATTTTGAATCCACCCAACTAGCGCGGATTCTCAGTGTGTCACTTTTGATATCCGCATCTATCGTTCTATTCATGATAAGTAATTTTCCTTTGGGTATGAATTTTTTACAATGATGGTAGATCGTGCAGTCAAATTATTTGTTTGATGTTTGATATACGTTTACATGTATCTTTTTAAATAAAAAATTTAATTATAAGGATAAAAATGTTAATTGTAAAAAGGAATTTTAACTATAAAGGCAAAAAAATTTAACTCTAAGAATTAAAAATTTTAATTGTAAATAGTATTCTAAAAATTTTTTATCTCTCCTAGAAAAAGACACATGAGGAGACATGTTAAACAAATAATTTGATTGCACCTTCTGTAGTCATTAGCGTGACAATAGGAGATCTTAGTTCTTTTTCTGTCTAGATTTCAACTTACATACACTGGTTTTTAAATTTTTTTTATTGTATAAAAATTATGTTGTTTTCTAATCTTAATTATTTGGAATAAATCCCTTTCTTAGACTTCCTTACTAGTTACTACCCTAAGTGGAAATTGGGACATTTAATATTTTATTTTCAGAATATTTCTTAAGGAATTCAACCAAAGTTGATAGGACATGATGCTATCCTATCTTAAAATACATACAATTAATACCTTTCTTTTTGGTTAATTTCTTAATTATATATATACATACACCTATGCATAACAGTGCTGAGTTTGATAAATAACACTTGATCAAATTTTATATTAACTAAGTTCTTTAGCAAATGTAATTACAAATAAACTACTTATTTAATTTTATCAAATTTTCACGTTATCTATAACATATTATGGAGATTGAGAGAGGTATATTTATTCATATATAATCAAAGTTGGACACCAAATTTATATCTTATTGCTTGGCAGAGGTTAACAACCGAGTTATATGATCACCAGTACTCAATTATAAAAGAATTGTGCTAGTAACTAATATTTTACGTACACCATTGATGTCCTATAAACTGTGGTAGCTACATTTCTAAATTATGAGTGGGTTAATGATTTAGTTTTTAAAATATTACACTTATTTTAATTTGATATTTCAAATATAAAGTCTTTCGATTTAATAATTAAAAGAATACTTATCTCTCGATTTAGTCATTTAAAATTAAATTTTTCTCAATATAGTTCTACAAACAGTTTCTTTTAATTAAAATGGTCTTTAAAATAGAGCTACAATTATTTATTGAAAAGATCTTATTAATTGAGAGAAAATGTCTAGAAGACTAAATTGAGAGTTTTTTTTAAGGACTAAATTAAAATAAAATTAATCATTTAAGGATTTAATTAAAAAAATTTTATCTTTAAAAGATCAAATTAAAACAAAAGTTATCATTTAAAAACTAAATTATTAATTTACTTTTTAACTATTAATTGGTGGCATTTTAATTACAAGTTGTAGAATGGAATTACATAATCTAGGTACAAATTGCGATGAGAAAAGTGCAATGTAGGAGTTAAATATCCATTTAGAATAGGTTAAAATTACATCTTCAAACTTATGAACATTATTTTAATAAATTGCAAAAACAGTTTAAGCGAAAGCTTTTAGGTGGGAGTGTTCATTGGTTTGTTAGACCCTATGGGCCCACCCTAACTTGGCCTAATCGAGTCGAGTCGGGCTAAAAATAAAAATAGGTAAATCTTTAAACAAAATTATATTGAGTTAGGTAGAGTCACAGGTGAAGACATATTTTGCCTAACCCGTCTTAATAGTTTTTTTTTTTAGTTATCCATATCTTACCATCTTTTATATATATATATATATATATATATATATTTATTTATTTCATTTGATTTTCTTTGTATGCTGCAATTTTCATTACTTGCCTTAATCCTTCCTATTTCTTAATTGTTTCCATCATTGATATGCATGCTTACTAATATTTCTTTTGTTGAATAATAAATATATACATGTTTACTTAAGGCTAATTATATTCGTATAGTTTAGATTTTGTTTGATAATACTAAGTCATTTTTTATTATTGATAAAAATATAAAGGTTTTAAAAGTCTATTGTTTTAAAGTATATGTTTATGAGTTTGCAAAAAAATATTTTTATATTATAAGTATCAGCTCATAAAAAAAAATGATCTATGCAGTCTTAACCTGCCTTAACCTAATATAAAATTGGGCTTGTTCGAGTTGGATTGGGCCACGAGCATAAAAATAAACATGATGTCTTAATCAAACCAAATATCGGGCATACTAAATGTTCAAACCGACTCTACCCATGAGCAACCCTATTTTTACATATTCTTTGGCATAAAAAAATAATATTCCCATCTTTTCTCAAAAAGAAGTTGAAAATATATAATAAATTAGGAGTACGTACTCTTATTTTACCCAAAAAGAAAAAAGAATATGAGAGTCTAATCTAAATTACATTCTGAAGTCTTGCTTCATCCTTTTAAGTTTTAGAAGGTCTTCTGTTAAACCCAAGAGTGGGTGAAGATTTCAGCTAATTGGGTGCATTTTTTTCTATTTTTTATTGAAAAACCCGAAGAGTCGTTCGAATCAAATCGTAGTTTCTGTTTTCTCAGGGGATACTTTATTTTCCATCAAAATTCACTAATTGAGATTTTGGAATAAATGGATATAAAAAAAGCTTGGATGACTAACCCTAATTGAAATTCATGGTTAATAACGTGAGATTATTTAAAAAATCAATTAATCAAACTCTCTTTTATTCACCCTTTTTTATTTTAACTGTTAAGATATGACGATATTGATCACCTAACGTCCTAACTCCTATTCCCTCCTATCAGAGTTTAGCAAAAAAAACTCTTATACTACTATGTCTTCCCTTAATTTGTCCTTATGTGATCTAAATTATCATCATGACTCATAAACAAAACAAACAAATAACACTCCTATAGCTTTGTCCAAAGGTCATGATTCATCAGTTATACCTGTGGATGCCAGCTTATCTACAACCAATTTGAATACCAACAAAAACTCATTTAATTTAATAGATATAATTTACATGTTTTGGGGCCACAGTATATAGAAAACTTCATCGATTTACTATTTAGATTAAAAAACACTAAAATTAATAGTGATAGAGAGACTAGCCAAATGAATCAAGCTTTAGACCAAGCACAGATGGACAAAACTAAAATGACTATGTCATCAGCCAGTGAGCCCTCTTTTTTAAAATTGATTGGCTAATTCTTATGGCCTACTAATGCACATAGAAAAACTTGGATGTAGTTTTTTAAATAAAAAATTTTAATTAAAATATAACATGTGATTTAAAAAAAAAATCAAGCATATATATAGTATTAAGTTGTAAAAAAAATTATTTTATAAAAAAATTAGGAAAAATACAAAAATAAATCTCTCAACTTTTAAAACAAAAATAAATTAATAAAATTTTCCACTTTCACACTTTAGGAAATATATATTATTTCACCATCAACGTTGCTATCTCTCGGACACAATTACTAATTTTTGTTTTTGGTTTTTTGTAACTTTTTATAAACATACTTGCATTAAAAATAAATAAAAATTTACCACATCAATTATAAAAGAGTTTAAAGTAATATAAAAGATAATAATATTTAGTATATAATAACTAAAAGAATCTAATTATAAAAATTAAAAGATCTATCTTTCAATTTTAAAAATTTAAAAGACTATATGTGTGTGTGTGTGTGAGTTTACATTTTTTTTTTTTTTTTTGCAATTTTAAAAATTTAAAAGACTATATATGTGTGTTTGTGTGAGAGAGAGAGAGAGAGAGAGAGAGAGAGTTTACATTTTTTTTTTTAAATATCTAATAACATACCTTAAAAAATGTCCCAAATTTTTGTTTAAATTCTCAACGGATGAAAGAAGCAAAGAATACCAACACTTAAAGATATACACGTCATCAAGTAGGCAGCGATTGGTTTGTCCATGTCATTATGCGCAGAGGCTCCCTCTCTCTTCCTTCCACCCACCCCCCTCCTCTCACGTAATTACCAGTTGACTTACCCTCTTTGTGATTCCTCCATTTTTATATATATATATAGCGCTCCTCCCTCTGTCCTCCTATTCTTAGATCTCTCTCCCCTCTCTCTCTCCCCCACACACACATTAATTTCTCATATATCGCTTGAGCTTTCTCATTTCAATATTCAAAATTTCAAACAAAATGAGCAATATAAGCATGGTAGAGGCAAAGTTGCCGCCGGGTTTTAGGTTTCATCCCAGAGATGAAGAACTTGTGTGCGATTACTTGATGAAGAAGGTCACACACTGTGATTCCCCTCTCATGATTGACGTTGACATTAACAAGTGTGAACCTTGGGATATTCCAGGTCAGTATACTGACTCTTTCTTAATTTCCTAATTCCCCTATTATCATTCTCTCTCTGTTTGCTTCATCTATACTTCGATTATTTCTTCTACATATGGAGGGTCTGAAATTGAATCAAAGTTTCGAAGTCTTTTCCTATTAATTCATTTTTGTTTTCATTTAACACTTTGCGTCGAACAGGCTATTAATGGATAAGTTTGATCCATGTTTTTGTTTGCTATTTTTGGTTAACTAATAGCGATGTTGCTTTCAGCCATTCTGTCATATTGTAGTTCAAAATATGATGATGATGATGACGGCAAATTAGTTTAAGTTGCATTCATGTCTTGATTTGGGTCTGTGGGGTGAGGTGATGATAGCAACTGAAATGGCTACAATAGATCCCAATATTCTATAACTGCACTTAATGATGCTTGCCGACTGTTTGTCTTGTGAAAAGTTACTTTTCATTAACTGTTCAATTTAGAAAATTAATTGTGTTAAACTCCCACATGCGTAGCAGAAGCCAATCAAACTCTTAGAAATTAATGTACATAGCATGTAGCAATATAAAAGACTTGGCCTGCATGCTCTCTTTATCTCTACCTTTTTTCCAGTTATATTATGATCTACTTCTTACAATATTTGAAAAGATTCATTAAGTATGCGAGAAAGTTTATTATCTAATATATATGCTAATAGTTAGGGCATGAGAGAAGTGATCTTATGTAAAAAGTAAGAGAAGGAAATCGTCACTATTAATGAACAGAAATCAATAATTGAGGTGTAGAAAGTAAAAAGAGGAAATAATTACCATTAATTAGATTACAAATTAATAATTCAAATTGTTAATGGAAAAATCAATAAAATTATTTATTATGTATTTATAACGATTTTATGTTAATCTCAACCATTAAAAAATTAATTATTTGGATGCTCATATATATGTGTGAATTTATGTGGGTCTTATGTCTTAATTCAGTTCCATGCACATTCAAATTGCTAGAGCTGGTATCAGTCGAGTTTAATGTTGATTGTATTGAAATGAGATAACATATTCTCTTTTTTTTTCTTATTTTATCATCAATTTAAACCTAACAATAAATAAATGAATAAATATATTCTTTACTTTTAAAATGTTCATATGGGCATATTATAGATATACATATATGCGTATACACCTTTAGGACACAGTTTAGGTTAGCATCTTTGAATGGGAAGCTCCAAAGATGATGTATATATATATGGCAATAATGCAGAGTTATGTGAACGGGTTTACTGTTTTAGTATGATTCATATAGAATATACATATTACATCCAAAGCTTTTGAATAAAGTGACTCATTGAACTTGTCCTATCTTTCAAAGTAGGTTCTCATAATAATGCAAATATTTTCATTGCAACCACACGCGTGTACATGAACATATGATTAACTCGCAATTCAATTTAGAAGAACTGAACTTTCAAGTCTCACCATCATCTCTTTGTATCCAATCGCGTCTTGTCCTTAATATCCTCCATCAAACATGAGGTTATAATTTCTCCCTCCTCAAGATAACAAAGTTAAACTATGCATCTTTTCTTTTTCTTTTTCATTTCTATATCTATTCACTTTATTCCTTTAACTAATATTTTTAAAGCCTTATGTGATATATTTGGATATCATTTTGCATATAGGGAAATATAACGGGTCAACGTTAGTGCTTTGGTGTGCTAGGCCACGTTTTCACAATTTACATTTTTGTGGGGGGATTATCTCAATGTTTGACAATGAAATTACCATATTAGTTTAATTTTGTATGCATCCCTATTAGGAAAGAAACAATAAGGATAAGCAAACCAGAAGAAACAAAAGCAATTAATGGAAGAAGCTAAAATTAATGGGGCCTATATATATATATATATATGGGATTTATAATCATTTTCATTTTAGCAATAATTGCAATCAAACAAGTGCCAATTACTTACACCGAAACGATACTCTTAATTATGTTTTCTCTTTTGGTGTACTACAGATATTTATCACTGTTAGAGGTTATATATATATATATATATATATATGTATTCTCCAAAATTAATCTTAGAGTCTATATGCAAAAGCATGTGACTCATAACTTTTAAATTCCTCCATTAATTGCTACCATCAATATATACACATATATAGTACTAATAAGACAAAAAAAAAGTCAAATGAGCATTTAAGTCCATGAATTTATTACAACTAAGAGATAATATTGTTATGTGAACTTAAATTCTCAGTAATCATAGTTGCCTTGGAAACAATAGCACTCATTCACACTTGTATATATATTGACCTTGAGGCACATTTTTGTTTTTCAAATAACTGAATTTTTTACGGTATCATATCAAATCAAATAATACTCATGTTTATATTTGAAATTTTGAACAATTTCTTTAAAAAATAATGATAAACATTGATTAATATTATTGTACAATTTGATATGGTGGGTTTTGCAGAAACAGCATGTGTGGGAGGGAAGGAGTGGTATTTCTACACACAGAGAGACCGAAAGTATGCGACGGGGTTGAGAACAAATAGAGCCACGGCTTCAGGGTATTGGAAGGCCACTGGGAAGGACAGATCTATCCTTCGGAAGGGTACACTTGTTGGGATGAGGAAGACTTTGGTGTTCTATCAAGGAAGGGCACCCAAAGGCAAAAAGACTGACTGGGTCATGCATGAGTTTCGCCTTGAACCTCCCCTTCCCCCTCCTAAAATTTCTTTCACCAAGGTATACTTATCATACTTCTTCTTTTGGTATTATAATTAGGATTGTCTTGGGACACCGAGGACTTTGAAGAGTATACCCTTTCATCTCGTTCTAATGTATATAAAATTTTATTTTTGAAGTATTTTTTAAAGAAATCAAACCCAAATTGATAAAGGAAAAATATTGTCTCCTTTTACCAACTAAACTAATACCTTTGAATTTTGATTATCTATTTTGCCAATTAGTTTATATATCCTTTTTGTTTGTGTAGACTAGACTTTTTTATGTTTAATGTTTTCTAGTTTTGAGAGAAGAAGGGGGGATTTATTTTTGCATTTATTAGAAACGGTCAAGTTTTGACAATTAATCAACGTAGCTAGCTATATGGCAATCTTTTTTTTATTCTACTTTGTTAAAATAACTTCAAATTGGAACTTTTTTTTTTCTGTTTTCCTTTTATATAAATCAATATGAATAAAGTTTAATACGATTGCAAATAAAATTCAAATGTTAAAGACTTTGACTTTGTAGAATTTGTATTGCTCTATAACAAAACCAAAGTTGTCTCCCTCGTGAACATATTGGTTAGAATGTGACTTCAAAAAAGATATTAGGTATGACCTAAGATCCTCTCTTTTATTTTCTTTTATCCAACGCCTTATGTAAGCCTCTTTAATCTTTACTTTACCCAAAAAGAGAGAAAAAGAGTAAAATTTTTTTAATTTGGTTAAGTGGGTGATTATTTTTGTCATATGTGGCAATTCATTGTCAAAGTTTTGAGTGTTATTAATTATAAGTAAGATGTAGTGACGCATAATCGAAATGGAATTAATGTCTGGTAAAAGCCCTAACTAAAAATTTTTATCAGAGCAGCCAGCTGAAGAACTTGGTTATTTATTTACTTATTTATTTATTTATACTAAAAAGAATTTGCAACTTTTGTGGATACAGGAAGACTGGGTTTTGTGTAGGGTATTCTACAAAAACAGGGAAGAAATTGGGAAAGCTAGCATGGGAAGCTGCGATGACGACACTGGCTCTTCATCTCTTCCTGAATTAATGGACTCTTACATCAGTTTTGATCAACCAGCAGCTCACCAAACCCATTTAGATCATGATCAATATGAGCAAGTGCCCTGCTTCTCCA
The DNA here is from genome assembly GCA_026724425.1 of Erythrophleum ivorense. Lineage (NCBI taxonomy): Eukaryota > Viridiplantae > Streptophyta > Magnoliopsida > Fabales > Fabaceae > Erythrophleum > Erythrophleum ivorense. Next base: position 15,472 of record JAIUCV010000627.1, on the reverse strand, counting down.
GTATTTTCCCTCATCATCAAAACCAAACAAACCCTAATTATAATACCATTTTCAACCACATACCCACTACAATGGATCAGCCAAACTTAGGTGCACCTAAGACTATTAGTGCATCCACATATGGAGAAGGAACAATACCCAATCATTTGGGTTCTTCTAATTCTAATTCTAATTGCTTAGACCCTTTTTCCTGTGACAGAAAGGTACTCAAAGCTGTGTTGACTCAGCTCACAAAGATGGAAACTCAAAAAGGGTCACCAAGCAGCTTTGGAGGTCAGGGAAGTCATAATTCTGAGAGTTACTTATCTCAAGTGGCTATTCCAAATTTAAGGAATAATTATTGATCATTTCAACACTTTCTTGGTATGCCATGACTTCCTCCTAATTAAACCTTCTTCCCCCATTTCAACAGGAAAAAGAAAAAAAAAATTGAGGGGGAAGAGGAAAATTTATACCATCGTTTTGAGGACATAAATATATATATATATATATATTCCCCATTATCAGATGTTGAGTGATATGTCCCACTATAATTAGTGAATGGGACTTGTAGTTGATACTTATAAATACGTGTAGTTCATTGTAGTTAGTGGATGAAATTTTCATGTTCTTGTATTTGATGAATATTGAAACGTAATATAGTAGCGTGGTTAATTTGTCACATTGGCTATGTTTGGTATCATGATAAAGAGAGAAGGAGAGGAGGAATCACGAAAAACTATATATAAATAATTTATATAATGTCTATTATATTATTGTTATTATTACTTAGTAACATTAATTTATTTTTTATTATTTTTTTAATATAAGAATATGAGGGTTATTTTTTATTACGTTCTCATTCTTGTTTAATTTTCATACCTAATAATTTTATAGATCGGACATAGCCTGAATCTATCATTGAAAGTGGAGATTTCTTTTTTATGATTTATGAATTCAAATTCATATACTCAAATCAATTATACACTATAAATATTATATACATGTATGAACAACGAGGAAGGTTTGTTAATTAATTAAGCAATGTATATGTTCTCAAGAGAACTTAAATAGTCAAGAATAGGACATTTCAACTTGGTATTTTTGGAAATTAAGTACAAATATTATTAAAAAGTGACTGTCAATCTAGCTGTGCAATTAACCAAATTTTGATATGACCAAAAAAAAATAAACAAAGTGTACGATAAATTTTTCACAAATAAAATAAAATAAAATAATCCCATGATCAACCTAATTAATAACTGACTACCACAATCAATGATTATCAAGTTAAACATTTTTATCTATTATGTCCAGATAATCAATGGCTGATGTAAGTACCTGTTCATGACAGTAGTGAAAACAAAGATTTAACAGATTTTAATGATTCTGACCTTCACATAAACTATTTGTTTCTTTAACACAAAGGGCCAATTATCTGATGTAAAATTTATATAGTTTAGACACAGCTTTATAATACATGCCGGTACGTTTGATATTAATATTATATTTTCTCTCTCTCATATGTCACCATTTTATATATGTCTACGAGTGAAGTGGGGGTAAAGTGACACAAAAAGCTTTTGGTTCTTTTCAATTGGGTGTTCTTGTAAATTACCGTTTGTGGTGTAAAATGTAAGTAGTTGCTAGCTAGTGTGTCAAACACAACACAACAGATTAAGGGGGGGAAAAGGGTCCTGAAGCAAATTAACAATGAATATTTTTATTGTCTTAATTAGGACTGTCACTTTCATTTAGAAGAAGAGACAAATTGAAATTAGAGAAGACTGAATCCTTATGACCTCAGCTCATGGATTCGCTAAGTTTGATTGCTTAATTAAGGCAGCTTTTTTGGCCTTCTTCATTAACAAGTCTTTCTCCTTGTTAATTAATCTCTTTTTCTCATTAGCTAGGATTTACAGAAGCTTTGCTTCACAATGATTTGTTTGACTTGTGAATCCAAAAGGACCTAACAGTCGGCTTTCGATCTCCATAAACAGTGGAAAGGAAAGTGGCCTTATTGGAAGGTTAGTGTGAAGTGCTCGGACTCTTTGACAAATGAGAATAATGGGTAAGTTTCGTTTTCAATATGCACACGATCGATTGCCAGTGATTGACAAGTGAATAATGTTTTGTTGATGAAATTTTTTAATTTTTTTAAGCGAGTATAATTAATTTATAAAATATTTAAATATAAAAAATTAAAATTTATGTATTACATATGTTATAAATAATATATGAATATACATATATATATAATTTTATACTCAAATTTTTTATATATTTATACATGTACTAAATGTCAATTCGTTGATGTCAAACAAGGATACTCTGTAGTAACCCATTAAAGTTCAAAATGAAGATTAGGTTTGGTATGTGTGGAGCTCAAAGTCTAACTAAAATCTTATGCTTTCCATTGTATATATTTAGTTCAGGAGATTTTGAAAGCAACCTATAACCTAACTTCAATATTTGAACCCCATTCCAATCTCCAAAAAAAAAAACCCATTCCCTATATTATTTGCAAAATGTACAAAACGCTAATAATAATAATAATAATAATAATAATAATAATAATAATAATAATACATCTTGAATAATAATAATAATAATAATGTTCCTTCAAATAATTGTTAATTCCCTCAAGGCCCATGAGTGATATATTTTGTGTCTTATAACATATAACGTTAGTATTATTTTAATTACAAATAAGCACTGAAAATGATAAGATTCAAACTCTTAACAATATTATTATTTTTATTGTAAGGAGCGTACGGTTATTAGTTGGTCTTAATAGTAATGCTTTTTATAACGGAGTAGACATGTATGTTTATAACACGACATCTGATCTAGGTCCTTTATATTAAATTAATGACTTTGAAAAGTATTATACATTTGTCAATGAGAAAAAATGCACCATAAATACGAGATGATAGGTAACTTGTCCTACAATTTTCGCTAATCTTTAATGTGAACGTGAAATTATCTGATTCACGTGATTAATTATTTATTCATTAGTTGTTATTTCTAGCTTTTAGGCTAGAAATAGTCAAATTACGAAGAATCACACACCTTAAAGAGTTTTTTATTTCTTTTTTTTTTTTTGTCATATATCCAAATAACCGTGGAAAATTTGAAAGCATAAAAAAACGCAATTCTATTCTCTCTGAGTTGGACACACAGCCAATATATTTGTGACAGTAAATGGAGCAAGGCTCGGTATTTTTGCAAAAGGTTAAATGCTCGAAACTCAATTTTGTTTAATAAAACTTTCTTTCTGTTTTTAAAATTTATAAAAATCTCCTTTATATTGTTGAAATAAGCTACACATAACTCTAATTTAAAAAATTCTAGCATAATTGTTAAAAGTCAATAATTCATTTAGTCTTTTTTGTTGAATGTTGAGACTAATTATATTAGTGAGTTTGATATTACTTTTTAGTCTAAAATCTTAAAGTATTAATTCTATGGATCCTTTATATAGTTGAATTTTATGACTTTTTCTTATTCCCACTTGATTCTAAAAGACTTTTTATTATATATTTAAAAATATCAAAATAAAAATGATCCCTCCTATATCTTTAAAACCCACAATTACTCTTATTATTATTTTTTTCAAATACACAGATATTTATGGTACATCAAACTTTCTATCTTATTTGAGATTTATGGTCTTCGAATTATCTTTATACAAATTCTCTGATAGTATATGACTATATGCAAAGGTGACTCATCTTGTTCCACAAGCCCAAGATTAAAATATTCCTTTAGATGAGGTTATAGGGTACCATCTTCTAGCTAAAATTTTCAAGACAACATAGTATAATACTCGCTTAACTTAATCCATTAATATATAATTTATAAGTAAATAAATAGTAAATTTATTTCAATAAATATTCATTTTCCTCGTTCACCTAGCATGCATGTAGTATAGCAACATGCCTTGGACAAAAATTATTCAAATTACGAAATATATATATATATATATATATATATATATTTATTTATTTATTTATTTAAAAATGAAAAGATGGTACAATTAAAAAACACTAAAAAAAACCCTTTAGGCTGAATAAATTTTAACCTTTGATTTGTGAATTGTGTGATAGTACTATGTTAGGGTAGATTAAACTGAGGGTTAGCCATTGACTTTTAACTATTATGCAAGAATTTTTGAAATTGGAGTTCTGGATAACTTAAAAGAAAATAGAGATCTATGTAAATTTTAAAAATAAAGAGAAAGATGCTATAAAATCAAGGAAATAGAATAGAAATTAGACTATGTTACTCAAATAGTAATGCTACAAGTCTTTTTCTCACTCTAACTCTTGAATAGAAGGCATGTATAATTTTATTATAACATTTAGAGTAAATTTTATAAATTTTTTATAAATTTTATTAAAATTATATAAATCTCTTTTTTATTTTTAAAATATCAGATAAATCTCTCATAAAACTAAAATTTATACTACCCTTTAATCTAATTTTATATGTTTTAACTAGATTACTTTTTTATTAATTAACTTTGCATTTTTCTATGAAAAAAATTTAAAATTAAACTAAAATTTATATTTTTAAAAGAAAAAAAAAAGATTTATGTAATTTTAATAAAATTTTAAAAAATATCTGTCTAACTTACTTTACCTTTTGACACAATTTTAAATTTTGAAATATGGATAAAACATAATCTCAACATATCATGCGCTAAAACTCCTAATCAATCGGTCATGAATATCATGTTAAGCCTCATTTGAAATCAAAGTTTAAAGTGTTAAATAAGTCTATGAATCTAGAAGTGTCAAAGTGGACCAACTCAACCAAACCCACAAAGGCTTTTGTTTTGGTGGGTCAGGCTGGACTAGGCTTAGGCATCTAGAAAGCCCAGTAAGAACAAGCCCACTTAGAATTCAAGTATATAGAAAGAAAAAGAATGGAGACACGTGAATAGGGATAATTATGAAAGCAAAGATATACAATAAAGAGTAACTAGGCTTCATAAACTCTAGACTCCAAGCCACAACAACATATACAGCACATCATGGTACACAAATTACTCCTTCGTTTTTAGAAAGCTTGATGGGAAATAATCCTATAATATGGATTTGGCAAAGTCTATTGCACCAAAGCACTTGTGTTGTACACAAGAAGTGCACCCCCGGCTAGAAGACCCGCCAGGGTCACCGCCCATATAGCCAACCCAGTCGTACCTGCATCACATGATTCAATTTTTAATTAAAATATAATTAGTGTATAGATTTTTAATAATAATGACAGGTGTATTATTTTCTACAATTCTACATCACACGATTCAATTTTTTAAACATTTTTTCACACATACTATAATTTTATTTAAAAAATCTAATAATAAAAATATAAGAAATAATACCCAAGTTTAGTCTTTTTTTCTTTCCATGCTAGTGCTCCTAATTTATGAAATACGAACATTTTGCAAGCAAATCGAATCTTTGATAAAATAAATGTAACTTTTCAAGTTACACATGGTTTTAATGAGTCACAATGTTAGTATTCATGTTGCGTCATCATCTATTTAAAACTGTCAAAATAGGTCAGGGCTTTGAGACGGATTCGTTCAACCCTAAAAGATTACTGGTGTGTCATCTCACTCCTTCTGTAACTTAAAATAAAAAAATAGCCTGCGTGTTGGTGTCAGTATTCATTCATGCTTTTTAAGTTTGAAGAGATGAGAATTTCTTACCGCCAACATAGACATCCCCACTTGGAGACCAGTCCTTAGTGTCGTAGATAGGACTGTATCAAACAACAGGCAAATGCAATTTTAATTAGTGAGTCTACTTCTGACTGGATAACAATATATAATTCCCCGAATGTTACATGGAATTGAATTAATTATTATTCGAAGTACCAAAACTTAATTAACACTGTCAGAGGTAGATTTGAAAGATGTATTTTAATTACCTGTAGCCATCCACATTAGCACCGTACTTGTCAACGAATTGGTAAACACCCTTTCCCTGAAATAGCATATGATTTCAAGCAGCCAAAATGATTAATTCAACAAATCATTGGAGAGTAAGCTCTAAAAGATGGACACAGGTTCATGCAAGCAATACCCACTTTCAATCCACTACTAAAATAGCAATCAGTAATACAATTAAGTTTCGCTTACCTTAATTTGTAGTTCAGAATTCTAATCTATTCTCTTAATTAATGCAATGCAATGAAACCAGTCCTTTTATGACAAAATATCCAGTGAGGAGTAGTTTATTGTGAAAGGTGAAAAGAGACAATAATTACTATTCAATTCAAAAGTAACAGGTAAGATTACACATTCATAGATAATTATCAAGCGGTTTTCACATATTCAAGAGGGAGCTATTACTTATTAATTAGGTGGTTATTCTTATTCGATTGAGTCCTCTCACTAGATACGTTCTTGCCCATCTCAACTAAGTGAAGTCGTAGCTCAAGTGATAATATCATTTAGAATTCTTAAGAATATTGTCTGTCATATGATATAAAAATGAAGTGGAATTAATTAATAGAGTACGAAGGAAACACAAACCTTTCCTTTCCTGCCAGATGCATCAAGACCATCTCTCAAGTTCATGCCACCGTTGATTCCTGCAAATCATTTACCAAAAAAGGGAAGAAATTATAAACACAGAAAGAGTTTGAATAGATAGATTGCGTGTAATCATGAATCACCATAGGGCTTGTCAGTCTTGATCTTCTTGCCAGCACCGGCTAGAACCTTGAAGGAAGAAGAAGGCCTTGCGAGGGAAGGAAGGCCTCTCACTGCTGATTTCTCAGCTGTGAAAGCAGCTGGTTTTAGACTGAGTGAAGCCATCACAGAGGATGCCATTGAAGCTTCTGATTTTGTTTCTCTTTCTCACACTCTGCTTCTGTGGTGTTGGGAACTGGAGGCAATGCAGTCCCCAGATTATAAAATTACAGACAGTGAGTGGTGATTGCTGCGTGACACGTGGCAGTGATTTTGTGGAGAGCTTAGGATATGGCCTTGCCAATCTTATCCACAACATGCCACGTCAGACTATTTTCATCCACTTGTGTTCACGCAAAATCCTTAAGCTTATTTTATCAGGAAAAAAAAATCCTCAAGCTTAAGCCCCATCTGCATCCACGTATTACGGTGTCTACACTGCCCTCGGGTTGGGATGGACTGCGCATTTGCTGAGTCCAATATGTGATTGGGTCTGTTTTATAGTCCGATACCTTAGTTCTGGAAGTTTGGGGGAGTGGGATATAAAATGGGAGTAGTAGAGAAAATAAAAAATATTTTTTTTATTTTTTAAAAAATAATTTAATCATTAAAATAATAATAATAATAATAATAATAATATAATAGATATTATATAAACTGTATTAAAAAAATTTATTTACTTTACAATAAATCAAAGAGCATTAGTTTGAAATCAAGTGGAGTTGAATAGGATGAGTTTTTTTTCTAATAATTCAAAAAGGTAAAAAATTTTATATACATTTTTATAAATCATATATTATTTTTAGAAAAAATAAATTGTTTATATAAATTTATAAAAATAACTTTTGTTAAAAAATAATATATAAATGATTAAATTAAATTGATTTAAATGCTTGGCTTGAAACTTGGCTTGACGCAATCTAAACAAGTTTTTGTTTTTTTGATTCAATCCTATCAAGTCAAATTGAGTTGATGGGATTATCAAGTTTATGTGTAATCATCTTATAATATACTTAGATACTTTTTGCTGTACAAATTATTTAATAAAAAAACACAAATAATCATATGAAAATATAAATAATTATCACAATATATATTTCACAGTATCCAAATTTCATCATTGATAGTACATCTAAAAATATCAAAATATATGAAGTGAGGGAGAAAACTAAAATTTAGAAATTTATAGAAGAAGATTAAAAGTCTTGCGGGTTGGTGGTATTACGTATATGGAATAGGTCAAACCAACCAAGATATTTTTGGCCATTTAAACCCCTACGCAACTGCACATTCCCATTCCAATAAACCTTAAACCATGTTTCTACAGCTCAATATTAGAATAATAATAGTGGTAAAAGACTATTTATTTCATACTTGTAATTTTATTTAATTTTTAACATAGCTTTTATATTTAAAGTCTTATAATTGAATATTTATATTTTTAATTTTTTTCTATTAAAAATTTATAATTTGTTCTTGAGTTTTGTAAATGTAAGTCCCACATACTATATGTCATTTTTTCACATAATTTGCGAAAAATAAAATATAAGTAGTAAAATAAAATTAACTTAGATTTATGACATATGATACGATTAAATTAAATGATTTTGATAAGTTGGTTTAAACCATACATATTAAAATGCTAATATAACACTATTATCATATCTGTTTATATTTACTTATTTCTTAATTATATTTACTTACTTTTAATTAGATTCTAAAATTATATCAAAGCCTTAAGGTTTTTTTAAATTGGTAGAGCTATATTATAGCTGTTTTATTTTGTTACAATCTATTTATTTTCTTACATTGGTGGAAACATCGATAAGTTTGTGATTGTGGTCCTAGCAATAAAGAGTAAATCTGTTGGCTTAGCCTAGTGGTGTTTTCATCAAACTTAGAGTAAGAAGATACCCAAATTAGAATAAGATCAAATAAATATAAAATAATGAGCTTATTTAAGAAAATATTAGGTGTATATAGTGGAGGAAGTAGAAATCTAAACCAAAAAAGCTATAATTTTACATCAAATAGAGGAGAATGTAGTTATATTAAAGATAATAAGATTAAAGAAATAATTGATGATCAAGTATTAAATGAAGGAGAAATAACTAGTCATAATCTATAGAAACAACTAACAAACTAGTCAATGCCAACCTTTAAGGCAAAAGAAGTTTATAGAAAAATTATATTTGATTTCTCCTATATAACTCAAACCATAGAAAAGAAAGTAAGAATAAAAAAAAAAGTAGGCAAGTCATATTTATGATATCAGAATAAACTGTAAAAAAGTATAAAGAAAGATATACTTGGGTGCATGTAGAACTAATTCACTTACCAATAAAGTCATGTTTTAGGCTAAGACTAAACAAAACCGTCATAATATATCTAACAGATAGAAAACAAGAAGAAAATTTTAAAAAATCTATAGTAAGAGTTATATAGAAAAACCTTCATGGAGGACCAATCTACTTTGACTATTTTCGTAATTACCCAGTAAACATAAAGAATCTTAATGCTAGAAACGACTTAGTAGTGAAAATAGGATTTGATGATAGTTGGAAAAAAGGAACCATCTTAATATTAATATAGTATAGAATAACTTAAGATGACAAAGATCCATCAAAACTTTAAAGCTACAAAGGAATCATCAAAAAGAGAAATTATGCTTATAGAAATAGGAGACCCATCCAAAACAATAGTACTAGTACCAAAACTATTAAAAACACGAAGAAATAAAATTTCCTACTAATTGGAAGTTTTCAAAATTAGCAACCCAACACCATTAAAGGAATTAGAAATAGATGACATAGAGAGAAGGAGATATATCTTGCAGAATGCTCAAGAGGTCATTATCCTCTATTAGATCTATAAGATCTAGGCATTTAAGTTAGAAATTTTATAGATAACTCAAGTATATGACATAAGCTTAGAGGAGTAAATTATGAACCTCATATCCCACAACTTGTATATAAATATGATACTGGAAACTTAAAAACACAGTCTTCAACTCTTAGACTATTAGTTTTTAAACTAGTCATTAATAGTAACAAGAAAAGATAATTATGAAATGAATAAATATTTATTAAGAAAATAGTTTATGTTGAAACTACATGATACAGAGAGAAAATAGTTCTTCTCTAGTTTTACAAAAGAAAAGCAAGAAAAAATTAGAGAAGAATGGGATAATGAAATGACAAAGCTTATAGAAGACATATATTTCTTTAAGTAGTTAAAAATATATATGTATAACAATCAAATATTTAATCCTTATGCAGAAAATCATCTTTTAATAAATACTACCATAGTTAGAACTAAAAATTGGAGTGATAGAAATAATACTGTAATTACAACAACACATCCACCCTTAGATAAAATAAGTATAAATGCAAGAGTAAAAGATGTGATAGCATCATAAATAAATATAATAGACTCTCAAAAAAATAAAGGCATATAAAAAAATACAACAACAGAATAATTTCTCTAATCAAATTTTATACATTATAATTCAATAGCTAGATAGGATAGAAAATAAATTGAAAGAGAGAGACATTCAAAAGGCTCCCCTAAAAGAAAAATAATTAGATCCACAAAAACTCATATTTAGGTATGAAGCCATACCTATAGAAGAAGGAAAAAGAATTACATTAGAGAAGACAGATATGAAAGAAGACAAAGGAACAAAAAATAATTTAAAGGAAATAAATGAAAAATTAGAAAAACTCGATATAGGAAATAAAGCAAAAAAGGTAGTCAAAATTAATACCATAAAAAGATTAGAACAATAATGTAAAGATAATGAAGATATAACTCTAAATAAAATAAAAAGGAATAATCATAATAATTATTATAATATATGAACAATTATTACTCAAAATCTATTATGCCCAATTTACAATTTGAAGACTACTTCATCATATGATGGAAGGTCTATTTATGAATGAAATATAAATGAATACAGCGAATATGAAATAATGAATGTAGTTCAAGAAATGAAAATGGCTATAGTAGCCTATAGAATAGAAAACAATAATAACAATAATATATTTGATATAATAATTTAAAGATTTAAGGAAGTTTGAAAGGATGATGAAAAAATATATTGAATGAATCAGATAGGTAGGAAATAAGATCCTTTCACCAAACTAGAATGAATGCATAAGGGTAAGAAAAAAATATTTAAACAATATAGCTCAACTAGCATATGCAATAATTAAATCTTTCATAGGAGAATCCATATGAATACAAGAAAGATATTTGGAAGAATTAATGAATTTAAGATGTCCAACTTTAGCAGATTTTATATGGTATGAAGATAATTTTATTCCTAAGGTATTTCAAAGACAAGATAGAAATTCAAATTTTTGAAAAGAGAAATTTATCTTAAGATTACTTAAATTATTTGTTGAAAGAGTAAGAGATGAAATCAGAAGTAAACAAAATAGAACAATAAATTATAGTCTAATGACTTATGGACATATAATAAATATAACCTTTCTTGAGATATTTCTTTTAATTTAGCGGTTTATTTTATCTCCTTGTTTTCTTCTTAAATATAACAATCAAATATTTAATTCTTTTGTAGAAAATCATCTTTCAATAAAAACTACCACAATTAGAACTAGAGTAAAATTATTTATATTGTATTTTTTTATACTGTATTAATATTGATGTGGTAAATAATAAATATTTAAGAAACTTAGTAGTATTGGTAGATTTAAGAACAAATATAAATTGTATAAAAAAAGGATTAATCCCTACTAAATATTATGAAAAGACATTAGAAAGCTTATCGGCAGCTAATAACTCAAAATTAAAAATGCAATATAAATTATTTAAAACTTATATATGCAATAAAAGGATGTGTTTTAAAAATATTTTTATATTAGTAAAAGAGTATAGACAAATGCCTAATAGAAATATTCCATCATTAAAAAAGAAAATTTGTCATAGTTTTATGTATTTCAAAGTTTCAAAATGATTTAATAAATAAAATTTTTTTATTAAAAATAAATTGCATATTTTAACAAGATTACAAGTGATTTTATCATGTTTTGATTTTAACATTGAATTTATCAAAGGTGAAAACAATTCTTTAACTTATTTCTGTATAAGAGAATTTTACAGCCTCTATTGCATATATGAGTATTAGATAATTTATATTATATTTTTAATTTTAATTCAAATCTCTTATAATTTTTATTAAATTTCTCAAATGACACATATTATTAAATATAAAGTAATTTGTATGATAATATATTATTATATTATATAAATAACAACAATTTTGAAATATAAATGGATTATTTATAATTAATAATTAATCTTGTATCATAAAATTTTAGATTTTTATAAGTAATAATAATAATGAAAATAAAATTAATTTCTATCTTGTTTAAATTAAATACTTTTTTCATAAAATTATATATTATATTTTTAATTAATAAATTTAATTATATATATTACTTAATTTACTAAATAAATATTTAATATTTAATAGATAGAAAACAAGAAAAATTAAAATTAAAAAATTCTATAAACAATATGGATTCAAAAAAATAAAGCTCTATCTAGGAAAAAGAAAAATAAATCAAAATTTAAAGCTGAAACTTTGTACAAAAGAAATAAGAAAAATATTAGATATTAGAGTAAGCCTAAGAAAAACTTTAAGAGTAAAACAAATAAAAGAAAAGATAATAAATATATAGTTTGCTATAAATGTAGACAATTTGGTTATTATTTTAATAAATACAAAACAACAAAGAAAATTAGAGAACTAAATATAAGTAAAGAAAATAAGTAAAATCTTCTTAATATGTTAATAAACAAAGATTTTATTTACTTCAGAGTCTAAAGAGGATAGTGCTTTAGAAAGTGAAGAAGACCATATTTATTAAATACTAGAAGAAACTAGTACAGATGAAGCTACTACAGATTTAGAATGATGTTAAGAGACAGACATATATAGCTGTTAGGATTGTAAAGAAACTAATATTAATGTAATATCAAAAGAAAATATCCTTTTTTTAATAGAAATAATAGATAAAATTAATAATAAAAGCATAAAAAATAATATTTGTTCAAAATAAAAAATATATTAGATAAGGTAGATAAAAGAAAAGAAAGGTTGCCTATAACAATGAAAGAGATATTAAGTGGATTTGAAGAAATACAGTCTCTTATAGGGAATAAAATAATTACAATAAGAAATAAAAAATATCAAAATAGAAATAAGGGAATTAAGAGAAAATGAAATATACAGGAAACTAGAAATGTTAGAGATTAAGGCAAAATTTGAAGAAAAAAATATTTTTTTAAAAAATAAAACAAGGAGATAAAAGAAATCCCTAAATTAGAAGAAATACCTAAAGAAATGTTACATTTATCATATGTCCATAAGTCATTCGATTATAATTTATGGATCTATTTTATCTACTTCTAATTTCATTCTTACTCTTTCAACAAATAATCTAGGTAATCTTGAGATAAATTTCTCTTTTCAAAAATATGGATTTTCATATTGTCTTTAAATACTTTAGAAATAAAATTATTTTTGTACCATTTAAAATATGCTAAAGTCAAACATTTTAAATTCATTAATTTTTTCAAATATCTTTTTTGTATTCCTATAGGTTTTCTTATACAAATAACTTTTGTTCTTCTTCATTTAATACTTGATCCTCAATTATTTTTTTGATCTCATTATCTTTAGTATGACTACATTCTCCTCTATTTGATGTAAAATTATAGCTTTTTTGGCTTAGACTTCTACTTCCTCCACTATCTAAACCTAATATTTCTTAAACCAGCTCATTATGTTATACCTATTTGATCTTATTCTAATCTGGGTACTTTCTTACTCTAAGTTTGACAGGAATATCATTGGGCTAAACTAACGAACTTACTCTTTACTGCTGAGACCACCATTACAGGCTAACCAACGTTTCCACCAAAGTAAGAAAATAAACAGATTATAACAAAATAAAATAGATATAGTACAACTTTACCAATTTAAGAAAACTTTAAGGCTCTGATACCATTCTTAGAATCTAATAAAAAGAAAGTAATATAATTAAGAAGTAAATAAATATAAAAGGATATAATTCTACTGTAAATAAAAGAAAGATAACGAGATTTCTATAATTCTTGGAATCTAAATTTTTGTTAGCTAAATTTCTGTTCAAAATCTAATCTGAAACTATCGTCCTCATTTTGCTGTAAATTAATTTAGCTCTTAAGTTGATGATTCCACATCTAAAAAAAAGTTATTTGTGAAATTATTTCTTGGATTTTCTTGGCAAAATTAGCTAGTTTTGTATAGGTGAATTCTGCCATGATCTTGCTTTGGTTGGCCAAAAAAGGAGATTGATCTTCTATTCGGATTCTGCTTGTGTTTGATTTAATCCAAATATTAACTTTGTTTACATCTACATATTTTCTAATGTATTTCTTCCATCATTTTACTCTAAATCTTCTACCTAAATAATTTATGGTTGCGCAAATAATTACTCCAATAAAAACTGTAAAGGTTCAACTCATTATCCACGGGATTCTAAAATGATAAAGAAGTAAAATGACTTTTTTGACCTATTTATAATCTATGACTGCTTTGAAAGCTTTAAATCTTACTTCAACTGTTTTTAAGAGAATTCTCTGTACAGGTCCAAAGACATAAAACCACTAATAGAAACTAGTTTGGGAAGTCATTTGGACACTCTCTGTTAAACCATATAAACAAAAAATGTTCATAATTTCTATATATAATACATTAAACCATGATTCCTTATAATCTGGTAATTATAGCTCAAGTCATGATCATTAACTAAAAATTCTTAGCTATGAACGAAGATTGCTTCCATGTATTATATGTAAATACTATGGTAATCTTTATCTGCAAATACTTTCTTTCTACTGTATCTTATGATGACTATTCATGGTTGAATTAGAATTAACTAAGATAAGTTCATAATACCTCTGATCTTTCTTAAAATCATGGAGGTATAAAGTTTCATGATTCTTCCCATATTTTTTTTTCTAGAAAGACTACTTAATGGTTTTTACTACTTTTACATTCTTCCTCTTTTAATGAGGACACGATGAAGGACATATTATTTGGTACATATTGTAATTCTTCATTTGTAACTAGGATTTTGGTCAATATCTATTTAAAAGTTTGTGTTTGAGATGGTACCTGTGATGAGGTTGCATAATTTGAAGGTTTAAGGGTTCTTGCTATAGGTTTACTAAGTGTGATGGTTGAATGGTTTCTTTATCTTTATCTTTCCTTCCCTATTGAAAGGAAGAGCCTCTTCGAATGGAGCTCATTTTGAAAAATCTTTTGTTAATAAAAATTATCTTATAAAGAAATCAAGGAAAAAATTATTTTTGCTTTTGATAAATTTGATGTCAAAATTAAAACATGATAAAATCACTGCCATCTTGCAAAAATCTATTTTGAAACTAAATTTTTTACATTTTTTTGTAAAACTTCTTTTGTTGCTTTGCAATCTATTCATAATAAAAAATTTTGATTTATTAAATCATTTTGAAATTTTAAAATACATAAAACTATTAACAAAACTTCTTTTTTAATGGTGAAATATTTCTGTTGACATCTGTTCACACTTCTGAATGATATCTCATAATTTGTTCTTTCCCTTCTTTCTTCTCCTTTAGTATTCTTCCAAATCTTACTTCTGAGGCATCTGTTTCTACTATTTTGAAGGCTTTATGGTCAGGTATACCTAAAGAAGGCAACTTTTTAACTTATCCTTTAATTTTCTTAACTAT